>VZRR01012213.1:798874-1032490 GCA_013398015.1 Oreocharis arfaki
CCCACTTTCTTGGACCCAGCTTAAAGCTACAGGACCCATTTCTGGGCATAAAGCAGACAATAGGAGAATACAATGTTATCATAAAATCACCCCAAGACACTCCTTTTCAGCGCAGAGAAGAGAAGGCTGCATAGAGACCTAATAGCAACATTCCAGTATCTGAAGGGGGCCTACCGGGAAGCCAGAGGGGGAGTCTTTGTCAGGAACTGTGGTGACAGGACAAGNGAACAGTTCCAGAAGAAGCCACAGAAGTCACCAGAGGATTGCTGTATGTAGTCCTGGGAAAACTTCTTGCCTCAGCTAACAAGCTAGCTAAAAGCAAAGAATGTAACTCTCTCCCTGCTGCAAGGCTGAGCACCTGGGGGAGTGTGTTCTTGAAACACAAACCAGCCAGAATTCCCCCTGCTCCCCCTCCCCCCCCCCNGCAGTGTTCAAGCCCGGGTTGGATAAGGCCTTGAGCAACCTGGTCTAGCAGGAGGTGTCCCTACCACATGGAGGGGTGGGGGGTGGAACTGGATGATCTTTAAGGTCCATTCTAACCCCTTAATATTCTATGATTCTATGATTAGGCTTCTGATTTGAGCTCACCACACTACTGGATTTTTTAAATATAAGCTTTATTGTGGAATTATAGTTCAATAAGAACATGGACCTCTTGGAGCAAGTGCCAAGGACAGTCACAAAGATGATATGAGGGCTGGAGTATCTCACCTCTGAAGACATGCTGAGAGAGTTGGGAATGTACAGCCTGGGGAAGAGAAGGCTCAGTGGAGACCTTATAGTACCTTCCAGTACCTAAAGGGTCCTTACAAGAAAGCTGAAGATGGACTTTTTACAAGGGCTTGTAGTGATAAGGGGGAATGACTTCAAACTGAAGGAGGGCAGGTTTAGATTAGATAATAGGAAGAATTCCTTTACTGTGAGAGTGGTGAGGTATTGTTGGATAGGTCTTTCGGCAACTTGGTCTAGTGAAAGGTGTTGCTGCCCATGGCAGAGGGATTGGAACTGGATGATATTTAAAGTCTCTTTCAATCCCAACCGTTCTATCATTCTATGATTCAAGTATACTATGTCCCAAGGAGCCCTTTTTCTAAAATTCTAATTTATTATTTGATTTGATTCAAAATTAAAATACTTTGTATGAAACATTAATTTAATAAGGTGATATCTCAGTGGTATTTTCCATTTAATTTAGTATAAAAAGTGTTGATGTTTCAGATAGGAAAATGAAATAGCTGAGGGCCATTAAATTATAACGCTGTTTCCTCTTACTTTAAAACGCAGCATGTCAAAGAGTTAGAATTGCCACAGAATATTGTGAATCCTTCATATCTTTACAGTATGCTTGTGTTCACATTGTCCAGAATATATTGATGATGTATAAAGTTTTCAAAGTCACTCATATAGTTTACACAGGTGACTTAAAAATTGAGGTGCCTAACAAGTCTTTAGTGAGAAATCTGTGCTACAACTCTGAAAAAGAGAATTGAAAATACTATGTTTGTCTTCATGTTATCTGAGCATGCACTACCTTGTCTCCTGAAGCATTTTCATTCTGTGAGCACGTGTCTGTATGTGAAAATTTAATATGTCAGCTGCCTGTAAGAATTCCTTCATTCTCAAGTGCTGAATCATTTGTCAGCATTTGGGAGCTTGACAGTATTTGGGAAGGCATTTATATCTGTCCAAAGTAAATGGACCATGCTGCCTCTCAAGTTTGCACAAGTGCAAAGCCTGCACAAATGTGGGGCACTGGAGGGTTTACATCTGCAGAAGGAAAGGTGCAGTGGAGAGTCCGTGACTCCAGAATTTTTCCAGGAAATTCAGGTATGAAAGCTCCTGGTTCTGTTTTGCCGTTGTCTTTCCTGTGAAGGGTGAGAAGACTGACACTTTTAAGACCAAACACCTTTCCGATTCATTCTTATGTTTCACACCTGCAGAATACTCTTTTGGAAGGTGACTTTTCTAGCATTTTTGCCAGCAGAGCTTCTACAGAAATTGCTGTAAATGGCTGACTTTTTGCCGAGTATACATACTGGGCAGTAATCAGCACAGGTATGCATGAAGGTATGATTTTTAGTGGAAGGAATACTGTTACTTCTTGTTTGCACTGTGCCTACAGTAGACTGTAAGAAAAATAAAATCCCTGCATCTCTTTTTTTGAGGTTGCTTCTCTAAAGTGGATTGGTAACCTTGTCAAAAGACCCCATCAAGAAGAGCTTCCAGCTTTCCAAACAGTCAATTATGTCTGAGACTGTAATAATAAAGGGCTTTGTTAGAAAGCCTAAATGTGCTTAAAGTACCATGAAATCCATGCGTCCCATAGTTTGCCTCTGGATGTCTGTATATGCCAGTGTGACTGAAATTTTGGGAAAAGAGATGTACTTGCTGAAATATCCATGAATAATTCATTTATTAGTGGTCAGGGAGTAGGATTTTTGATATCCCTAGCAGTGTTTCTCCTCACAAGAGCTCAAGATAGAAAGCAATGTAGCGTAAACCTTCCCTAAAACAGAATCTTCTCAAAGAGAACCTAGTTTTCTCCCCTCCCCACCCTTCTATACCTCTTGCTTCGGCTATCCTTCTCCTTCTCTTTCTTTCTCCTGTTTGAAAGAACTGTGGCTTAGAGTACCTAAGCATTTAAGGGTAATCAATTTGGGATTAACAGAAACAGAACAGGAAGCTGTGACTGTGCTAGTTCATTTCACTTTGAATTTTGAATTCTTTCTATAAATCAGTCTGTAAAAGTGGGCTATGAATTGAATTCTTCCCTCAGATGAACTTAATTTAGGTAAAGTCTGCTGGTAATATTTACACGTCAGACAGGAGATCTGGATTCCCTGTCTTAAAACGAGTCATGTTCAGATTAGCTAGATACTGCTTTTGACATACGAGCAGGTATAGATAAGGATAACTATTTGTCAAGTGCCTTTTACTATGCTGAATGACATCTAACTTGAACAGAAGACTTGCTTCCGGATTCCAGTGGAATTCTATTCTTTGTGCTGGAGACTGAAAAACCCCAAGCCCTGAAGCATCAAACCCCACTAACTATTCCAACGTGAAATGTAAAACTTACGGAGTGATCTGGTCAGTAGTGATGTAGATGCTTGATTTGGAGGATTGAAAAAAGCTTGTGGAAAAACAAGTGAACAGGAGGGTTTGAACGGCCAGTTTCAAAGCAACTGCCTGCCGAAGGTCATTGCAGATTGCTGCTGAATATCCTTTAAATATTCCTTGCCCAAGCTTTCAAATTTTCATTCCAGGTTGGTTCTTTGAAGATGCTACATTGTGGCCCAGGGGATTGTTTTAGCAGTATTATTCTCTATCAGAATTATTTATTTTAATTATCAGGTACTGGAACAAGACAATTTGATTCAGTTCAGTTTTTGAGAGGCCATTTGTAATGTAGATGAGGTGGATGAATACAAAATACAGAGAAGACTGCAGCACATCAGAAAGTCTGATTTAATGGTACAGCTTGAAGGGTTCCTCAGAATAATTCTCTATAGTTGCTGCTCTGCTCCTTCATTGGCACCTGTATTTGGAGCTGTATTTTACAGAGTCACAGAATAAGCTGACTTGGAAGGGGTCCACAAGGATCGTCTAACTCTTGGCCCTGCAGAGGACCATTCCCAGGAGTCACACCATGTGCCCAAGAGCATTGTCCAAATGCTTCTTGAACTCTGTCAGGCTGGTGCTGTGCCCACTTCCCTGGGGAGCCTTTTCCAGTGCCCAGCCAACCTCTGGGTGGAGAACCTTTTCCTGATATCCAACCTGAACCTCCCCTGACACAAGTTCAGGCCATTCCCTCAGGTCCTGTCACTGGTCACCACAGAGAAGAGATCAGTGTCTGCCCCTCCTCTTCCCCACAAGAGGAAGTTCTGGATTGAAATGAAGTCCCCCTCAGTCTCCTCTGTTCCATTAAGTGGGAGGTGGTTTCATCCTCTCCTCCTCTGGAGCACTCATCTGTGCCTGTAGTTAAACCCATTCTGCTTAATAATTACAAACATTTCAGCCTAGAAGAAGGTCTCAGTCTAGGTTTTTAGCCTGAAATACCAGTATCCAGTTCCAGTGCTATTTCCTTGATTTCCCAAAATCAGTCCCATGCCTTTTCCCTTGCTTACAGAAGATTACTTTCTAATTTTCAGTTGGCCTGGATCTTGCAGTAACTCTTTGTGCATCTTCTCTTTGCCATGGCAGGTATGGAGAAGCATTATTTATGAATTCAAAGCTTGTCAGTGGGGTCACAGAATTCCTCAATACTGAAGGAGAACTAAGAGAGGTAATTTTTAAATTACTTTTGTCTTGTGAGACTGTATTCATTGTAAGCAGAGAGCAGGGCAGGAGCAATAATGAGGTTGTCCAGAAACTCTGGTCTCTCTGCTGGAGTCGAAGACCCAACTGCCTGTGCAGTTGGGCAGCACAAGGCTGAGGAGCAGATTGCAAAAGCACACAAGTGTGTAGAGGTGGTGTCAGGAGGGGGATTGTGTGGGCACTTCTTTGTGCTTGGCTGATACGAAGGTTTGTCTGTTTCTCTTGACTGTTGGTTGAGAAACTGAAGATGAGATGTTTCTGTCTGCATTAGTTTATGCTGCAGAGGGCAGTCCTTGAAAACATCAGTGTTGAAAGTACAAGCTGCCAATGTGTTCTCTGTTTTTCTTACTGTATTTTCCACGTGAACAAATCTGCTAACCGAATATGTTGTCCAAATGACACCACAATATTTTTTTTTTTTAATGCTAAGTACTTCTTATTTAGATGGGAAAGATTTCTCTTAGATTTTAGCTCTAATCTCTAAGATTTTAGCTTAACCTCTCTCCTGACTGAGGTAGCTGAGCAGTTGTGCTACACCCTGTTTAGCAGCTAATCAGTGCTGCTCCAAATGGATTAAGTGATTCTTATGCAGCACAATCACCATTACTTGAACTCTGTGCTCTGATGTTTTGCATCCAACCATTTGTCTGCACTCAAGTCTAGTGGCCTCAGGAACTTAGGGAAGAGCCACAGGTGGTTTCCTCCCCCCTGGCGGGAATGACAGTGTTGGTCAGATTGGAGTATCTGCCTTGCACAAGGGAGCCTTCTGTACTCTTAGTTTCCACCTTCACGATAGGATTGGTATTGTAAACATTTTGTAAACATATTGTAAACAAAGAAACTGGTATTGTAAACATTTTGCTATAAAAAGTACAGAGATCAAGTAAAGTCTGATTTTGATAGTTTCCAGGTCCCTTCCACGCTTTTAACTGTGATGGGAATGAGACAGTTGCAGAATCAGCCTTCTCAGTTTTGAGCCCAGGCACAGAGATATTGCTGGAAGTCAGAATTTAGTAACCAAGGTGAACTTGGTGTCACCAGGAAACAAAAATTAACTAATTATTCGTAAGTGTTGCTAAAACCATTTTGTACAAGTCAACATAATCTGCAATCTACTCTGCAGATCAGCCTTGCAATTCTCACTTAAAAAGAATCATAATTGAAAACCCACCAGCACCATTGGTATCATAATCTAGGTGCTGGTGCTGTGCTTTGAGCATACACAAGAACAGAGTAAGAGCCTTTTTAGTCTGCAGAAAAAAAGATCAAAGTTTTCCCGTGAGGGAAGGAGTATGTTTCAGGCACTCAAAGATTGTCAAATGCATGCCCACTTGCTGTTTTGCCATTCTCTTCTCGCTATAACCATCCCTGCCTTTTTTCAGCAACTGACCTGTATTATATAATCAAAAGGGATCTGCGCATCAAAATAAAATAGATGTGTTTTGAAGCCTGATAAAACCAAAGGACATCAGGGCTGCCTTCTGCCGGTATTTGCATATAAACCTTAATTAGAAGCAATTCCAGTACTCCCAGTTTGGTTTCTTAGGTACAAATAAAAGTTTAGAGCAGCCATCTATGCAGTGCAGCAGTTGAGCTGCAGGAGGGAAGGAGGTAATTATATTAATGTGATCCAGCCCTGACATGTCAATATCTTCCAGTGCAATGTGAAGCAATTGCATCACATCTAATTGACAGTCTGCTATCTTATTAAATTTCCTATTAAATCTTTCTACCTGATACTGCATTTACTTCTACTGTGATTTTGGAAGTTTGTCCTAAATGCCTGACTTATTTGTGTGCTCTGGAAATATTTGCTTTCTTTTGCTGCTGCAAATTTAACCTGTTAACTTGTATTTCCAGCTAAAGAACTTTATAAAGAGTTATGAAGGGGGAGCTGCTGTCTCTTTCTCTCGTGCTGTGGAAACAGTGGAAGCCAATGTGCGGTGGCAAAGGCTTTATAAGGAAGAACTGTTCCAGTGGCTAAGAAAATCCTTGACACAATAATCTGTCTTTTTAGCCAGTCATTTAACATGACTCACTGCAAGAGGAAGAGGAGACATTTTAAAAGTGTTCAACATGAAAATCATGAAGACAAGATCATATTGCAGGGATAAGGTTTTTTGTTTTATTGTTTTTTTCATTGTGGATTTTTCTTTTTACTCTGAACTCTTGTGAAATTGTCAAGAAGATTTTCAGAAGAGAAGATCATGAATGCTTGTGAAACCCAGTCCTCAATGTACACAACCAAACATGATATTAAGTGGTGCATGTAAATGTCTAAAAAAACTGAACAAAAAATCCTTCAAAGACTATTTTGTGCATGCTTGTTCTGTCTCTGCCTGTATTTTAGCATGCTTATGTATAACAGCCACATTTTGTATGTGAGTTCTGGTTACATCAAAGTTGGGCATTATACAAAGCACAAAGACTCTATGACAATCACTATTTCAATGAACAAAAGGAAAGCAAGGAAAAGGAAACACAGAAGGCTTCCAGCTTGGGGCAGTATGAGATATAAAATCAACTTTCCCACTTGCTACCAGTTTGTCTACCACTCAGATTGTCTCTTTAATGATTACAAAGATGCCAGCTCATTTTTTGAGTTACTAGTTTTATCTGCAGTCCTATATTTAATATTCCTGTATTTAAATAAGCAGAATAGTGAGAGAGAAGAGAAAGAGAAAAGGGCCAGGAGTGGGATTGGAGAGGGAAAAGGAGAAGGACATCATCACTGCATTATAATCATATACATTTGTTCACTGCTGATCGGTGAAACAGTTTCAACTTTGAATGTGTGCTGGGGCAGGAGCTTTGCAGTGATATCACAGAATCCATGAACCGCCTCTTCTCAGCTACTTTACAAGGCACTGATACTCACAATGGGTCACCCAGGTCACCCAGCCTGTGCAGTACTAAGTTTTGTAGCTCATAGTGCACAAGTATTATAAATAAACATAAGATTCAAATGGAAATTAGGAAAAAGGGAGAATATCTTGAATCCAAAGACTTAAAATTACCCAAGAGGGTTGTCTTGCATGTGTTAGAGCAGTCTGTATAGTGATTTATTATGACAGACAGGTCAGATTCTCTATATGGGCAATACTTTTGCAAATATGGAATGTACCATGTATGCCATCATAGAAAAGTGAAATATGGAGAAAGTAAGGGGTGCGTACATGTGTTTATTTGTACTGACTTACACTGAGAACATGGTTTTCTTTCTGTTCCCTGGTAGTTCACACAGACTGTTGTTCATGAATGACATTTTTCTTTATCATGTTGGTTTATTCTCAATCCTTAACCTGAAAGATCAGTGACACAGAGGTACAATGACTATATGCAAACTGGAGCTAAATGCTGAGGATAAAAGTGGTGAGGGCCAAATACTCTCTCATGTCTACACTGTGGAGGAAAAAGCCACAAGAATAGAGTTTTCGGGAGTCAGATTGCAGTGGCTTCAGAGGTAGAATGTAGATCTGGGACAGTGTTTCTTTATCCTGTCCCAATGTATCCCAACCATCTGTCCACATCATGGCTGCGTACTTTGGGAACACGTGGCCCACCAAAGTAGAGAGCACCCTTCTATCTGGCTGTTGCCCTCACAAGGCATGGAAATTACCAACACACTTTACAGTTGCAGTTGCTTGTCCCCAGTAAGTTGTGAATTGAAACATCAGGGTGAAAAGAACCAAACCCAAGCATCTTCAGATATTTTCAGCGTTGTGTGGAGACAGTATTGTTTTCTGGGCTCTCGTTCCCAGGGCATTGTGCTCCTCAAAAACTAGGAGACCCATCCCATAACTAAGCTGTCATACCCATCTTGCGCCTGTCATTGTGTGTCCTTTACTGTCAGAGGGTGTTGTTTGGGTGCATGAAATCCTTGGGTGGGCATTTGTTCAGCTGTTTGGTGCTGCGCAGCACATCAGCTGGACTCGCGTATAACCAGAAGAAGAGGGAATCCTGTGCTCTTGTACTGTTAACTCTTTGCCTTATGTAAGCCCTAAACCTTTGTGCTGTGTTGCAGTGCTAGTGAACCTACTGCCCAGAGACATTATCATGTCGAAGCAGAGTGAAATCCTCCTCCTCCTTTGTATTTTACCTACCTCACAGGGGTGTTGTGAGGCTTGACTAATGTTAGCAAAGCACTTGAATATCTTCTTATGAAAGACATTTAAAAGTGAAAAGTATTATTTTATGCGGTTGACCAAACTCAACCTCCATGCCAGTATGTAGCGTCACATTTTTAATTTCTACTGAGAAAAATCACATGCAGACCTTTTTTTTTTATAATAAAAAAGCAAGCCAAATGCTATTTAATATAACCTCTACCCTGTAATGAAGGCCAAAATTATGATATCCAAAGAGTGTGCAGAAAGCCAAGCCCTCAAATGGGAATTGCTTGGAGGATTTCAGAGAATGGAAGAGTGTGAAATGGTCTGTCCCTTTACAGTTTTATTCAGTATTGTATTTGATGACTTTTCCAGAACTACAGATTAAACCACATACCTTGCAAGATGCACATAAAAGTTTCTGGTCTTCCCGCTGATAAAGGACAGGCTAACAGTATATTCCAAAGTCAAAAGTTCATTACAGCCTGTGTGTTTTGCACAGTGCACAGAAATTTCCACTCTTGCTCATTTGAATTGAAGTTCTTGCACATTTAGCTAGTGTTGGATGTAAATTGATATTTTAGTGGCCTTGAGCAACTGGTCTACCACAAATATCAAGCCCCAAATGTACATATTATACGTACCTATTGATGTGTTGCTTATAATTGTTGTATTCCAATAATGTTAGTATTATTGCTCTAAGGTTGAACTGGCCTTTCCAATCAAATTCTCTCTTATTTTATTTTATATGTTTTGTATTTGCTGTTTCACACTGAATCAGGATTAAATTTAAATGGATTAAATTTTAAAAAAACTATTACTGTTTTCTGCAATATTCAAACACCCTGCATTTGATTATATGTCTTTAGAAACCTTTTTTCAAGAAGTTTCACACAGCTGTGTGTTAAAGAATAGTTGATTCAGTAGTCCTCATGGAAAGTTCTAATGCAGTCTGCTTAGTAAAGTCTATTTATCTTATTTTCTTTCTCTTTTACCAATCCTTTTCTTCCCTTGTCCATATCTAAAGATGGTCCTAATTTTTATGATTTGGAAGCCAAATACTCCATACTTTTCAGCATTTTCTAATGCAGCGTTTTACTTTGTCCTTTCTAGTGACAGGAGATCGTGCAAAATGTGAATGCAGGGTGGACATGGACCTGGGTGTCATTTTATAGAGATTTGATGAGGGTTGAATCTCTAATCAGTGTTTGTATGACTCAGGATCCTTTGTAGTTATTAATTGATATGGCTTCCTAAATCACATGGGAAGACCTATGAATAGACATGATTCTATGCCAGCATAATGAAATAGCTATTGTATTTTTATAAAATTGTCCACTACAAGTATCTCGGCCTATTACTTTGTAGCTGGTAGAATTATTCATGTATCCACTGCTAATAGCTGTTAAAATGGTAGTAGGTATTAATTGTGACTAGGGCAGAACTCCATGAAAACATTCTTCTGAAATGACATTTCACTTCTGCTATTACTGGGAGTACTTGGACATTTATTATGATAAAAAAAAAACTTCATGTGTTTTCAAGTACCTCTAAATTTGTGACCTTTCATTATCTTTTCAGTGAATATAGCAGGAATTCTGATACTATGCTGGAAACTGAAAGTGGATTTTGTGTAGCTTTTGGGCTGTTGTGGATACTTAGCCGATCTTTAGAGTGCCAAAGGAAATATGCCCACTGATGCAATTGGGTGCTTTCACAGCAAAGATCCTGAACCATACAATTAAGTCTTTAGTAGTAAGTAATAAAAAATGAAAAGTAAGTGTGTGTGTGTGTGTATGTAAAATCCTCCATAGAGATACTTTTCCCATAAAAATCTGATTATTTGGATAAACTGAAGCTGGTGTCCACAGGGGAGGGTGCCTTCATTTAGATACCTGCATAATAAGGTTTTGGTTTTCCACATGATCATAAATAATACTGAAAGTAGACTTTGAGTCAAATGTGCAAGTTTCTCTTTGAGGAAAGTGGATGTGGGTTTGAAAACTGTTTGTGTATATAATCAGCTTAGCACCACTCCTGCTATGAGTACTCACCATATCAGGCTTCCTGCCCTAAGCAGGATATATAGCCACGGTGTCAGTATGAGCATGAAGGAGTAAAAGGACCATCCAGATGTGGAGCAGCCTGAAGAGAGTCTGTTTGCCCAGCTATGGATGGAGCAGTCAGAAAACTGCTGGCTGTATCACCTGCCACTGCTGCCAGACCACCTGGGTTAGGAAAGCAGCTGGGAACCACTGAAATGCAGAAAGGCTCCGTCCAACTTTCTTTCAGCTTTTTGGAAGAGGCAGAAGGTCTCTTTGCTAAGTATGGGTTGTTGGTGATCTTCAGAGGTGAATGACATTGGCTTATGCTAGCAGAAAGCAAAAGTCCAGCTAATGAACCTGCACTGCTCAGAAAAAAACTTAAGCCCTGAGCTCTGGCCACCCCAGCTGAAAAGTGCTGACCAAAATGTTTGTAAAGGTCTAGAATATTCTACTGTCCCTTCTTCAGAAGTGTTTCCCAACAGTCGAATATTTAATTTTCAAGTATGAATAGGAACACAGACGCTCTTTTTCTTTATAATGTTTTTGTTAATATTTGAAAGTGTATGAGGAGTTTCCTGGGCTTTTTTCTAACAGGTGGTTTGGAAGGATGTCACTACTAATTATTTGTGGTAAAAATTCTAGTAATAGTAGTAACTGTACTAATACAATAAAAAATAAGGAAGTCACATGCCTGTGCAAGCCTGTATGGCACCAGTGACTGTGTAGCACTCTTTTTGCACACAAAAATGTAAAAAATTGGCCACTTTGTTTCTCATATGACTGTGCAAGGTTCTGCGTGTCTTAATACCAGTTCTGAAACCCAGTGAAACCACTCTGACTTGACCAAGTAGTCCATGCTGACGGGAGTCAGAAAAAAATTTTGTTTTCAGTCGGAAGAAGAGAAAGGATTTTTCACCAAAGTAAGGCCACATGCCCTAGCTGAAGCAGAATTTTAAAGTCAAGTATATTTTGAAGAATCTGGTTAAACTTACCTCTATCTTGTGTCAATGCTGACAGTGGAGGGGGATTCTGAGCTTGACCTCAGAATATGGTAACACAGTTTAGGTTGGAATTTAAAAGACATATGGAGCCATTTTCACTGAGATGTGTTTAAGGAGAATCACCCACATGAGAAGTGCTGTGAGTCAGACCAAATGTAATTTCTGAGAAGAAAAGGCATTTATATTTGACCAATTTTTAAGCAGTGAAATAAGTGCGACCTTGGCAAACAGTATTTCAGAATGCTTTCTTTGTTTCATGTGTACATTTTCCGAAGAATATCAAAGCAATGTTGGTAGAGAACACAGGTGAGCAGCTTTGTGAGAGCAGAGGGGCTGTGCTGCAGCAGGCAGTCATGAGCCAGGAGGCTTTTGCCAGAGTGCCCCAGCATTTTCTGGACAGCGTCACTTGGATTTGCCTGATCAGGATAGCCGTGGTACAATGGACCAGGCCAGCAGCCAAGATGCAGCCTTAGTTCTTTGTGATAAGTTTCACTCCACTTAATAGGTTGGTTTCTGTAATTGCAAAATAATCTGCAGCGAGACTGGTGGAGGGTGTGTGGCAGCAGAACCTCTGTTGATGCTCAGTGAGGTAGATCCATTGAAGTGACTGATGTGAATTCCGGCTGAGGATCTACCCCATTGCTCCCAGAACAGCCTGGAGGTGGCAGCTCGGCTGCTGTACAGGATGTTTCATGTGTTTGTATCTAGGTTTCAGTAGCACATATTGGATGACAAATGTTTTTCGTTTTCCTTTGGCTTTTCATTAGATTAATATTTTGTGATTGGTTCCAATGTGATAGAGCTTTATAATATTTTCGGAGAATGGTAGGATACTGTATTGTGAAGAGTGTGGCTACTACCCTCTCTTTTTCCTGCAAACAACAGATTTCAGCGGAGATGGACTTCCTTGGACTTAGACACTCTGTGAAAAAAAAAAACCTCTGACAGTTTCTAATGGAAAAATCATTGTAATTACTGTATAACTACCCTGTATAAAGACAGCTTTATTATATGTGTAAATGTAATTTTGCTATGTTGTTGTTATGTTTGAGAGACAATAGGCTTTGTTGTGGGTGAGACATACAGCCTTATAAAAACAGAGATTGTAGCTCCCTGTCTGATATTTTACTGAAAGATGTTCACTTGGTCTATTTTTGCAGAAGATAAATATAAACTGGTTCTCTGAAAACTAACTAGACACACAATTACATAAATGGATCATATTATTGAAAATAAAGGCTTGATGATAAATTTCATTATTTTTCCAAAAGACTCCACATGTGAGATCTTTTGGCACCTTAAGAAGAAAGAAGTCATCCTGTAGCTGTTAATGCTGGTTATAATGGATGAGTCCCTCTGTTAATTTCTGTCTCAACCTTAGATTAATTCTGAATACTGTAATTAGAAGAACATTTTTCCATCAGTTCTCAGATCTCTACTCTTTGGAATTCAGGTTTCTGTCATGTAAGAGATGTCATGTAGACTGGCTCCGTTTAGATACAGTTCACCAGTGTTTTCACACAAACGTCTGTTTGCCGGAATGCCATTTTCATATAGAGAAAATACAGATGATTGCATAATACCACATTTTCCTCTCTGTGTACTATGTATACATGCATGTATAGCTTCTACTTCTGGACATTTTGCTTTGAAAAACCATTAATTGGTTATTTGTAGTTACAGATCTTATTCAAACAGTTTCAACTCAGCAAAACAGTTGGATGTTAGGTGGGATGTGAGGCTGTGCTGACCAAGACTCAGCCGCATATATAAATATGTAGGCAGTCCCACTGATGTCTCTGGGATTAATCACACGCTTCAAATTAGTGTATATTCATTGTAAACTCATGCATATGGCTGAACTAGTATTTCTGGAAAGTGATTTAGGTTGAAACCTGTTTCTGCACAGGTTTCAGGTGCAGTATATGGTGATGTTTTTGCTGAATTTAAAATCATGGTTTTATATAGAGCCAACTGCTCTCTCTCCTTTTTTGTTCTTCCCACAGAAAAGCATATATTTTGCATATAGAAGGGAGGTGTTTACTGATTCTCAGTATATCTAAATGCCACATTGAACAAAGTTTTTCATTTATTGTTTGGAACATTCTAGGATTTTTGAATAAAAGCAGAATTATTCTTAGAATGCAAATTAGTGAATACAGAACTAATCAGAAATTGAAACCATTAGCCAAATAAAATATATGAATTTCTGAGAACAGTGTTTTCTGTTACATGCCTTTAAAAATGATTGCATAAATATGGGACTGCTGTTTGTTCAACATAAAATTTTTATTCCATTCTAAGGACTGACTAATTTTTTTTTTTTTTAAAGAGAAACTTGATCTTCTATGTATTTTAAGCATAACAAATCTGAATTTTGTCTCTGATAATAAAATTTTGTATAGTAATGTGTAATTCATCACTGTCTTAATTTTCTGACGTGGAGACAAGATAAATAATGCCCAGCTTTTTGATTGTGTTCCCATTTCATTGAGATAACAGTTTAATAATGCTCAGGTTTTACAAAGAAAACCATGCAAGAGAAGGTATTTTTTGACATGAGGAATTTTTCAAAACATATTAAGATGCTGGGACTAGTAGAAAGCAGAGAACCAAAGAAAAATACAAAATCTGAGCTTGGGGATACTCTTAAGCACTTCAAGACTAACAGGACTAAGACTGGTGAGGAGAGCAAAGTCTCTCTTTTGTGCTTTTCTAATTATGTAAATTTTGAATAAACAAAAAGATCTTTTCATTGGTAAAAGTGGTTTTGACTAGAATGCAGTTCAAATGACTTTTTAATAGAGTCCTTGAATCCAGGCTATTATTCTCCTTTTTTTGAAAGAACAGTTTTCAGTAACAATGAGATGTGAAATATGTGCAATTATTTTCCGATTGGATACAATCATGTTCCTACTGAAGTCAATTGGAGCTTTGACATTGACATCACTGAGAGTAAAAGCCAGCCCTGTATTTTTCAAAATACAGCTTTCAATGCCAGAATGCCTTTTTTCTCTAACAATAAAGATGTTTTCTTCTGTATTGCACATCTTAGTCTGCTGAAAAGCTGAAGGAATTTTTAAGGTTCTGGTTTTGCAAAGCACAGCAGGCAGCTTTGATGCTTTGAGGCGAGGTAAGCAGAGCTGAGGCCTAAATTTGTTTGTTTATAGTATCCTACCTTTAAGCACTTCACTGTATTATACTGGCGCTAGAATTTTGACCATCCAGTATGCATATGTCAGCAGAGTACATAAACATACCTTTCATGCCCACGTTTTTTGCCCTATGTTCATGTCTGGATCAGGAGTTCAGGGGGGCCAAGGAGTTGGCTTGGTGGCCAACAGTGTGCTTTCACATTAAGAGGGGGTATTGGAATGTAAGATGAAATATGAGATCCAGGATATACTGCCCCCCAAAGGGTCCTTGCTCCTCCCTTTTCTGCTTCATGTCTCTCTCCATGAATGTTAAATAAGAGAGACAAAGGGCATGACCACCTTGGAAGCATCGCTGGAAGGATGTTAGGAGAGAGAAATGGCAGTGCCCTCTGAAATCCCACTGGCAGCACATCTCCTAATCAAACATCAGAGAGAACATGCTAGTTTCTTCCCTGGTGTGGCCACTGCAATCAGCAGCACTTCAGTCTGGCTGAGCTGCTTTCAAGTTGAGCATTTTCATATAAGACCAAATGAAGAGCTGTTTATTTGCTTTCAGCTCAGTGTCTTCAGTGAAAGCAGAACTTTAAAGGGACCCATTTTCTTTGAAATCTTCTCGGCTGAGCTGGAGGGTGTAGGAGGAAAAGAAGCTAGAACCTTTGGCTTGTAAATTGACTTAGGAGTATTTGCTATCTTAACAGAAAATCAGCCTTTGCTGATTAATTTCCTGCTTCCTCCTATTTTTAGCAAAAATACATCTAGTTCCTTTGAGCAGCACCTTCAGCATGCATGCCACCAGTCAGAGTCACACTGCTATCAGAAGCACTCTGCTATTGCAATAGTGCCTATTGCTAGGAAAGTGGAAAGAAACAATTCAGTGAGCTAATTACAGTCCCAGCTTTTCTGAGAATTGAGCACATAAACTCCATGTTAGGGAAACAGTATCGAGGATGACATGACTGAGGCTGTCTTACAGATGGGATGGGAAAATGAGCCCAAAGATATTTGTGAGAAAAGTGTAATGAAGGTAAGGCTGAAATGTGAAGTAATTAGGGTGTGCTTGGGAAATTAAAGCTTCATTGTGCTGAAACTTAGTCTTTGAGTTAGCAGCCACATCTACTGTGGCCAAAATCTAATTAAAGTAAAAAAAATCCTGAATGGTTGAAAGGAGACACCCTGCACCCTACCAGTGCTTGTTTGCTTCGTGGGGTTGATGTCAAACTACAGAAACTCCTCTCTACTGTTTGAAGCAGAAAATTAGCCCATACTCTCCTCTCTCTCTCTGTGTCAATTTGTACGAAGCTAACCCATTAGAATCTAGACTAATGGTGCAAGGCTCAGTGAGAACTGCATCAAGAGCACCATGGTGAGACTGGATCCTCATGGCACACTTTCCAGGTGTCACCTCCTGCCCTGTCTGACATGGTCTGTTGCTCTGCTTCTCAGGCAACTGTAGGATTGTAGGAACTGTAGGAACATCTGGAAGATGTAGGAACAACTACATCTGTTGTAGTAGGAACTGTAGGAACATCTGGAAGAGCCCAGGTGTGTTTTGTAAGGTTTTGCCTTTGTATCACTTTGCCTTTTAGCAGTAATAAGAGGGCTGCAGTGAGGAAACCAGGGCAGAAGGATCTAGGGGGCCTTGGTCTTCCATGGTGCTGACCTTCCTGCTAACCTCCACCCAAGTGCCTCCCTTGCTGCTGAACTAGGGCTGAACAGCAGCATTAGGCCTAGTACAGCATTTTCATTATGTAGTGTATTGAACCTAGTGTTAATTACTCATTGTACTGCTAGAACATTATTTTTAGCAGGCATCATTTTGCTTATTGAACTTTTTCAACAGCCATTTTGTCTGTTCTACTTACCATCATTTTTGACCTGCTCATTGCAGAAGGTGAGAAGAAAGAGGGGGAGGATAATAAGATGCTATTACATGACATGTCTATTACAGTAATTCATTTCATGTGGCACAGAGCTGTTGCAAGTGATAAATGCATGTTCCTGGTACAATTATGAGATGTACCTTGAATTTTTCAACAATAAAACTGTCAAAAGGTTGCAATAGGCACAAGCACAAATATGAATCCGGCCCTTAAAAAGATGAAATAGCTCACAAATGATTTTAAGAAAAGTTATTATTTTCAGAGATGCACTTTTAGATCCATTAACTCTTTATAGTTAATACCAAAACTGTAGATTATTTCTGTTGTACAGTCATGGATGTAACACATCTTTTTCTCATCCCACTCATCTGCTTGGCTAATTGATAGTGTTTCAGATATATTTCTATGGAGGTTAGATTAATGATGTAATAATAGAATTCTTAGCACAAAATCAGCATATATTTCCATATAGATGGGTGGAAATCAGAGAAGTTCTGTCCCTTTAAAAATGCCTATAATGTTTTAGTTGGTTGATATCAAAAGTAAGTTAATCCGAGCAGGTAAGTAACCCCAAAGATGGATGTGCTGCTCCAAAGGAGAACATGTCAGCGTGGAAAGCAGTTTGAGGAGGGGTTCTTTCTTGATTGTTTTCTGAAGATTTGTGGAGCTGTAAAGAACAAGCAGAGGAAGATCCAAACCAAAAAAGGTAAAGCAAGTGAGAGAAAAAAAAAGCCGAGACAGAAAAGCAGGAATTGAGACTGTGACTCTGAGAAAAGCTTACAGAGAAGGCACTTTGGACTAAATTTTGAATTAAAAGACTAGAAATTATCTACAGAGAGTTATTTCACAGCAACAGGTCCAGTAAATGATAAGCAGTGTAATAATCTCCAGTGGAATCAGCATGACAGGAGAGAGCTGAATGTTTTCACTGGCCAAGATTAATGAAACATGCACTTTAAAATATTCCTCCTGTAGTTACCATCAGATGTAAGATGTTATTTCTGCTTAAGATAAATGCTGGTTGATAGTCACAGCTGAATGGGGAGGGTTTGAGAAGTAGTAAAAGCTAGAAGCCTTGGTTAGGATTTCACCCAGTATACTCTGCAGCTGCAGAGTTTTCCCTTTAGTTTTAAACCTAATTAAGCCATAAACTGCATCATGTGTCCAGAGTGCTTGTGCGATATTAAAATATAGGAACGGCTTAGAGGAGCTCTTGCTTGAACTAAAATTAGTTCACAGAATTCAGTAGGAGATAAATGGTTGACTCAGGAATTCTTTTAGTTCTTTTTAAATCTCCTGATTGTCAAGCACTTTTTTCAGTAACTCCTAGTTCAACCTGGGAAAAATAGTCAGATGAATAAAAAAATAAGGGCGAAATATCTGGATCGTGTTTCGTGAAAGTTCTCTCTGCATCTGTCTTTGCATAATTCATTCTTCTGTGACCTTGCCTAATATAAAAACTTCAAAGGCATGGATGGGGTTTGCGTTTTGCTATTTTTGTGTGCACAATAAATTAACATGGGTAAATATTTAGTTGATATAGCTGCATAGAATTTCTATGGAGGCTAAGTAATCAAAATTACACACATTGTAAGTGGGAAAATGAAAGTCATATTTTTAAAATTATGTGTGCAAATGCAATTGCACCTTTAAAAGCATTTCCCTTGCATTCAGCAATTGTTCTTTGTAATCAGGTGTAAAATGGTGCTACATATTTAAAGTGTCTAAGTAATTTGTCTATGCTTATAAAAGGACAGAATTCCACTACTTCATCCCTACATATATTAAACTTGCAGCTTCTGATACAGAAGCTACATTTGAGAAATTGGTGTAAACATTGAGATTTGCTAAACCCAAGGGATTAAGGGAAATGCATCATGTTAATTTGCTCTACAAACTTGAGCAAATTAAGTGCAGGTTTGTACAGACAAGTGGATAAATGCGAATAAACAGAGCTGACTCACTTTCAGTTGGGCAAGATTGAGTTTGTCTTCCTAATGTCAGTATATTCACTTACTCTGCTAGCAATTTCTAATTTGTATCAGAGTTGGTGGCTGAAGAGTGGTGTCCAGTGGTCTGAAAGCACAGCATGACTGGGACTTCCATGTGTCCTCGAAGTAATGATTCAATTAATGTACTATCCAGTCCTATTTTGGCAGAGCTTGAGAGATTTGAACAGCTGAGACAAAGCAGTGCAATGTACTACTTCCAAAGAGCCTGGTTCCTACAATGTGCATCAGACTTGCTAAATTCAGTTGTCTACTAGATAGATGCCTGCATCTGAGCTAGTTGTTGAGAATCCCTTAGTCAACATGGTGAAAAAAACCCAACAAATCTCATAAAATATGCAACTAATGCAGTAAGGTGGATAGAAACACTGAATATAATAAATTTTGATTGTAGGATAACATATGTAGGAAATGTTAATATGTAACCTGAAGTGAAAGATGAGCTTGTGGGAAAAAATAACTCCATTTACTGTAAATTAAATTCATAATTGAAGCCCAACTTGTGGGGTTGGACAGAACCTGAATGTAAAAAAATAACCATCAAGTTAAGGGAGCCTCAGCAGGACTTCTGTATTTTTTTCATAGAGCTGTCATTTGTGTTAGATAGGAAGCAATATATCCCAATCAAAATATGTTTGAAGATAGACACTGTCTGTTCTGACAAATTAAAATCCTCTGGAGTGGATAATTGCTGCAGAGTTGAAAAATTGATTCTTTTTTTAAATCTGATTTAAACCCAAATTCTTTTTTACACACCATTATGTGACATACTCACTTTTGTTCACTTAATTAGTATGTGTTTATGGTTTGATTGTTTCCTGATGATATTATTCAAGAACAGACATGGAGTAGTGCTTTTGGCTAAAACTAATGTAACTCCTAGAGTGCTCCAAGGGCAGAGAGCAGATACAGTCACTGAGCAAGGCTCTGGTTTGCTTCATTTATGAATAATATAATTTTTTCATCTGTCTTTGATGCCATGGTAGGAAAGATGTTGTCTGATACAGAAAATCCTTTATACTGTGCAGGTCTTTTCAGTTTGTAATGTCTTGTGTCATAAAAACAGAAGTAGGTAGTATTTAAACTCTATGTAGTGGCAAACATAGTAATTTCTTTACAGTGCAGCCAAGTGGCAATAAGTTATGAACAAGGTAGCTGTAGAAAAAAAGGAAAAGATTGTAGGAATATTAAAAAAAAAAAAAAAATGCTCATAATTGTGAGTAAGTGCGTTGGATTAGCATGCAACTTTAATCTGGTACAGGAAAAGGGCACCAGGCAGCTGCATACTTAGTGAAGAAAGATATTGGGAGAGAAGTATGGAAGTGGAACAGTGCAGTGTCAGTAATCTGGAAATTGTGTATAAAGATAAATTAATGCCTTTGACCAAGCAAAAAGCAGCTTTAGGCTGCACAGCCTCTACTCATATTTCAAACCATTGTTAGAAACATGGTAGACAAGTGACAGAATAGAAATGGAGCAATTGTTACCTACTACTGGGCTTCAGAAAATTGGGGGTGGCAATACACAACAATTATGTATATGTAGACAACCAGAGTATTGCCCTTTAATAACTCTAATATTGATCATTAGGTTGCTAAATAAAAAGTGTTGGAGAAAAAAGGCATTTCTGGAGTTCTGGAGGATAATGGAAGCAACAGCATTAAGTAGTGCAAATTTACCAAGTGCAGATCTTGCAAGATAAACTGCATGATTGCTCTTATTTTGATAAAATTGCAGGATTATTGGATGAATTCAGACCAGTTGTTATCAGTTACTTAGATTTTCATAAAGCATTTTCCAGCGGTTTTCCAAATTAATTCAAATTGGCCAGGTAACAAACCTGTTCACATAGAGTGAAGTTGTCTGAAGAGCAGTTAACAAGAGATAATGAGGAGTGGAAATATGTAAGACTTGGCTGAGCTATCTGGAGGATGTCTGTGGTTTTGCTGTGGGTTTTTGGATGTGGGTTTGCTCAAGTTTTAATATCTTCATTAATGATTTCTCAGAAAGGAAGGAAAAAACAGCCTCTAAATGGAACGTACAGTGTGAGGGACTTGCTGACAACAGTGAGAATGTGGAAAATTTATGGGACCCTAAGCAAAGAATTTTATAATGGACAGGAAATAAGATTCACCTCTGATTTCAGGCTAATTCTTCTGGGAAAAGTCATTCACAAGCTCAGTTACTTAGTCATTCAGTGGAATGGAAAATAGCATCAGAGCAACATAGTCTAGAGGAACTGTCAGAGCAAAGCAAGTGCAAGTTTGCAATGAGTTGTAGTAGCAAAATGAGCAAGTACCATTATGGGATCACACTGTAAAGCATGATGTCAGTGAGCAAGGAATCTTTGTCTAGCAATTTTGGTTTGACTACAATTGGATATAGTTTTTCATTCTCAGAAAGAATTTAAGAAATAGGAACAAATTCAGGATGAGAAACAAAACAAGATTTAAAGAGATGGCAATTGATTCCTCCAATTAGATGCCTCATCTTGTTAATGGAATTTAGTCCTTGGCAAAGAGATTGTGAAAATAAGATGTGTCTATGTATTTATACGTTGGCATAAGAAAATTGAGAAAATGTTAAATGATAGACCAATCACTAAAACAGCCTATGAGTAACCTAAATGCAGTAAAGGAGAGGAAGTTTCTATGATTATATTTGAAGACAAGAAGAATCCTAATACCTATAGGAAGAGTATTTGTGAAGTTATCTTGAAGTATTTTGATCTTTTATGTGTTTAATATTTGGATCCTTACTATGATAACATGGGCCCTTAGAGGCAGTAAGAAAGGCAAGGAAGAAGTGCCCATAGCTTAGCTGTCCCAAATTTCATAGAATAGATNTTGCTGCAGAGTTGAAAAATTGATTCTTTTTTTTAAATCTGATTTAAACCCAGATTCTTTTTTCCACACCATTATGTGACATACTCACTTTTGTTCACTTAATTAGTATGTGTTTATGGTTTGATTGTTTCCTGATGATATTATTCAAGAACAGACATGGAGTAGTGCTTTTGGCTAAAACTAATGTAACTCCTAGAGTGCTCCAAGGGCAGAGAGCAGATACAGTCACTGAGCAAGGCTCTGGTTTGCTTCATTTATGAATAATATAATTTTTTCATCTGTCTTTGATGCCATGGTAGGGAAGATATTTTCTGATACAAAAAATCCTTTATACTGTGCAGGTCTTTTCAGTTTGTAATGTCTTGTGTCATAAAAACAGAAGTAGGTAGTATTTAAACTCTATGTAGTGGCAAACATAGTAATTTCTTTACAGTGCAGCCAAGTGGCAATAAGTTATGAACAAGGTAGCTGTAGAAAAAAAGGAAAAGATTGTAGGAATATAAAAAAAAATAAAAGAAATGCTCATAATTGTGAGTAAATGTGTTGGATTAGCATGCAACTTTAATCTGGTACAGGAAAAGGGCACCAGGCAGCTGCATACTTAGTGAAGAAAGATATTGGGAGAGAAGTATGGAAGTGGAACAGTGCAGTGTCAGTAATCTGGAAATTGTGTATAAAGATAAATTAATGCCTTTGACCAAGCAAAAAGCAGCTTTAGGCTGCACAGCCTCTACTCATATTTCAAACCATTGTTAGAAACATGGTAGACAAGTGACAGAATAGAAATGGAGCAATTGTTACCTACTACTGGGCTTCAGAAAATTGGGGGTGGCAATACACAACAATTATGTATATGTAGACAGCCAGAGTATTGCCCTTTAATAACTCTAATATTGATCATTAGGTTGCTAAATAAAAAGTGTTGGAGAAAAAAGGCATTTCTGGAGTTCTGGAGGATAATGGAAGCAACAGCATTAAGTAGTGCAAATTTACCAAGTGCAGATCTTGCAAGATAAACTGCATGATTGCTCTTATTTTGATAAAATTGCAAGATTATTGGATGAATTCAGACCAGTTGTTATCAGTTACTTAGATTTTCATAAAGCATTTTCCAGCGGTTTTCCAAATTAATTCAAATTGGCCAGGTAACAAACCTGTTCACATAGAGTGAAGTTGTCTGAAGGGCAGTTAACAAAAGATAATGAGGAGTGGAAATCTGTAAGACTTGGCTGAGCTATCTGGAGGATGTCTGTGGTTTTGCTGTGGGTTTTTGGATGTGGGTTTGCTCAAGTTTTAATATCTTCATTAATGATTTCTCAGAAAGGAAGGAAAAAACAGCCTCTAAATGGAACGTACAGTGTGAGGGACTTGCTGACAACAGTGAGAATGTGGAAAATTTATGGGACCCTAAGCAAAGAATTTTATAATGGACAGGAAATAAGATTCACCTCTGATTTCAGGCTAATTCTTCTGGGAAAAGTCATTCACAAGCTCAGTTACTTAGTCATTCAGTGGAATGGAAAATAGCATCAGAGCAACATAGTCTAGAGGAACTGTCAGAGCAAAGCAAGTGCAAGTTTGCAATGAGTTGTAGTAGCAAAATGAGCAAGTACCATTATGGGATCACACTGTAAAGCATGATGTCAGTGAGCAAGGAATCTTTGTCTAGCAATTTTGGTTTGACTACAATTGGATATAGTTTTTCATTCTCAGAAAGAATTTAAGAAATAGGAACAAATTCAGGATGAGAAACAAAACAAGATTTAAAGAGATGGCAATTGATTCCTCCAATTAGATGCCTCATCTTGTTAATGGAATTTAGTCCTTGGCAAAGAGATTGTGAAAATAAGATGTGTCTATGTATTTATACGTTGGTATAAGAAAATTGAGAAAATCTTAAATGATAGACCAATCA
This sequence comes from Oreocharis arfaki, assembly GCA_013398015.1. Classification (NCBI taxonomy): domain Eukaryota; kingdom Metazoa; phylum Chordata; class Aves; order Passeriformes; family Paramythiidae; genus Oreocharis; species Oreocharis arfaki. The sequence goes on from VZRR01012213.1 coordinate 822,152, forward strand.
CTAAAACAGCCTATGAGTAACCTAAATGCAGTAAAGAAGAGGAAGTTTCTATGATTATATTTGAAGACAAGAAGAATCCTTATACCTATAGGAAGAGTATTTGTGAAGTTATCTTGAAGTATTTTGATCTTTTATGTGTTTAATATTTGGATCCTTACATCGGCTATGATAACAAGGGCCCTTAGAGGCAGTAATTACGGCAAGGAAGAAGTGCCCATAGCTTAGCGGTCCCAAATTTCATAGAATAGATGGGGTGAACCTTCCAGGAAGAATAATGGGGTGAAGGTGAAAAAAGGAATGCCAGACCCAGGGGAGTGGTCTACCTGCTCAGTGCTTCTATTGCCTCTCCAGTCTAAAACATATTACGAAACGTGGATTGGAATCAATAGTGGGTCAGATGTACTGCCCAGTCACATCTTTAAATTTCTCCATCTGCTGTCAGTTTGTGTCTTTAAAAGATGTTTGAAGAACATCAACCACCTTCACTTGCTAGCTAGAAGGTGTGTAGATTGACATCTGCCACTGTACCTACCTGCCAATGGCAAAGACCTTACTGGGAGCTGCAAGAAGGGGAACAGAAGGATCTGGGCTTACTGTCCCTGCTATCAGAGCCGAAGATTAGCCCATGATCAGTCTTAGCATAGTGATTGCCAGAAGGAATAGCTTTGGGGTGAGTGAGTATTGGTAAGAAAATATAAAGCTTATAATTTAATTTTAATTTATTCCCATCTTTACCTTTTTATGTGCGTGTGTGATTGTGGCTATGCCTTGAAACACTCTTACACGACTCTGATTTCTAAACCTCAGACTCCCCCAGGAACAAATTACAGCAGTTCTCAGGACCTCACCCCATTGGTAATTGAAAGCACTTTGAGCATCTTAAAAATGAGATCTTGATTCATAGATAAATCTGGCAACACATTACAATATCGCCCTCTGAAAGTGTGCAAGATATTCCTGGCTTGCTGCATATTACATAACATAGCCATTAAATGCAGATTATCTTTCGAAGGAGAGGCAGAGATTAATGAGTCAAACAAAAATGATGAATTAAATGAGCCTGATCAGACACACTTGCAAAATTAGCTAGCAAAGAGTTCTATAGAAACAAGAAATATTAGAGCTAGATTGCTCAAACACAATTTTAAGAAGAGTGGCAATGCATATAAACATACATTATCACATTTTAGTATTCTTATTATATTCTTTTAATTTTCTTGTCAAATGCATAATGCAAAGACATTGCAGGCATTACTCCACAAACAGAACTTTGGGCAAGAAAAAAGGTGACTGCTTTCTCCAAAATTGAGTACTGACACTGCTGGATTCTGACCCTCCTTCTTTCTCCCACTGGTTCTTTCTCCAGTGGGGCTGGAGACCTCAGTGGGACCCTATGCAAATCCAGAAAAGTCTTCCCTTGCAGTCAGGCTGGAGCAGTGCTATAAATCAAAGCCACTGATTTGCTCTGTGTCTTTAGGCAAATCATTTATCCCTAGCAGAATGCAAGCCATTTAGCCTTTGCATAATAATGCTTTACCCCCAAGGGATATTGGGAGATCTGAGTGTTGAAAGGTGGGGAAAAAGTTCAGAGAGTCTTTGGTAGAAGTTGGTTTGTGAATTCAAATTTTCTTGTTTTAACATGCTGAGATGGGCAGGATGATTTGCTATGTACCACTCTTGATGGCCATTTCCCACTTCTATCTGCTAAGATTTCCTTGTGTCTTGTCAAGGCTGTCACTGATGTGGTTGTTATCCAGCTGTCACTAATACTGATCTTAAAACAGAAGGTTAACACCTCCCCAATCTCTTTATGGTCCTACAAAGTGTTCTCCAAAAGGACACACTCAGTGCAACAGGGACACGACTGGTCCTTGAAACATTTTGTGGGATCCCCAGATTTCTGAGGCACATTTGCTGACACAGTGCAGTACTGTGGTCCCTCCAGTCCAGCTCACACCCTGCTTGCTTTGGCTTTCTTACCTGCCCTCTGTAATCGGTTTATCAGGTTAAGGACTGCCGTGTTCAAAGGGACTGAGTGGCTGGTACTCCTGTCTCTCCCACAGGTACAAACTGCTTTGTTGTCCCAGTCTCACCAATTAACACATTTAAGTTAAGCAGAATTTTAAACTCATCTGTAGTTGTTCTGTTTCAAAACTAAAGAAGGGATTTTGTACCTGAAATCTTAGGTATTTTCTCCAAATCCATCAGTAGATTGAATAAAAATTACATTTCTGCCTACCAGCTTTGTACAGCCTTCTTGTGGGGATTCTTGGCTGCAGTAACAGTACCTCTGCAAAAATTTGCAAACTCTATACTCAGTGAAGACTGCCAAGATGCCTTGCTGACACTACTTCAATTACAGTATCATCTGATAAATGGCTGCATAGCTCAGTGAGATTCCTTTGGTGAGGGAAATCAAGACATTGGCTCCACAAGGCTGAATACAACCTCTTTATTTAATTTATGTAAATCTCTGAGATCAGTCAAATTCCCAGTGTAAGTTTCTGGAACTCCATCCATCACCATCATAATGTCTTTATCAGTTGATGCTAATAATGCTGTTTCTAACTTGAAAGCTAAGAGAAGATGTGAAAATTGATGGCTACATGAATAGTTGCTACCCTGGAGATTTCTTATTCATGATGGAGCTGGAACTGACAGGTGTGTGGTGAGTGAACTCAATAACATCCTGACTGTGTTTGCAATTATGTTCTTTGTATTTATTTTTGTAATAAGTCAGTATTTAGCAATAATGTTTCAAAGTATTGTGGTAAAAGATCTATGATCTAAAACACTCTATCCAGCGCTTGAACCAAAAGTAATATATTTTCTGAGAATGAGCAATAGAAATCACTGGAGAAAATGAAAATAATTCACATGCTTCATCACTGGCAGAGTCATTGGCCTTGGAGAATGTAACTCTAGCAAAAAGAGGAACATACGACATCTATGTGTGGCTGTGCTGACTGCGGCACAGTTTAATTGACTTGGACGGTTGACCTTCCCATATACCTTCTAATGTGAGGGATTTTCACTGTGCCTTACAAGGAAGATGGAGAGACACCGAGCAATGTCTCTGGAAGAGTCAAAGCAGGGAAAAATGCTGCCACTGCAATTTACATCTGCTGGCAGAGGCCTTAAAAGAGAAGTTTTAGCTGCAGGTGGGCTGCATTTGGGGGGTGAGCCTGTGTCTGGTATTCTCAAGAGAGGCACAGGGCACCAACCAGGCTGTGGCAGAAGATGGAATTGAAAAGCAGCTGCTTTAGGACCATCCTTCTCAAGGCTCTTCCTCCTCTCTCCTCCCAGCAGTCCCTGCCATCAGTTTCTGCTGGTGACTGGTGAGCTTTTGGCTGGATGTGCAGACAGACCAGCTCTCTCATTGACTCGGAGTGCTGTGGGGGGTTGGGCTTGCTACTGGCTCTGTCTGCACACTGGCTTCCCAGCCTCAGGGCTGGACACCCCTACAGTTTGCCAAATAAACTTCAGTAGAAAAGGTGGCTGAGGTATATTTCTGCTGTAAAAATACCAGTTAACCTTTTTTTTCTGGTTCAGCTTAGCTAATAGTAGTTTTTTGACACTTTCATCTGTTACTCACACAATTTTTGTCACTGGTGATTCTCAGGAGTTAATTGGTCCCTGCAGCAACCTGAGAGAGAAACCAGTATAATTTTGGGAGATACCTCTGAAATCTGTGTGCATTTTCCCTTGGGAAAGATGGAGACAAAGAAATCCAGTGGCAGAGCACCTCTTCCAGAATTGTAGTGCTCTGTTTCAAGCCAGAGTGTCTTGACAAAGCAGCAATAATTTCTGTGGTTAGTGATCTCATGGGAAGAGCAGTGCCGCCTGATCAGAGAAACACTTCAAAGCACTATCAAAATTATGATAATTCCTTCATTTAAAAACTCTTTCTGGCTTCCTATCAAAGTGTGTGCTTACACTGTAGCTACACAAGTGTTATAGATAGCTTTAAGCTAACTATGTCGCTTTCGTAACAGAACAAATAAGCAGACACTTTTCTGCATGCTGCCTCAGAACCGAGGATCTTCAGATTGCTCACAGGCAGTTCTCACATGATGTTTGCAATCTTTAACTCATATTTCTAGTGCAATCTAGTCTAGCTTCATATTATGGTAGTTTTCAAGTTCTTAATTGAATCCTTCTTGTTTCAGAGCCTCCAGGGAAGACTCATGGCTAGAAATTACTCTCCTTGAGGACTAACATGCAAATACTATCATTTTAATTAATGCCTCTGCTGCTTCAGGGTAAATTCAAAGCTGTGTTTTTGGGGCTAATCTTCAAGGATGTACATTCACCTTTTGTGAAGTGCAGAAAAGCCCTACTCTACATTTTCCTTTTGAAAGACCAACTAAGCCCATTGGATATTTATAGCCAACATTAACAAACACCTGGTGAAGGCCACATGTTGAAGTCCAAACTTCCCAAAGGACAGTAGATGTCATAGTGGCTGATGACTTACTGCCTCTTCAAGTAATGATGATATTATGACTGCAGTCATTGAAAAGTTCTGTGATTGGCATTACCAGACAGAACCAATTCACCAAAAGAGTATTATCTGCCTCCAAAAGTAATATTTTAGAGTATTTAATCAAAAGCAACACAGACAGAAATTGTCTTTTAAGCCAAGATGGCATAGTAAAAGTTAATACAGTAATTTTTCTTACATTGTAGGCAGGCACATTCAGCAAAGGAAGACTGTCATTTTCTATCAAATAACTTTAATCAAGAATAATGACTTTCCTTCAAACTCCCATGTTTCTTTGGATCTCCATACTTTCTGTAAAAACTAAGGTTTTAATTATACTCTTCTTCCCTAGAGAAGGACTTTTATGAAAAGAAATCTTGAGCCTTGCAACACTTCAGCATTATACCCTGACTTCGTATCATTAGTGTAATTAAACAAGTAGATTTCACAGAGTCTATGGACACATTTTTCATTATACATTGCAGGGACTCCAAGAGTAGATCCTGCAGAGTTCTTTCCCCAGGATTCTCAATGTATTCTCTCTTCTTTCTTTGTCCATATAACGGGACTCTAAGAGAAAAGTTTTCTAAGGAGTGCTCTACTTGGATTTTTTTGGGCAAAACCATCATGATATTCAAAAGAACTTGTTAAGCTTGTCCTACTTCTTTCCTCATGAAATTGATCGTAAATTTCTCTTTATTCTCTATACAAAACTACTACCATATAACCTGGTGAATTCTGAGCAGCTTGCTCAATCAATATTTATGAAATGATCAGTCCTAACAATGAATTGTAGTCAAAATAAGTGGTAGGTCTAACATGCAACATTTTTGATTACTAGAGATTTAATCAATCAAAGAAAACAGTGAGGCAAAATAATGAGTGATTGAAATATTGCACATGAATCATTTTAATCGTCTAATTAAGCTAAAAGTAATAACACAGTCTTTGTCAAGCTTGTCCACAACAAAATGATACCATGCTGAACCTCAAGAATCAAATTTCACATTCTCCATCACATGCTACAGAAGAAGTCAAATGAGATAAATTGCAGCCTAGATTGACAAAGGAAGGCACTAGTGGGATAAACGTACCTCCATATTGTTAAAATACAGCACTGCATGTTTTTTCCATTGCATTGAAAATGCATACCATAGGAAAAAAGGGTGTCAGCTGGCAGAATTAGATTTCAGGGATCAACTACTTTAAGGAGAGACAGAATTTGTGCTACAGTGTGCCCCATTTTGAGTGATCTGAGTACTGACAGGAGAGAACACAAACACAGTCAGCAGCAGTGGCAATATATTCCACTACTGATAAGATAACAGAGGGAAAGGAAGCAAAGTGTTTCAGAAGTTCAGGTAGAAGTGTGAATGCGCTGCAAATATTTATCATCATGTTACAAAATAAATACGTATTTTGGTATACGAGTAGGAAGAAGTTCTTGAACCAAAGGAAAGTGAAGGTTGAATTCTGGCATCTTGGCTCATAAAAGGATTGCTATCCTTATATTTTGTCCATTACACGTTGTGGAAAATTACTTATGATAAAGCAAAACTGAAGTACTGTCTCTTCAGGTTGAAGTGCCAAAAAGTTGTTCATTGTGGGGACATATTCAAAAGAGAAGAATGACTTGGTTTAGAATTACATCACATGAAGTATATAGTGTTAAAATGCAGCCCAGTGAGTCACTGGCTAAGGCTGACAAGTTCTTTGTGTGTAGGGGTGTGGGGGTGTGGGTGTGTATTAGGAGCAGCAGCTCTATACAGAGAGACTGGACCTACACAGCAGGGATTTTGTTTCCGAGTAGCTCAGGCCTGCTCCCCTGGACTAAACGCCTGTTAGCTGCTGAAGTGCATCTTCTTGCTCAGTTTCCTCCAGGAGGAATCCAGTGAAAGCTTTCTCATATGAATCTCTTATATGACTCAAAGAGCAATAAGGTTTGGGCAAATAATGGGAAATTCTCTTCAAAGGTGTGCTCAGGGCTCTCATCATAGGCTGCTCGCATATACAACTACTTTGAAAAATTAAAATTAAAGCTGTAAAAAACTAAAAATATTAGCTACAGTATTAGAGTACAAAACCTTGTCACTGATCTTATTCATACTTACCAAGACAAGAACACAAATTAAAAGTTCTTTTAATATTTGAGGATCTAAAGCTATACAGGATAAGTAATCACATAAAACTCCCTAAAAGTGATAATGAGAAAAACTCCTTAAAACTGATTTTGTTGGTATATAGAGAAGAAGTTTCATATAAAACTTCGATTTTTTATTATGACTATGTGTTATGAAATTGCTCAGGGCACTTAGGATTTAATACTATGCAAACAGGGACAATAAGAAAAGTATGTTTGAATTAGTCATCCAGCCTTTTCATAGTTAAAGGAGAAAAACAGTGTTGTTCATCTCATTGTAATGTGGATATATAAATTAGGTCAGGTGGTTGTATATGTTTATATGTTTTGCCTGTGTGAAAAGTCTAGATAATCAGAAGGTACAGAACAGATGAATAGAGGTATATGAGTGGAGATTAATATCAATTACAATATCTTAAGTATTCATTGAATCTTACCTTGATGAATAATAAATTGGTTTCACATAAGCACTACTTGGTGTAAACATAATGGACTTCATGATTTTTATGCCTGTGTCACCGTTTATTTATACAAAATCTTTTGACATCGAGTGATACTCAACCAGTATGGAAACACAGAGGGCAGAAAAATCACATTTATGTTCAAACTACTGCAATACTATTTTATTATTCACAGTTTTCAAATTAAACCCCAAGATCCATTTTTCCTCAGTAAAGCACTTGAAATGGAACATGCAAAGTGACCATTACTGTTTTTTTAAATGCTGGTCATTTCAAGTAGTAACAAAAGTAGTGTTTGTCTTTATTTTTATGTGGTTAGGGATGAGATTGTTCTGATTCTTCAAGAAGCAGTAATATACACCCTCAATAATTACCTCCACAATTCACTCTGGATTTGCTCCTTCACTCTCTCTGGGTCAGAAGGCGGCCCATTCACCACGAGGAGCAATCTCCATGACTGATATTTCCCTGGATGAGGGCATAGAGAAGACAAGGTCCTGAGCCCCTTTGGAGATTTCTCATAAAGGATTCAGGAGGAAATAAATGATGTTAAGGTCAGAAGTGACTTTTCCATGACCGCTATTAATTTTTCCGAAGATCTTACCTCTGGGGGTGATGACTCAGTTTCTGAAGCTGCTGGTGTTTGAGGGCCTTGCACAGAACCCGCACATTTCTTCATATCTGCCATCTTCTGTGGTTGTTTTAAAATACCTGGGTGGGAGATAATTCAGTCAACAGTTCCACCTGGTTCCCAAGAAACCTTCACATCTTGCATGATGGAGTACAGACACCTTCTATCTCTAGGCTGTGTCCACGCTGCTAAAAGCCTTTGTACCAGGGAAGGGTGCCTAGCTCCCTGGCCAAATCACACCTATTTTTGTATTCATTCTCATTGTTCTATAGACTGGGTTCATGACTCCTTTGGGCTGGGCGTAGCATGCTTATGGCTCCAGGAAATAACTGCTTGCTTGCTTTGTTCATTTTGTTCTGTTCAAGGAAAACATCTGGAATAATGCAAGGTTTTTGTTCCAGCCTGCCAGGCTGCTCTCATGTTCTTTTCTGTCAGGTTGCCATTAGCGTACTTTGGGCCCTAGGGCATGGCAGGAGGAGTTTGAGGGGTGCAAGGACTTTTGAGCTGGTTTTCAAGGGTTGAGATCGCCAAAGCTGGCTGATCGTGCTTATGAACTGTGGGCTATATCCCAACCTGGCTCCTGTGCCCAAGTCACTTCACTTCAAAGAAAGAGTGACCTAAGGCACAGAGATACAGTTTGTGCAAGATCAGGAGGGCTGGGCCTGGGAAGGAGCTGTGGAGGTAAATTTTCTGACTGTTCCATAACTTTTGGCAAGGAGAAAAATGCACAAAAAGGCTGATAATTATGATAACAATTGAAGTGGATGCTTCAGAAGGACAACAGAGTTACAGCTATAATGACAAATTATATCATCAAGGTAAGATATATGGGATGAATTTTTGCTTTGATTTTAAGCAGGAGGTCACAGCAAGAATGTGTGGTCTTTCATATAGCATTAGAGTTATGCAAAATAATTTTATAAAGACTCCATGCACTTACTTCAAAAAAGACTGACACAATACAGAAAAAATAGTGCAGGTTTTGGCAAGAGTGTCTTTCTAGTTTTTGTGTGGTTTTGTTTTGGTTTGGGTTTTGTTATATTTTTTTGGTTTTTTTGGGATTTGGATTTGTTTGTTCATTTATTTGTTATTTTTTATTTTCATTTTTTAAACACAATATAGTAGTTGTATGCATTCTAGGACTATGGGATGCAATTGCAGCATTAAACATGACAAAGCCCAGTGATGTATTTACTCAGTTCCAGTGCACATACTGCTGAGGAATGGCGGATAACTCTATTGTTTTTCTTTTGTATGACGCAATTAAATTTTCTTTTCTGTACAGTGCAAGTCACAACAGTTTCTCAGCCCTCACTGGAGACTTTGGGAAATTACTGGAGTGTCAATATTTACTTCTTTTCTACCAATATTTATCAAAGCCAAGATCTTGTTGTGTATAAGCATGTGCGTGTGTGTACGTCAAGCAAGCACTCTACAGGGTATAAGGGCTAATCAGCTATAGAGTTTAAATTTAATGTAATTTCCTAAGAGACCAAACACTGTAAATAAAATGTTTATGCAGAAGATGAGCTCAATCTCATTTTAAAGAGGAAAAAAACCTGGGATATAAAAATATATAGAATAAGACAGCGATTTTCCCAAAGGAGATGTGAAAGGGAAAGACAGCAATACAGATTAGCCAGTGTTTGTAATTGTATTAGTGTAAGTATTCCTTTGCATGTGAAGGAGAGGCTAAGAAGGATGCTCTTTGAGACGTGATCCTATTTCCCCTGTAGAATGAGAAATTACGACCTCAGCTCTTTAATTTGATACCCTCAGGAGGTTTGAATTTGAGTCCTCTTAGATCAGAAAATCTTAGCATGAGTGGTGCTACACTGGTAGGAGCAAAGAGGAGGAGATAAAGCAGGGAAAGAAGGGCTATGTGCTTAATTTTAATGAAATTATACATGTTGCATTAGACAAGGTAGACATGATGGGAAAGTACAATGTAATTTTTAAAAGCTTTCCAAATGTTTTTGACACAGACTTTAATTTTTAATGAAAATATTATGCATGCTACAGTTTTCTATCTTATGGATTCGGTATACCTTTATACAGGGTAGCATTCTTGATTAAAACTTTTCATGCTAAAAGGAATTTAGATATCCTGTTTCTTTCTATTGTTTCTTTTTTGTTTAAATTGTTTCATCAAACATACAGATTTTGCATACTTTCACGGCCTAGTCTTGAAGCAGTGTCATGGATGTCTTCAGCAATTCCTTTGCAAATATATCTTTTAAAGAGTGTTTGTACTTATTGCCTATTCTCGACCTCACTAAAGTAACTGCCAAGAGTCCTATTGATTTTTCTGGATTTTAGGTTATATCCTGAATGGTCTTGGAAGAGTGCTGTATTATGAATGCCTTAAGACATATACTGTACAACTTATCTAGCCTGCAGATATATAGCAGGATCATACAGGCATACCATGGCAATTGAGGAGCAGTAGATTGGAGCAGAATAACAAATAAATCAATGTGAAATTATCAGCTGAACGCTAAAGGTTGTCCTGAGTGAGCAGAAACTTTAAAAGTACATGTATAAAAAGTGACTTTTAAAAAATACTATGGACTGTGTGTGTATATATGTATGTAAGGCCCTTATGACATCTGATTTGTCCTTACATAACTCCCAAGCCTGCACAAATCCTCTGCGTATCAGACTGAAAGGTCCCTATAATTTTAGACAAATTCTTTTTTTCTGATAAAAGTATATTTTACTAAAACAACATATTTTGAAATAGTGTCCGACTACTTTGCTGTGGAAGCTGTGAAGCACAGACTAGTGACCCAAAGAGGGAGAGGGTGATATTTCATAGTCATGCCTCTTAAAATTATGAAAGACTTCTAAAAGAAGAAGTTTGGACCCTAAAATGGTAATGGATCTGATAATCACTTTGGCTTTGGGCACAGAAGTACTGCACAGTACATAGCTGCTGCACAGTAGCTCATTCAGTAGGTGCTCAGAAGCTCCCCTGCCCGAATGATGATGTTTGCCCTCTTCTTGTTCCCCTCTGGTTAACAACATCCATGTGGGACCTTTTTGCTAAGCACCCAGTGTGTTCTGAGTTAACACCTTTCCTGTCCCCAGTTCTGTGCAGCTGCATTGGCCTGCAGTGTGTCTACAAGGATGAGCTGTCTGAAGGGGTTTAGGACGCTGGGGCTGTCTCTGCCCTTGCTATTCCAGCTCTCGTACTTCCGATCACGGTAGCCTTGCAACTCTCTTAGGCATGCTGGCACCCTCCTCCCCCTGGGCTAGCTCAGTTGCCCTACTCTTCCAACCACATAAGTGGCAGCACAAGCTCTGGCGGGCAGAAGCCAGGGAGCCAGAGACCCATGAGTGCTGTTTTGCCCTTCCTTAGCCAAGTGGAAAGCCAGGAGTCCTGAACGGCTCTGTGTTTGACGAGAGCGCATCTGACGGTGATGCAGTCCCTTTGGCAAGATGCTCTTGCCTGAAGCACCAGCTGACTTGCCAAACCTCATGTGGATTTTTTCTGCATCCTACCTTTTCCTTTGCAGCAAGCTTTTTCTGGTAGGGGTGGCAACATAATGCAGAAATTGTAGTCCCTAGGGGTAAGTAATAATACAGAGGGGAGAGAAGGGGAGACAGAGAACATGTCTGTAGATGACAGATGGCTCAGCTATTTCCATCTTCAGATTAGATGTTATTTATGTCTCATACTTGAGCATTTTTCCAGACTGGTCTGACCTGTGGATGAGGTCTGAAGAATAAGGATGGGGCCATGCAGCACAAGAGGCATCCAGGATTTGGGTCTGGCAGCACTTTGGCAAAATGACTGTAAACGCAGCCCTTCAGTGGTCACTGTGATATATAAATTGAGAAAAAGTAGAAAAGAGAGAGAATTAATTCATCGTACAGTGGAGCAGAAAACTCACATCTGTCCTTTATACAAGCCAGTACACCCCATTTATTAATGCTGTTCTCCGCACTGATGGGTCTAGGCAATTAACTTCCCTTGACTGGCTTCCCTAGTGTGAGGAAGGAGACAGTATGTTTATCTTGGGAACATATTGATTTCTTTTTTAAAATTCTCAAGTAAATTGCGTAATTTTCAATATGTTAGAGACTGGAAGATAAATGCCTGGTCACTTGCAATAATTAAGGGATGAACTTAAAACCTCTAAATTCTGGGCTGAAACACACCTTAAAACTGAAACAAATGAAAGGAAATTCCGGGTAAATCAAGATTTGGTTTATTTAGTCTGCAAATTAAGGTCTAGTTTCAAAACTCCAGGCAGTTCTGCACCCCAGAAAAATGCATAAAAATTAGCCCTTCGCACGTGCAAGCATTAAGAGCATCAGATTTTCTGAGATAAGGCAACCCGTGCGCAGCACTCATCCGAGATTTAAATCCACTAGCCCTAAGGCACCTATTTGTGAAAAAAAATATTTAGGTTATTTCAGTGCCCATTCTTTGTGTTTTGATGTGGAAAAATATGTAACACTAGCTTTTATGTAAAGCTCATGCCTTCAACTTATTAACTCTCCTTCCTCCCTCCTCCAGTTGCTCAGTCTTACTCATGTCTGCTGTAGTCTAAGCTGAAAGGGAAGAAAGGGTTCAAAAATTAAGGACTGTCTAAAAATTCAAAGGAAATGGCTGTGCTCACTGCAAGAAAACTGGATGATTAAGATGCGTTATTACCTCCAACATTTTAGAAAGATCTGGCCTGTTTACTGTTCAGGCTCCTTATCCAAATTTTATTTACCCTGACATTTTTCACTTTGAACAGATGGTGAATCAACCTTCTGGGTCTAAGGCTGGCTGGGCTTTTTGAAAAAGATTTAAAGTAATAACTAAAAGGATAGATAGAGTGCATCCTCGCGGAGAGGCTGTATGACCAAACACAAAACACGGAGCACAGCTAAGACTAAATGTGGAGAAGTGGAACCTGCATCTGTCAGGAGCAAGGAGACAGCCAAAGTGAAACATGGCATGTTCTTGTGTTCTTCATCTTCACAGCATGCCAGGCTCTGCCAACCATCCTGACACTGGTGGTGCCTTACCCTGTGGTTTGCCACTGGGAGTCAGAGGCTTGCCAGCAGCACTAAAATGGCATGGCACTTCTGCCAAGCGGGGGGAGCCAGGCTGATCCATGCAGGAGCAGACAACTTGCAGTATGCTTGTCCAATCCTTCTGGCTTTAATCAAATTCAGGTGGCCTTTCTTTTCCCAAGAACTACTCTGGGGCTTGCAATATCGAGCTCAGGAAATCTGAATTCCAAATGCCATTTGAATAAGCCTCACATGAAAGAGGTAATTTAGGATGAAAGTCAGGTGGAGGTGTTGTTCTAGAGGCTGAGATCAGCAGCACAAAGAGTAAGGTCGGGGTGATGGAAATGGCAATAACAGTAAAAAAATGGAGGCAAGAACAAAGAAATCATAAATCAAGTGGAGACTCATAAAACAAATATTAGGCCAACAAATGAGAATGCCTGAATATAAAACATCAGGAAGAAATGACCTCTGAGGAAAATGTCTTGAAGATGTGAAATAAAACACAGGAAAATCAGCAGGAGGCGAGGACTGGCTAAACCAAAGGCAGAACAGAAGCCGAAAATACAGGCATGTAAATTACCATATCTTGAAAAAGAGAAAAATGCAATTAGTGGGTGGCAGCTAAAACTAGGTGTAAATTTAATAAGCTCATTAGTGGTGGGGGGACGCCCTGGCAGCTCCTGGAAGCAGAGAGCCCCTGCATGGTCCTGCTCTGTCGTGTTACCAGCCATGGCCCTTGCTGCTCCCAGGACATGTGCTGGCCCTAGACCCTGTGCATTTTCCAGGCAGCTCCTGCCTGCTAAGCTCTGTGGAATCTGGCTGGAGTTTAAAGCCAAAGCGCTGCTAGCAATCCACTGGGGTGGATGTTTCCACTGGCAGAGAACACTGGCAATGAATCAAGCAGTCAATGAATGAAAAATAAGTACAGCCAGACATTTGATAACAAAAATATTGTCAGAGAGAATCTCCAGCTCATTTAGAGCTGTCTGTTGTTGGTGCTCAAGGTGTCTCTGTGTTTCAGGAGCTGGGCAGACAGCAGAAAACAAGACACGCTGTTTCACCAAGGTGTAAATACACCATGGATTTTGATCTATTTTAACAAACCTCTTTTTCTGGGAAAATTTTCAGTAATCCCCATGAAGTGCTAGTGAACCAGAACTGGATACTGTCAAACACAGGACTCTTCTTTGAGCAAGGCAAGGGGTAAATGTCTGTTCTGCTTAACTCTGGAGGTGACATGATTTGAGATTGTCCCTTCTCAGGTGGGTACCATAACTATTGGGTCAAAAATCAACACTCAGTCAAACTTTCTAGTGCATCCCACTCTGGCAGTTTAGGAAGCTGCTGTCCACAGTTACCTCTCTCTGTTTCTCTGCCAAAGGCTGCTGGTATTAAGACATCAAGCTATGAACTCCAGTGGCCAAGGTATGGGTTCAGCTTAATCAAGCTTGATTTGTAATCCCCAGTGAAGTGTTGAGTTAAGCAGTGATTAAGATGGTCTTAAACCACCTCAGCTATTACCTTCATTGCGAGTGAGGCAGAGCTTTCATATAGTTCTTGACCTAATGCATATTTTAAATAATTTAAATCCATATAAAATGGAATAGCACCAACAGAAGATATTGAATAATCTTTGCAAATAGTTATCCTGAAAGAGATTCATGTAAATATTTCAGAGTATGTGATCTATATTCACAGGGCACTTACATAAATATGACAGCCTTGTAAAAATCTCTGCACAAAGCTGCTAAAACAAAGAAACCAAACACTAAATTTTCACACCTGCATTATAACAGGGCTTATTGACTGTACCAGTATTGCTAGCAATTTGCAAAAATATTTGAAATAAAAGAAGATTTCTCAGTTTCTTCTGATTCGTGGCAGAAAAAACTGTTCAAAGGGACAGAAAAATTCCCTGGATGTAAATGCATGAATGTTTCAGGACTGTGCTAGTATCCTGTTATAGATAGCCATCCTACTGATGATCAAAGTGGTTTTGTAGTGTGTCTGGTTTGCTTTTTATTCTTACAGACAGGTATTGCAGAAAACCTTTCCTTCTTCTGGTTGTTACTTTCCCTTCTATGTTTTTTGTGCTTTGCTTCTATTTGTTTCACATTTTCCTTCTTTTCCCCATCAGTTGCCTTCTTCTCTTCAGTAATTTTTCTTCCTTCTGTTCTCCTTTCAGCAACATTTCCTTCTTCTTTGCAGTGATTCCCTTTACATCACAACAGAAATCTGGAAGAAAAATGGTTGAGGAGTATTTCCTCTGCCTCACCAGAGGAGACTTGCTGACGTAGAGAGCCATCTCTCAGAGGGACAGAATTGGGCTCCTGAGATGCACACACACTACGTCAGCTCTGCTTTTCTTTTGCTATTATATGCTGTTACATTACATGCCTTTTTTTTCGGGCAGCCTTGGTGTTGAGATTCATCTTTCCCTTTCCTGCTAATCTTCTGTAACACCTTCTTAATCACTTTAAAATGTCTGTCCTTCAGTTTGTCCCTCTACATCACTCTCTGGATCATCTTCCAGGTGTGATGTGAGGGCCTCCTCCATCCAGGATCTATCCCCTCTAGTCTTGCACCTGGTGATGTAGATGCTCAGAGAAGATAGCTGATAGGATAACCGCCTAATTAAGTATGGATGAATCCACAAATGTACTATTTCTTCTGAGTGTGTATCCTTTAAATAAACAAAAACTGAACAAAACAATTGTTACATTTGAGCAAATCCAAATAAAAGTACAGAAGATTCCGAATATGGAACTGGGATGCAAAAGGAAGAGAAATGCCTTCGCTAGTGAGTAAAATGGCAAATAATAGCCTTCTTGTACTTGTCCACACAAACATATCTAGAGAAATAAGTTGTTGTAAAGGCATAAAATTGGTTGAAAAATTGCGGAATACTGTTTTTGAGATTGCTAGAGTCAAATGACTTCTGAGGGATCAGTTTGTATTGTCCTCTTTTCTTCGGTGGAAATTTGTTTCGTTTCTCTTTCTATTAATAGCAACTAGAGGGAAAAAGAAAATATTGCCATAGCAAATGTGCAGAAGCTCTAATCAGTTCAAGGTCCACTAGTTTTTATTTCTTTTTCTGGCTTTAAATATTTCAGCAATAATTCAATATGCATGCAGTACTGTAGCTGCCCATCACAACTACATGTTCTTGCAAACACAGGACCGTGAAACGCAGATCAATATCACAGAGGGGCTATAATCAACATGCAGATTAATGAACAGAATTGTATGCACCAGGGAACAGTAGAAGGAAGACTAGCTGTGCAATTTAATTGCTGAGTTGCTACTAAATCTCTGCTTACTATCAATCTCTCTTCATTATAGCTGTTGATGCATAGCCGACATAGTTATTCAGAGCTGCTGGGGTTCAAGTGAATTGCAGACCTTAATGAAAAAAGGTTTGGATTATTTTCTACCTCTGAGTCTGTGGTAAGATCCAAGAGATTATGCCCATTTTTCTCCTTGAGTAGGATCTTTTGGTAATCCTTTGGCTCAGTAAAACAAGTAAAGCGAATTAACAGTTAAGCAAAAGCTTTCTGGAACAATCTTAAGTCTATCTGTTTCAATGTGCTTTTGAATGAAAGTTCCAACTTTTCATTAGCTCAATTAAATGAACTGCTATAGGAAATTAGTATAGTGTAGTGGTGGAAATGACCTCTAGTTATGTATTATTTAGCTTAGCTACCTGTAATGAAAGCCTGTTAGCTCCATCAAACTGTCTTTTTAATGCTTTCTTTGGAGCCTTTTACAGACATATGGTTCAGCAGCTCCTGAAGAGGCTGTTCTTCACTTTCACAGGCTCCACTTCGGGGACACTTTCTCACAATGCTTATCCTTAAATTTCCTGCTGCTTCATATAACTTCTGCTTTTCCCCATCTTTATTCACATCCCTGAGTTTTTAAAATCTTGCTTCTTTGTAGTTGTGCCCTTTCATGTAGATAGCTTATTAAAAACTGTCCCTCTCTCTTTTCTTTTCTTTTCCTTTTTAAAAATTGCTTTTGTTTTTTTTTTTTAAATAAAACCAAGTACCTTGTTTTCTCCTGTTGGCATTACAGAACTATTAGCTAATTCTTTTCCATCCTTGTATCATTTTTTCTCTTCAGCTAATCCGTGTAGAAGCATGGTTTTTAATTACAGCTCTCTAAATTCCCTCCTAGCACATGGAGGAAAGCTAAAGCCCCAGGATGTGATCCTTTAGCTTATTCAATAGAAAATTGCATTGAATTTTTGATGGCCATTATTGCTTATTACAAACTCATCTCCAGTTGTATGTTTACATAGGAATTTCTCAGTTATCACATATGTTGGGGTTTTTAACTTACTGTTTTCCAACCCTCTTCTGTGTTGGCTTTCGGCATTTTTATTAATCTTTACCAGATAAAAAAAAATTAAAAGATTCTTGCTGGCCCAATTTAACTGAATTTTTGGCCCTGAATTTTTAAGGCAGCTACATATAATAAATACATTCAGGGTGACTATGACTTTACTATGTTCATGAATCCCCAAGTTTTCTATGACCCAACATTAGAAATCCAAATGTGGAATCTCTGCTAACTCATTGTCTGCTCTTTTCTTTCAAATTCATAGACAGCAAACACAGAGCTTTTGCTCATTGTTTGTTCTATCATGTTGTGAAGCATCCCCATCTTGTTTTTATGACATTTATACTGAAAGTACAGGTCAATATAAAGACTTATTGATTCTTTAAACAAAGTAATTTGCCCTTTTTCCTTCTTTATTATTTGGTGCCTTAAGTCCTGGTTAAACATGTTGTAAGAGGACACTCTTTTCTCTTCCCATAAGGTTCCTGACTGGCTTTCTTCCTGACACTATTTCTGCACCAGTAAATGGATTCTTATCAATATGTCTATTTGTTTACTTACAGGCTGAAGATTAACCTAGAGAGGATTGCCTGAGAAGATCCAGCTTTTATTTTCCCTTTCAAGGTCACTTGGGTCATGTGAGAGTCTCTCTTACCTCTCTCCAATCACAGGTTTGCATACAAGTGGAAATTCCCCAGCACTCATCAGACCAATCTTTGACCTTTTTGTCACAACTCCTGTCCTGGCACCCGCAAGGCAACAGGCCATCCTGCTCTCTCTAACTGGGTCACAGATGGCCCAAGCCACACTCTTCACTTACTCACTGAAGGAACATCCATGAGATAAATTAGAACAGATGTACGGCAACTTCTTCTTTTGGCATTTACACCACCGTCTGGTCTAATTAATCCTGACATTGTGACCATCGTAATATGAACTGCATCGAAGGAATGAAATAGCAGATTGTCCTCTCGATGGCAAATACGCTTATTTTCCCTTCCAGTGAGACATGATTTCATGTTCCTTTTTCTGTGAGATAAGTTCTTATTTTTTCCTGCTGTCTCTAAACTGGTAACAATGAGACAAAACACCGTGAAGCCCTTACACTGATGTTTGTTTCAATTCCCATGAATGGAAAGCAGATGCATTTAAGGAAAAACCTGTCTACTTTCACCTGTCTCTTCCGATGCAATATTTCATATCAGAATTCTCATTTGTTTTTCTGGTAATAAGGTACTGTGCTAACAATTTTGGGTACCTGTTAATAATATATGTGGCAGTTATACATATTTTATACTAGGCTGTCTTAAAAGCTACATCCTTATAGGTAATAACCTGCTTATAAAAACACTTTCTTGAATTATTTATACTTATTTAGAACAACAAAATCAACTATCTTTTTATAAGGTCACGCAAACAAGAACCATTAATAATGGAGTAACATATCTTGGGACTAAGGAGGCTTAATATTTATTTTTTAATCATATAGGTAAGACAGTTTGATGCAATATAACTAACCAAGCAAGACTTGTCTATAAAGCATTCTAATGTGACTGCATAGGTTAATAGAAAATTACTAAAAGGATAATGTCTGAGAATGTTTTCACATACAGGGATAATGGAAAAGATTTTTGCAAAAACTTACCTCTTTCTGTGAAAACTTTTAAAATTTGTAGCACTAGCAGAAATGTTATTTTGAAAAATTTACAAAATCTATTAAAATTTTAGGTCAATGGTGATAATGAATGCCATGAGACTGAAAAAAAATCAGAAACCCGTCACAAACATACATTCATCCATCATCAAAAGTCTTGTCTAAATGGACATTACCAAATGTAATAACCCCGATTCTTCATTGTCTTAGACACTTTTCCATTGCCTGTAAAGAGAGTGTAAACGTCTATCATGAAATGATGGGCTTTTCACATAGCGTCTGCCAAGCATTCTTTACTGCTCTTTATATAATCCCACAAGAAGAGGGGATCATTCTGGAGCAATTCTGCGTCACCAGCCTGGTCTCAAACAACTTTCAGGCAACTTGCAGAATCAAAGTCTCCAAGGTCATTGCTTTCATTCATATCTGGTATGGACGGTACAATAAATCGTATCATTGGAAAAGTTCCATGGAAACCAGGTTGTAGCAGCTTTATGTGAATTCAGACCTGGCCTTTCTCTACCTACTTTGGCTCTATGTCTTGAAGAACTCTGGAGACAGGAACAGCCGAAAAGATAACTGGCAATTTCTGTGTGAAAGAGAGAAGATGCTTTGAAGGGAGCACTGGCATTTAGCATCTTTTGTCAATAAGGGTTTTACATTATTACCATACATCGAGAACAGGAAATAGCAGTGAGAACTTTCTGTTACCTCACTGAGTGATTCCCAAATCCACAAATAGATTTCAATATCGATTCATAAATGCCTCCTGAGAAAATGCTCCTGTGAAAACATAAATAGAAATTCTCCACTGGCTTCCAATTCAATGCTAAAGCCATCTGCCTTCTGGCATAAATTTAGTCTTCATTTATGTCACGGGAGATAATATACAAGGAAAATAAAAAATTTATGAAAGTTATATTAGAAAATGTATTTATATTCAGTAAATAAAACTCACAGTATCTTAATTTCCCTACCTGAGTGTTTTCTTTCTCCTTTTCATTTTCTGTGATTGTATCTTAAATGGAAGACTCAGAAAGATGTAAGCCTCAGAAAGCTGTAAGGCCTGGTGCACATTGCCATGTATTAGGACTCTTGTTTCTTTGAAAATTTTTGCAACCAAAGCTGCTTCAGTGAGTATTTGTGTGCATTGCTTTGAGAGGTTGTAAACATCTGTGAACATGGTGTTCAAGAGAACGGGGACAAGAAGAATATTGAATGAATTTTTGAGCATACTTTTCTGCACATCACTGCCCATCCTTGCACATGAGATACTGTCAGTTCTCAAACAGTTGTGTTAGCATCTGTGCACTGTGTTTTTCCACGGCACATGAGTGAACACACTAGACTGATTGCATCCTTGGATATCTAATACCATATTTCTTCCATAACCACTTGGTTTATATTAAGGCAAACTGATAGCAAGAAAAAATTGCTTCTGCTGTTCTCCTTCATTGTTATCGTAAACAAAAAAAGATATAGAGGAATATTCACGTGGATGGATCTTCAGTGTAATTCCATCTTCTGTTTGATTTTGTTCCTGGCTGGGGTGGGTACAACCTTTCAACGAGAGACAGGTATTAATGGAAATGCTGTTGCAGAGAAATCAGCAGTCTGTGAAGAAAACTGCTGCCTCCCAATCAGAGGAGGAAGAAAGCCCCAAATGCTCTGGTCTTTTGGCTGCAATCTTGCCACAAATCTGTGTGGAAATAGATTGTTGCTGTCATTCGTATAACAGCTGTGACAAAAATTTGATATAGGACTTTGATTACGCTATAAGGGCAAACTGGACCTGATCTAACCCTTACTAATGCTCATCAGATACTTCCAATCAACCCCTGCTGAGCACTGCACAATGGTTTCTGATCTCTTTTCAGTCAATAATTTAAAGCTTTGCCAAGAAACTTCTGTCTGTTTTTGGTGACTGGAAATACCAGCAGTAGTTTTTGTTGGACGTCCTTAGGAACAGAGAGGAGAAAGTGCTGACATTCTGATATCAGCTGAGCCTTTTGAAAAATTCATTACAGTGGACCAAGCAGGCTAATTTTGGCTAGTATCTGGGTAAAGGTAACACTTGGGGAAAAGAAAAGAACAGCTAGCTATAACTCTTAATTTTCTTTGCTTTTTTTTCTTCTTCGTATGGTTTTAGAATTTACAGTTGTAATGGCAATCTCCATCATTCAACAATCACCATTGTTAAAATAGCTTAACCATCTAACTGAGCTCCCTATATCACGTGTTCCTGCAACTCTGCCACTGGATGGAATCCATTTTGTTTGAAGGCACTATTAGTGTCCTGGACCAGCAATATACAAGAATTCACATTTGTAGCCTTCACGTTTCATTGGTTTTTCTCTGCTGTGCTCCCTTTCAAGCCCTATGATACATCAAATGAATATTCTGTTTGTTCTCTTTCCTTCATGCATATCAGGGTGTGTGGACAACTTAGAACCAATATTTGGTAGTCTACTGGTTTTGTGAGAGAAGCTTGTTAAAATAGGACTTAGGCAAAGGCAAATGGTGACACATTAATGCTAAATAGTCTATGCTTCAAATCAGGAAACACTTTAGGCTTAAAAAAGCCCATTTTTTTCCAGAGCAGCTCAGATTTTTTACTACAGTTTTGTACAGTTCTCCAAAAGTAATGTTCCCTTGTTATTTGTCAGTGAGTGACCCATGAAACTGTAAGTGAACCATGTTGAAAGATAAACAAAGTGGGCTGTAAAGAAAATATTGGTCTTCCAGGTAAGCAGGAATGAAACCTCATTGCTATTGCTATAAGTGAGTGTTTGTAATGAAGTCTATTGGCTACTTCAGATATTTAAATCAATTCACCTCAGAGTTCATCATAATGACAATGAACAAGGGACCTCTATGAAATCTAGGACTGTGATGATGCTGAAAAACTGAGAGTAGTACCTGACCCATAGCTCAACCAGAGTCTTGGGGTGTGCATGACTAAACATCTCACTGATGTGGGCAATAGCCCGTTGTCCTGATTTTTTTTTCTGTCCCCTTTCAGAGAAGCACAGCTTGTACCTTTTCTAATGATATAATGACTCTTCAGTTGCCATGCCTTTTTTTTTTTCCCCATTCCTCTACCCTTTGATATTCCACTCACTATAGATGTGAGACTGTCCAGGAGAAAAGCTCTTACCATGTGTGCATAAAAACCCTAATAGGAAATAGCAGTAAATTAAGGGGGTGTATTTCTTCCCTTCTCTTTCTTTCTCTAGAGTTTATTCATCCTAATTTTTTGGCTGGTTTAGTTTCAAAAGTAGTAGAAACATCTTGTGTTCCTATGTATTTATATCTCTAATTCAGATTCTTGGGTGTTTAGTAGCATGTTAATGGTAATGGAAATTTTTCCTTACATTTAGAGCATGGATGGCAACCCTTCCAGTGGGGATTCATTAAAGTCTGATGGGAATTGAGTGCACGTCTCTCTCATCTTGGAGAGAATCCACACAGTCTTCCTCTTCTAGTTGCTTATTTTTGTGCATCTTGCAGAGACTTAGTAATTTTTAAGGCAGTACTTCTGATATGATGAATCTTCTTCTGTCAAAAATGTGGCGGCAATCTATCAAGAGACTCAAGCACAAACAGGAAGAGAGAGAGAGAGAGACAGACAAGATGGACACAATACAATTCCTTTTTTTTGGAAGGTAAATGAAAACATATGTTTTGGATCTTTGGATGTTAATTTGTTTAGCTTCAGCCGCAAATGCTGTTTCTTGGTGTACTTTTTCTGCAGATTATAAAGGTGTTTGTACTTATTTCCTTCCTGTCAAAGCAGTTCCATGCTATAATCAAGTTCCAGCTCCCATTTCTTTTGACAGACTCAACAAATTGCATGCTCTAAATCTGTCAGTACAAGGTATTTTTATTCCAGACCTGAGATCAACCCTGTAGTTCTAAGCACTTTTTCACATCGTTTTCCACATCTTTTAGTATCTTTCACTGAAAGCACTTACCCGACACATATACACTATTCTAATATGAGCGCTCCCTTTTCTTGTAAGTTTATATTCAGCTTTGACCATGAATAAAGTCTCTTAGGAAAAAAAAAGAAAAAGGGATCTGAATATTTAGTAGATTTTGCAAGATTTTTCAAGTTCCTACCATAGCCATCGCTCTGATACATTTGTTACAATTACTGGTTTTAGCAGTCACTGGAGGTTTCAAGTGCCTGATGCCTCATAGAACACTGTTTGTTGTGAATTACTTAAAATGAACAAAATGTAATAATTTAATGGACAGTAAAAAAAAAATTGTATTTGGAAGAATGGAATAAGTGGTCTGCTCCCTCCTTTACGAGACAGCAACCCAGCCTTCCTCTTATATTAAATGAGATGACAAACCTGAGCTTTAGAGGTAGAACAGCATGTTTTGTGGTGTGCCCGCGCCTGCCTACCAGCTGCTGAATGACCCTGTTGTATACTACTTTTTTCTGCATAAAAACCTTTCTAAGTCTTAGAAATACTGCACCACATCTTTGGACATGTTTTTCATTATGCTTCAGAAGGATGTCCTCATTACAATATAGTTCACATCTTGTTAATATGTGTTTTTTATAGCTGTTTATAATCTCTTTATCTACCTCTGGGGACTAACTCTGTACTTTTCCTCATCAGTTCTTCTGCTTGTTTCTCATCAATTACTCTGCACGTTGTGGGACTTTTTATTGCAACACATCAGATTTCAAGCTTATTTTAGATTTGTCTTTTTTCCTCTTGTTGAGTGACTATGACAGGATGTAAGCCAAATCAAAGTAGGCCTTTTGAGCAACTGTCAATACCAGCTGACCTCCCAATGTCTGTTCAAATCTGTGATTATTTTTAGAAGAAAACAAAACCAATCCTGAAACACCCTGAAAAACATTTATTAGAAAATGTATTTTTAAGTTTTTGTGTCAGCTGGAAACTTTCTGGCAGAAAAACAAGGGGTAGGAGAAGGTTTCTTCTCTTGTGATTTTGAATCTCAGTTGTCATTTTGGTAATTATGTGACCTTCTGTAGGAAGACCAAATGTAGTTTCACAAGGTGAAAGAAGCAAGGGATCTCCCTGTTCTAAAAAATGCAGTGCATGAAGACATATCAGTGTAAGCTGGTGGTCATCTCTCTTGAGGCTTTGAAGTACAACAGCTCGGGGTGTAGAGACTGAATTGTGAAGACAAACATCCTCAGCCTTCTTGGAGACAAGCTCTGACCTTCTTTCAAAGTAGAAAGAGAAAGAAAACGTTTAAATAGAAATTGTTGATTTCTTGCATAAGAAGCTACCACTTTAATTTAAAACACTGAAAATCTCAGCATTTTATTACTCCAGTTTTTCTTCAGAAAACAAAATAAATATTTCATTATTAGTCAGTGTAGATTGGTATTGTTCTTGTTGCTTCAGCAGCAGCAGCTCTTGTTGCTTTTGATTTATCCCTGGGCAGTCTGACAAACAGAGGAGACCACTCATCCTTTCCTCTGAAAACCATGTTTATGTAGCTGTGAATCATGATTCTTTACAGAAGGAAATGATGCACTCTAATAACTGTAATAACTCTGATACCAGAGCTGGACTTTCGAGTAGTGTCATGTATCTCCTCACAGTTATTTCTACTGACATTGACTTTTATAGTTCAGATTTAAGGCAGCACTTTCATTAACAATTCTTAAATTTGATTCTTGGCTAGAACTTACATAATTTAAAAAATTAACTACATTATTTAAAAGAGAAGATTTATTTTACAACCATCTATTTTTTTGATTAACACATAATTATTATGCATTTATTTCATTTATAGTTTCCTTTCTTTGAATGGCTCATGCACTGAACTTGGAAAGACGATTTCTCCCACTTTATGGTACAAAACAGTATAACCAATAAGTTTCTTTCAGAAAATAAAATTATTTCCTCCTTTAAAAGAATTTTATGGTAAGCATAGTACTAGAGTATCATCTCATTTGAGGAGAAAGGACTGCTTCTGCTGTAACCCTGTATTTATCATATTCAAGATAGTCTCACACACCTTCTGACAGCGGGCAACCAGCAAAAGTTGTATTGCCTAGAAGTTGATTCAGGGTCATAGTTAGTGCCTTGGGGTTTTTGAAATGCTTTTAAACACCAAACCAAATCTTAAAAGAATTTGAATCATAAATTCCAATATAGGTATTTCTGGACATAGTTGGGCAACAAGGGATGTCTGAAGCTTATGTATTTCTAGTCCTTCTTCAGGGCCTTATGGAAACAGCTTTCAGTAATCAAGCCTAGAGTGAAGCAGATGAAATCTGGCCCTAAGTGTTACAAATATTCAGCCAAGAAGCATTCTGTACTAAACCTGACTGCTTTATCTTAGACTTTGGGAACACACTGACCCTCAGCAGGATTTTGAGAACAAAGCATCTTCTCATGGACAGTAATTCTTAATGACTAACCATTGGCACAGGCTGCATTCACAGAATTGGAAGAGTTTTTTTGACTGTTCATTATTCACTGCATGTGACTGGTTATCCCAGTCCTGTTAGTTCTGTTTTCACTCGTTTCCTGGCTGATAGTTTTTTAAGCAGAAGATATAAATACATAAAAAACAATAGGCAGCAATTAATGACACAGTGTTTTTATTTAATATTTGAAAATATTTCCATGAAAACCTGACTGGTCTATGCCAGAGACTTATTACTGACTTACAGAACATTTGTATCAAATTTTTCAATTAAGTGAAGTCAACCCATTTGATTAAGAATGTACCTGAGACTCAACACTTCCGTTATTTATCTCCAAAAGACCTTAAAATATTTGTTTCTGACAGGAAACAAAGAAAACCAAGAGAAAATCTAATTCCTTATAATCTGAAGGTTTTACTAAGCAGTGTTATTCGAAGATTGGGGGGGAGAGGAAAATATTTCATTAATATTGTCTTCTAAGTTGCATTCATAGTTACTTTTTCTAGGCTTTTTTTAAATTTCTACTTGCTTTCTAACTGAAAGACTCCAAAGGCCAAAACATGTGCAAAGGCCAGCAATGCAATAGCAGGTATAGGCAGTAACTTTACCAAGAGTTAAAGCATTTCTTCTTGACTGTTCACTTTGTTCACCTGTTCTTGACTTTATATGCTAGGTTTTTTTGGTAACCATTACTACTTTTTTTCAACATATTTTGCCTATTGTGACGGTGTCATATATTACTTTATAGTGACTGAACTGCAATTAAGTTAGGAATGTATTTGAGGTTGAGGACATGAAGGCCACCTTTGCACCAGAAATGGCTTTCAGAGTGATTATGTCTGTCTCAGGCATTTTATATATTACAGCAGGTTTGTTGATGTAGCTAAGCTGATGCAGTTCTAGTAGCAAATGTTTTTTCTGTATAGACAGCCTGTGCCAGGAAAGGGAGGCAATTGTGCTGTAATTTATATATTTTTTCCCGATAAAATAAACTATACTGGCAATAGCATTTTTTTCCCTTTCAAACACAGCTGTATAAAGCACTGGCTCAGTGCTTTAATAATCCTCCGCAAGTTATTGTACCAGCACAGAATGATTATAGGTGCACTAGACCTGACTGAGGATCAAATACACTGCCCATAGAAACCTAAGTTCCTAGGAGCATGGACTGACACTTTAGTTAAAAATAAAAAATTTCTTTCCCGTGGCTGAGACTTCTGTGCTAAGCAACCCCCTTTTTTTTTGCATGGACTGATAGCAGCAGCCTCAACTGTGATGCGTGAAAGCAGGGTTTATATTCTTTTTCTGGGTGATATAGCTCAGTGTCTCAGCTTAGACTTTTTCACACTCTAAATGAGTGTGCTGTTCCAGGTGTTCTGAGGTTCATAAATCTCACTGTTTTTTGGCAACTCTGAACATGTTAATTGTGATGTTAAGCCGAAAACTACTGAAATAATAAAACTCTCTGCTCTGCGGAAGTACGCTGTCCAATCAACTCTACTGATTACTAATATTTCTTCTGTATTGCTTTTCTCTATATAAATGGTGGGAAAAGGCACAGGGGAGCATTTCACTATCTCCAATAGGCCATCTCTTAAAGCTGTAAGGTAGAAATCTCTCTTCTTTTTTCCTTCATCGTCATGCAACTCCCCCAGAGCTGGGTTTGGGAATGCTGCTGGTGCAGCAGAAGATGAAGACGAAGAAAGGTTCTTGAAATCTTTTCTCTTTGGACTAAATGAATTGATTGTGTACAGTTTTGGTCACCACAATATAAGAAAGACAAGATATTAGGATCATCCAAAGGAGGCCAACAAAGATGGTAAAGGGTCTTCAAGGGAAGCCTTATGAGGAGCGGCTGAGGTCACTTGGTCTGTTCAGCCTGGAGGAGACTGAGGGGGGACCTCATGGCAGTCTACAATTTCCTCATGAGGCGAAAAGGAGGGGCAGGCACTGATCTCTTCTCTGTGGTGACCAGTGACAGAGACTGAGGGAATGGCCTGAAGTTGTGTCAGGGGAGGTTCAGGTTGGATATCAGGAAAAGGTTCTCCACCCAGAGGTTGGCTGGGCACTGGAACAGGCTCCCCACAGAAGTGGTCACAGCACCAAGCCTGACAGAGTTCAAGCGTTTGGACAACGCTCTTGGGCACACGGTGTGACTCTTGGGAATGGTCCTCTGCAGGGCCAAGAGCTGGACTTGACGGTCCTTGTGGGCCCCTTCCAAGTCAGCTTATTCTGTGATTCTGTGATTCTGTGAAATATTATCATGCAATGAAATCTAGAAAAGAAAAAGAAAGTAAAGATATGGTGCAAAAAAAGGAATTTTGCTATTGTGTAAGCTGTTGCAACAACAGTTACAACAATATTAAAGCTCATACATTTCTCTGAAGAAATTTCTGTAAGTGCAATATAAAGAAAATGCAATTTTATTCACTGATGCATGCAGTCTACATAATTTTTTGGAAAAAAAATAGTATTCTTTGCTTGAGTGATTCACTGTGTTGGATATTCAGGACACATATTCAACCCATCAGTTCTTTTCAGGTAATAATTGGTTACCAGATGTCTACATTCCAGTGGTTGTCGGAGTGAAAATGGGTTTCTCTTTACACCATTTCCCTTCCTTACTTGACTTTCAGACCTCTCTATTTTTTGTTCTTTTTATGACCTTTTTGACAGAAGAGATTTTGTCTTATGCAAAATGTTTAGTGTGAGTTAGCTTGAACCAAGTTGAAAAAATTTGTTTTATTTTCTACACAGTTTGCTCAGCTCTAACTTCTGCTCTTTGCTATCATTCTAGGCAGAGAGCAGAAAATCCCACTATTTTAACCTTTATTTTGATTGCTGTTAACCTGCAACTCTTCTTTTTACTTTGTCAGCCACCTCTGAGCAGCAGATCAGTTTCTCTATGAAGGCACAGAATATTTACAGCTCCATATTGCACAGAACTGTGTACCACATCTGTACTCCAATTAATCAAACAGAAGTTGTCTGTACTTGTTTTGTTGTACTTTGTACTAGTGATGCTCTTTATAGGTCTAACATGTGAAGAGAATAAGTACAATCCTTTCTTCAGGCATGGTGAAGACCACAGTCTACCACAGGTATCTAGAGTGGTGGTTTGGGGAAGTAGGTAATGGCAACAAGGTCACAGTAAAACATTATTACATAAGTGTATTCAGGAGGGGAAGTTATCACAGCAATATATTAATGTATCAATTAATATATTTATGTAATGCACCATTTATATATAACATGCTATATAATAATCAGAAATAATAATCTCCCTTTCATAATTATATTATAATTAATCTCTTCTATTATCCATCCTGTTCCCTTCTTCTTCTGCTTTACTTTTTTCTCTTGTTTTCATTTTGTCCATTTGTACTGTAGGAATAATTTAAATGTCTCATAAGTACTTCTCTCCTGAAGTAGTTTCTGCAGATACAGAAGCTTTGAAGTTCTGACTTAAATTATTCATATACCCAACTAATATTTCTTGAGATGTATCACTCTGAAAACTTTCAAGTTGCAAGCACGAAAGATTTTATACATGCTCAAACCCTGCCAGATCAATGAACAATTGCTGGAACTTATTAGTCTGGACAATTTCTATTTTTGTATGACAATTACTGATGAACTTCAGAAGAGTTCCCTATTTTCTTCCTTGGATTATGATCTCTTGAGAATTGGCAAGTGAGAAAGAATGGTGGGCTTCGCTCCTGAGGAAGCTCCACAGCAGACTTGAAGGAGACTTCAGACAGAGAAATGCGTCCTTGAGGTTTGAAAACTGTCAGAATTGGTCAGGAATCTTTGCTTGATCCTTCAGAAGTCCAGATGGGTCAGAAGTGAGTGTAAGAAATCACAGAACAGCTATCTCAAACTAAATGGGCAGGTTGTCAGACTTCAGGAGATTTAGTAGTGGTGGGGTTTTTCTGGTATTTGAGACTACATGAGATGCAAGAGGCTGTGGTGGCCTTTGTCTCTGAGATAGTTTTAAGGTTTCCACTCTTATAAAAGTAGGATTCCTAGATGATTTTTTAAATGCGTAAGTTTCATAGAGAGAATTTTGCCAGGTTTTGCCTCTTCTTCCTATGGCCCAGTTTAAGTCAATGACTGCAGCAAACAAAAAGAGAGATGTGCACAGTGCTGTCCTTGGGGGAAAGAAACTGAAATATGACCATCATAGAGATCTGACTGAACTTCTCACATAGATATCAGATGCTCAGATCACTATTTAAAAGTCTTCTTCCCTAGAGACACTGTTAAATTAAACAGACCAATTCTTGTCCCCAGCAGCATTTGAGAACACCATGGATGATCGTGGAACACCAGGGCGATGGGATCATTGCCTCCGCACTTTCACTGGGCGTTCCACAGGTTTTAGATTCTATTCACCTACTGAACTATTGCCTCCTCCTAGCCCAAGTCTTGCTCAAGTGGACCTCTGCTGCTGTCTGGAGAGTGCAGTGTAGCAGTTATTTAATCATCTTTAATTTACAAAACTGTTTTGTATCTATCTTATGCCCTACAGCTGGAGATGGAGATAACACTGTCTTTCAGACCCTTATTTTGAGCAGCACTGCTGAATTGCAATAGACATAAACAGATGTTTTTTCCAAACCAAACAGTTCATTTTGGTATACCTACTGAAATGCTTTCTGGTAACTGGTGACATCTGTGAAGTGATGAAAAATATGAACTCAATCTGAACTTTTTACACAGTACTCTTTTTCACCCATTTTAACTAGATTTTTATAGAATTCCACAGCTTTGCTATGATAATAAGTGTAACTGAAATAGTTCAAAGCTATTAAGTATAAATATATGTTAATATTATTTCTTTTATTTTGTCTGCGGTATTAATTATTAATAAGATTTTGTTGAGGATCATAGCTGAAAATATGAGACAAGCTGAGAGAGGTAATTGCTAGTTTTAGTAAAATTTCTGGCAATTGTCCTAGAAACCCACGGGAATCACAGACTCACAGGATGGGTGAGGTTCAAAGGGATCACAGCAGGACATCTGGTCCAACCTCCCTGCTTAAGCAGGGTCAACCTGTATCACATTGGACAAGAATGAGCCCAGACCATTCTTGAATTAACTCCAGTGAGGGAGACTCCACAACCAGTCTGGACAATCTGTTCTGGTGCTCAGTCACCTGCACAGTAAAGAAGCTCTTCCTCAAGTTCAGGTGGAACTTCTTGTCCTATCACTTGGCACCACTGAGCAGAGCTTGGCTCCCTCCTCTTGACACCCTCCCTTCAGATATTGATAGATATTGATGACGTCCCCTCTCAGCCATCTCCTTTCAAGGCTGATCAGGCCCAGTTCTGTAAAATGGATGAAGTTCCGGAACAGCTCTAAAATTTTCTTCCTGTGTGCCTCTGACTGAATAAATCTTTTTGTTCACCATACCAAAAGGACCAGCTCTGGTCATGCTTCACCCAGAAAACTGATATTCCACTGACCATGAAATCTTTTGAGGGTATAGATTTATCTCCCATCAGGCTATGAAGGGACCTTAGCCCAGATTCCCTGGTATCTCAGTAGATGATCTAAATACTGTCTCATAGTGCAAAGTACACATCAATATGTCATCTTTTAATTGTTGGTTTTTTAATAAAAATTATTTGTATTATTAGTAGCTTGAAAGATACCTTATAAGAACTATTGGTGAAGATGAATATTCAGTGCTAGAATCATGAGATGAATACAGTGCAGTTTCTAACAGGGTGAAAAAACCTTTGTATGGCATACTGCTGATTTTTGAGTTGTTCTTCCCTGTGTTACAAAATGTGCTCTTGAGGTTCTCTGTTAAGCACAGAAATCAGAAATTTTTACTGGGCCGAAGGTTACAGTTATGTGGGCAAAAATAAGTGGGCAGCAGCACCCCAATAGAAGGGATCCAAAGATTCCACTGACCTTTTTTTCGGAAGTGGTGTTCTTCCCAGACATGGGAGGCTGTGTAGTTACAGCTTCTTGGGGATGAGGTTCTAGGGACCACTTCTTAGTTTCACAGTCTTTAACATTTTTAGGTACCTGGAATACAGGAATAATGTGGATATAAAATAAATGGTCATTTAAGAATCAGAATCATGCACTTTGTGCGTGCAGAGAATAATTAATTTTCAGTCACAAATACAGTTGATTATTACTGTACTACTCAAAGAAACCTTCAGCATTCATTATGATTTCAATATTTGCTCAAAGAGATGAATCTAATAGTAGCATCTCTTTACATCTAAATATGATGTTACCAAATTGTGCTGTTGGCTATAGGATACTGTACGTAGCAGAGGAAGGGAAGAGAGTGTGATCTTTTAATGACAGCTAAACTGCCGTTTTGACATCCTTCTCATTTAATAACATTTATAAGCTATTCATTATTCACTGTTGGAATACATTATTCTGTGTTTGTAATACATTATTCTGTGTTTGTAATATTCATTTTCCAGGAGACACACATTTTAATCATCAAAGTGCTTTAAAATCAAGCACAGTAGCAAAAGCTTGGTGAAATTTAGGCACAAGCTGACAAGTTAATATTTGCTTAAGCATGGGAAAAAGTTAAAAAGTTGTTTGTGACTGAAGAATAAAAGGCCATGAAAAAAATGCAAGGCAAAACAATTTGAAATGTCTACTACCCAGCTCAGACTGCTAAATTCTGAATTAGAAAAGAATACAGTGGTAAAGAGAGGTGCTTAGAAATTGTGACACATCTAATGTTTGCCATTATATTTTTTGTCTGTAAGAGAATGATCACTAGCTTGTAAATACCAATTACAAGGCAGAATGAATACATTCGCAAGGCATTGATATTTTATTTTCCATTAAGTTCATGACCAATAGACTATTTCATATGGAAAATCTATCACAAAAAGCCATACAGCAGAAATATACAATCTATGTGTGACTAAAGGTGTGTAAATGCATAATTGAAATTCCTAATAAATAAGTCCTCTCTGATTTATAACAGTAAGAAAATAGCAACTTTGTAATTTAATGTATATAGGCACAGGTAATCACATGTAATTGCAAAATCATATTTGTTTCAACCCTTTTACTGCAGTATCTGTATTGTCATCAAACTTTGCTCTTCATATTTTCTCATTTCCTTTTCATTTGATTTTTGTATAAGAGTTTCTTTCATATTTGAAACAGTCTATTGGCTATCAATAGCAACAAAAGAAATCAGTGCTTTATCTAGTCTTTTCTGTAGCTAATTTTTTGGAACTGTTTCATATTTTTGCTGCCAAATTAAAAAAACAAACAGCAGAATAGTTTGTGGAAGTCATGCGACACACTGAGATTCTTCTATCTGACCATAATAAACAAGCAAACAAAATATATCTGAGTCAGAGCCTCATTTCACACATTTCTGTTCTATATGGAGAAGGAAGGAAATGGTGTGTTTGAGAAGATGATGCTCAGATGACGTGAGAGTCTTGCTCGAAGATGTGGGCATCATATGAGTTACAACATAATTTTTTCCCCCGAATATTATTTTTGATATTTTACCAAGAAGTAAAATGCATCCATGCACAATCTCAATATGTACACAAAAAGTATTTCCTGTGTGAGCCAGGTTTTCCTGCAGTGGGTAGCATGACTCTTAGTTGTATTTATCCACAGTCATTTTGCTTTTAAAAAGCCCAGTAGAGAACTTTAAATCTGATCCAGGGAATGCAAGTTCCAGTCACAGGATTGGCACAGTAATTTTTGAGAGGTTTCCAAAAATAACTAAAGGGCTTCTGGTGGTAACTTCATGATTAGCTCTCTACACTCAGTGCCATTGTGTCTACTGCCAAGACTCCAAGAGGGACAATTTCATGAAGTATTTCTATCCTGGTCTGAAGGATCAGTCTGACTTCCTGGTGGAAGGGTGAGAACAACTTCCAGTTTTTTAAAAGGAAGTTAACCACTTCCAAATCTTGATGAGGATGGAAACCCTGTCAAAATATGCAAGTATCACTGCTTTGCAAACAAGATTCATGCAGACCACATTTTTGAGTTTGTTAATATAAACTTGTATATTAATTTGTAATATAGTTCCTATTGTGATTTTACTAGTGCTGTGCTCTTGTGATGTACCTGCTGTGAACTAGCAAATGCTGGCAAGTGGCATGCTGCTTGTCATTTCATAAGCTTATTCATTTTTTTCTTCTCTCTGACTACTGCTGTTTTATACAGCTTTTGGAACGACTGGCTACTTCCCTGGGAGATGCCCAATCAGAATTGGTGATAAGTGATTTTATGAAATCAGACACTGCTTTTGGTGTTCAGTGTTTTGCTCAATTCTGTTTAATGGCCTCTCTTCATTAGGATCTCTATGGCAAGTGTGTCTCTGTATTGAGATATTCTTCAGTAAAATACTCCAACAACTCTTTCCCAGCTTGTGGAAAGCTGGTCATTTCTACCACGATGACACACTTATTTCCTGGTTAGCATGCGTATTATTTTCATCATCCTTTAAGATTTACTGCAAAATCTTCTGATAGTTATTTTAAATTCTGTAGCATGCAAAGATGTGGCAAGATTTGAAGAGAATTAATAGAAATTTGTGAGGAATATAATGTGAAAATTGTGAAATCAGTGTTATTACTGGCTTATTGGACTCTTGTGTACATACATAAAACTTTCCATTTCCATGCGGTTTACATACCTTATCAATTTTTCAGTAACACTGAAAGTACAACATCCTTGACCTTAGCCTGTTTTGTGATAAGCTCAGTGTTTAAAGCTGTACATTCTCTTGATCACAGTGTTTTTGACTGGTGAAATACTAAATGGCCAGGGATTTGACCTCTGACCTCATAGCTTGAGCAATGAAAGCATTCAGACTCACAGTTTGTGGTCTCAAAGGGGAAAGGATGGAAGCTCAGGTACCCAAAGCGTATTCCTGTACTTCATTCTGACACAGCTAAAAGTCATGGATTTTTTCAGCATTCATTGTGATTCTTCTGTCTCTCTAAACATGCCAGGGAGGGTGGTGGCCTCCTTGAGTTTTGGTTGGTGTGGCATATTTTTAAAAATAATTTTATTTATTTTTAATTTGTCTCAAGTCCATCTGTAAAGTGCATGTGAAGTATTTTTCCTTAATTATTTATCTGCCCTTTTCAAGTATGAACAAAGTGGAGCTATCAAAAATCAATGGGACCTCAAGGTTTTTGAAATAATACAGACCTATTTTTTTTCGGGAAGCAGTTTCAAAAAAAGCTTCCTTACTTTTATGCAAATTTCTGGGACTAGCTGTAGACTCACTTAAACTTTTGCTTCCAAACTTCCTCTCTGTAATGAATTAATTAACTTTTAGAAATGCAAAATACTTTGCCCCAAACCCACAAAAAAACTACCAGCCTAGGATATTTCATATCCCTAATGATCTACTGCAGTACTAATATTCAGTACTACAACCATTTTTTGACAGAGGAAACATTTCTGCAAGGAGGAATAAAGTATTGCTAAACCTTTTTCTGATTTGTATACAAATCATTGCTTGGTTTTGGTCATGGGACACTCTGTAGGAATGCTGATTACTGCATTTCTGTGGAACTACCTTCAGTGAAATGAATGCCTTCCTGCTATGAATATGGACTTCACATTTCTACCGGGTTGGAAACGGATCACTTTTCTGTGAGCATGAGGCAGCTGATGCAGAGGTAAAAAAGGATGTGGTTTAGATGGGTGTATGGCCCTTGAACAATATTGCCCGTTACTAGAACTATCCATTTTTTTTAGATCCCATCTTTAAATACATTTTATGTCAACAACACCAACACCTAAGATCTGGAAAACTGTCTGTGACACTAACCACTCTGTCTCCTGGGAATTACTCAGGTGCCCAGTCCTCCCACGACCCCCTCAGGCAGGGCTCTGGGCTCAGTTCCCCACGAGCATCACAGCCTCTTGCTGGTGAACTGTATCCAGTCTGATGAGAATTGTGCGGCTAGTGGAGAAATGGGACACACAGGGGTGTCCGAGAGAGCTTTTCTGCTTTTAGAAAATTTTATTTTGTTAAAAGTAATGCATTTCCATGGAAACAAAGCCATTTGATGAAATTCAATTAGTCAAAAATGCTGTTTATAATAAATAGAGTTTTGATGGATTTTTTTTTTACATAATTGTGATTAACAATGCAGTAATGCAAATAGTACCTACATGCTCAGGCTATTTATGAACAAAGGCTTTGGAGAAGGTTAAAATTTCCAATGACATTAATAATTTGCTTTCTCAGAACTGAGCAAACATATCAGGATACTGATATCAGAAACCTTATTAAAGCTTGATCTTGCTGTCACTTCAGTGGAAACAGGACTGGACCCCAGGTAAACTTCTAAGATCACTGTTAGCTAGCTTAAATTAATTAACTATCTTCTACCTTCCAGCAGTAGCTGCTGTTAGCAATTTAATTTCATTTTCTGAATTGAAATCACAGTAATGGTAAAGCATTTAACTTTGTGTCTTTTATATGACACTATTTTTGCATCTAATAGGAATATGCTTCTGGCATTTACGATCCTTCCTTTATTACAAGTCTGTCTGCCTTTCATTACATTTTCATTTTTCTTAT
This sequence comes from Oreocharis arfaki, assembly GCA_013398015.1. Classification (NCBI taxonomy): domain Eukaryota; kingdom Metazoa; phylum Chordata; class Aves; order Passeriformes; family Paramythiidae; genus Oreocharis; species Oreocharis arfaki. Next base: position 857,879 of record VZRR01012213.1, read on the forward strand.
GGTGACTATTTTTCATGTTTATCACAGTGGTTAAAATTGTATCTGTCACAATCAGCAATCATATACATTCCTGAAATATTTATTGATCTGTAAGCAACAAGTACAATAAATTTCAAAAATGTTGTTTCTCAAAGGACGAGAATTAATTCAGGTATCTTGGACATAGGCAAAATACTCTTACTGTGGTAAGGATGTTAATTTATCATGCAATAAATCTTTTGCTTAACAGGTCAATATTAATTATGTGCAATAACTGTGAATGCAGTTGTATGCGGTGGTACAGCAGAAAAGAAGGGTCTTTTTTTAAGAACAGTTTCCAGTGTTATTTTAAAACAACAATGTTAAATTACACTATTCTTACTACCAATGGGTTCCAATAATAAAAAGTTAAGGGTATAAATCAGTAAACTATCTTATTTACTAAAAATGAAACCTATTTCTTTGGTCAGACTGTTTCTTGTTTGAAATTTTAATTTTCCATCTTCTGTGTTTGAGATTCATAGGTGAAGAAATACAGCTTTTTACCCATTCTAAAATCAGTGTTGACAAATATTCATAGTCAACACAAATAGACTTTGTTTCACTTTGAAACTGCGTTGAAAAGTCATTTCCAGAAAATAGTCAAGGTCAATCCCTCTTGGCAAATGTTCCATTAAAAGCCATGCAATTATCCTCCTGCCTTGCTTTCTTAGGAAATCCTAATTATCCAAGGTCCCTAGAGCACACATACCCAGCCTATTAAGGCATATTTCAGTTGCCTGTAAACTCTATCCCAATAAACCACTGTTATTTTAACTAGAGAGCTATATAGATGTCCAAACCTTGTATGTTTGTGAAAAGGAGGGGGCTGAACCTAGTGTAACTGACCTAGTGTGACTTTGTGCATCTTCATTGACTCAGTGTCTCTCGTGTCACCACCAAATCTTTGTCTCAATCACTGAGATTCCTGACAAAGCTGAAACCTGAGTTTCCTTGCCACTGGCTGCTTGGCAAGGGATGCTTGCTGCTCCAGATAGTCACTCCCATATCCCTAAATGGTTGGGAAGTTCATTGCTCTAAAATTGTGTTGAATCAGAGGTAAGGTTGGGGAGAAGGTACACAGCTCAGTGCTTAGAGTGCTATTTCACGGCTTCAGAGACCTAGTGCAAGTCTCTGAGTACCAGCATAAACATCTGGGCGACAGTCTTGGAAATACCTTTTACATCTCTCTGTTCCCCTGGCTGATGACAAAATTGCTTGTGACAATTCACCACTGCTCACAAAGCAACAGAGAAACAAGTTTCCATCCTGAAGTGTTCAAGGAGAGGAGCAAACAGCTCACTTCACCTATGGAGAAACAGCTGAGGGGAAGGCAGGGCAGTGACAAAATGCCCTATTCCAAAGGAACCCATAGAGAAGGCAGACAATTTCTGCTTCTACTGCTTAGAGCCAAAGTGGCTGCAGCGGTAGCATACCAGTGAGGTGTCACTCACAGCTCTTTGCTGCTTGATGAGGACATGGTCTCCCAGTTCTTCAAATGCTGCTTGATATTTTCATTCAATTGGGATAATGTGAAGCAATTCTTGGATATGGGGTCACCTATGGTACAGGGCTGCACCTTTGCTCTATGCGTTCAGATTTTTGTTAAGTAGGGGTGGGCATTGCTGTGCTGTTGTAGTATGAAAAAGAATGTCACTATTTAAATAGACATTGTACAGACTGTAAAGCACTGATTACTTTAACAGGTGCAACGAAGTTTCCATGTCGTGACCATTCCTTGTTTTTGCAAAAATGTCATCAGAGAGAAGGCGTCTTGGGGAGAAGAATAGAGCCTGTGAAAGCTGTTTGTGACTCCTTTCTCTCATCATTCAATGTCAACAGCTTCTATTTTTTATCAGCCTCTTCAGTGACTGAGAAAATTGGTCCAGGACCTTCTCCTGGGGCCTGAGTTCAAGTGACATAACCAGTACCATACTGCTAAACTCATTTTTCCTAAAGCAGGAGGATCTCATCCAAAATGCTTACTGGGAACAGTTTGGGGCTACTAATGTCCCTTGTCTGGGAAAGTACTGGTTTCAGGAAAGTGCTTGTGAAAGCCGTGTCAAGAAGTGTCTTTAACAGCAAAATGATACTGGCACTTGCAGGGCAATAACTGGGGCTGTGTCCTGGCCAGTTGGCTCACTAGAATCACAGAAACATCACAGAATATTCCGAGCTGGAAAGGACCCACAGGGATCATGAAGTCCAAGTCTTAAGTGAATGGTCCGTATGGGGATCAAACCCACAACCTTGGCAATATTAGTACCATGCTCTGACCAACTGAGATAGAACAGATCTTGATGTGGACAGAATGGCTGAAGAGGAATTAGGAGGATGAAGGAGCAGAGTAATAAACCTATGAGATACACATTAGTATTTGGAGGAAGGGAAGGTAGAGTTTTTTGTATTCTACCTCGGCAGTAAACAGCTTGAGACCTTTAGCTTAGACCACCAACCCTCTTGGAGTCTTACAAATAACAGCATTTCAGAAAATAATGTAAACTATAATGTAAATTTTCAAGTACTTTGAAAATCAGTTGTCAAATAACCAGGTGGTATCAACTGCAGTACTGCACTCCTGCAATCTGTCTTTGTAACATAAAAAGCCTCTGTCATTTCTTCCTAGAGCCTTTTCTCCATACATCAATGGGTTCCTACCATACATTATACTTCTGCTCCTGAATGGGGTGTAACTCCAACAAAAAATCATAGTTTTGTTACATTTTTGAACTGTCCTGGTTCTTAGACACTACTTCAAATCATAACCATTGCCCTTTTATTTCCTCTTTTCCTACAAAATGCTAAACCAGGCCTTGGTCAGGCTGGATAGCTGGCAGAATTTCCTCATGCAGCCATGAAAAGAAAACATCACAGGCAAGAAATAGCAACAGGTAGGGTAGGTGGTTGAAGGAAAGAAAAAGCTCTGACAAAAATAATTACAAAATATAAAATTATCCATCTGTCATTGTTGTGATATTATTGCCCTGTAAACATACTTAAAATTTCAATATTTGATCTTATCATATAAATATAATTACCTTAGGTACTGACCCCTATGCAAGAATTTTTTCTTGAAGAAAAGTAATTTTTTATCCAAGAGATTAATCACTCTAATGTGTCATTTTTAATTTGAATCTAGATAGCCAAAAATTAGAGTTTTACTTTACAATGCCAGTACAAAAAGTGGACATGAACTATTTCTTTACAGAAGAGAGGGAATAGGATCTGAAATATTTCTGTTATAATATTTAATAAAAAATTGCTACATTTTTTTCCAAAAATTTAAATCAGATATGGATGCTTCTAGCAACCAGTAAAATCTGTGATTTAGTGAAAAGATATACCATCAGAGTAACTAAGAAGCGATGCCCAGATCCATAGCGGTAGTTTGTGAAAAACCTCCATATTTGACCTTCCCATCTTGAGTCAAGTTTTTATTTCAAAGCCCATGGCAACATGAAACTTGATGTAATCAGGGATGTAGTTTGGTTTGTCTGAGACCGAGATTTTTATTTTAGTGTGCTCATAATGGTTCAGGAGCAGCTCCCGGTGTTGTCCTGTCTTCAGCAGATGATCTTAATTTATCCGTGACCATGGAGACACTTTACTTACTTTCACTTTTCCTTGACTCCCAGAGACTCTTCCAAGTAGAGCAATGAGTTGTGTGTCATAGAACCATGCCACAGAATCACAGAACGGTTTGTGTTGGAAGGGACCATAGAGATCACCTAGTTTCAAACCTCCTGTCATGAGCAGTGATACCTTCCACTAGACCAGGCTGCTCAGAGCCTCATCCAAGCTGTCCTTGAACACTGCCAGGGATGGGGCATCCACAGCTTCTCTGGGCAGCCCGTTCCAGTGCCTCACCACCTCCACAGGAAAGAATTTTGCCCTATACCCAACACAAATCTTTCAGTTTAAAGCCATTCCCTCTTGCTCTGTCATCACATGTCCTTGTAAAAAGCCCCTCTTCAGCTCTCCTGTAGGACCCTTGCAGGTACCGAGAGGCTGCTTTGAGGTCTGCTTAGAAGGCTCTTGACTGAAGGTCTCATAAACCATCCCTTGCTCTATAGGAAGGACATAGGTGTTAGTCAGGTTTTATTTATTTTGGAAAGTGATGTGAAAGGTTCATTTTTTCACCATTTTGGGAATGACACCACATTTCATTCTGAGATGCAAAACACAACTTTATAAAAATATATCCTTTTAGTTTTTTTGGAGCATGTTAAGTGCTATTTATATCAAAGCAAGTTACTTTCCACTGGGGTTTAAAGTAAGACATCTAAAACAAACTGTCAAGTACACGTATATATAATTTAATGAACTTGCTTTGATTTTTTGAACAGAGCAGAAGTGAGCTAACTGTCCCTTTGATGCTGTAAATGATGACAGTAAAGAAATCAGAGGCTGGGTATAGCTGTGAACATGGGCCATAAAAGGCTGCAGCCATTGCCAGGAGCTTACTTCAGGTACTAATTCTTTTTCCTTTGCAAATTACAGAATCAAAAGAGATTAAAAATGAGATGACAAGATAATATCACATTTTACACAGCTAATTGAGAGCTCAAACACTCGTATCAAATACTTTGGCAGAATACAATAAAGATGAAAGGTAAATTATGAAAATATTTAGAACATATAAAGGAAATTCTGTCTTTTCTTTGGGTGCATAAATACCCCATATAAATCAGTAGTCTCCACTGGGTTTCACAGAACCAGTATTTCTCTAGCACCAACTTTCCTCTCCTGTCACCTTTCCAGTCTTCTCTGAAATAACCTTGTATTAAGGCACTGTCAAAAAATGTCAAATGTTAACTCTTGTGTCCATGGAAACAGTAGGAGCTGATGGAGCCATGTGTACAGTGGGACTGTTGCCTTTAACCCTCTTACAGGCAAGACTTTTTCTTTAAACCTTGAACAAACCTAGAACATTAGAAAGAACATACAAAATAGTATTTGAAGAATTTCCAAAAGGTACAGGATCAACAGCTGGGAGATTGGAGAGTCTCTTGGTTGTGCCACAGACCTTCTAACTTCTGTGGGCATGGGCAAGTCTCTTCAACATCTATTTTTGCCTTACACTTTTGGTTTTGTTTTTGATTTTGTTTTTGTGAGACTACCTAGACTGCCATTCAAGAAAAGGACTGTCTCCTTTGTTACAATGCAGAGCACTTTGGGATTCTGACCTTTAATATCATCAGGTGGTACTACAGTGCTAAATCTAAATAATAAATATTATATAAGTACCAACATGTATTTTAAATAGCTATGGAAAGATTGAAAGTTGTTTTGCTCTTGCTTTAGTAAGGTACAGCCAATGATACTTAATTCTTCTAAGACCCTATCCCACAGAGCAGTAATGATTCACTGCTTCCCTAATCTTTTCCTTCCTTAGACATTTTTAAAACTAAAATGCCGGATTGATGAAGGGCTGAGGGTTGAATAGTGATACGAACTATTCCTATATTATTTTTCTAATAGATTACTGAGTTTCAGTAGCATCATTCATCTACCACAAGAAGCCCACAGACCTCGCTGTCGTTTTCTGCTGAGGCCATAGATCCATGACAGAGCACATTCGTTTGAGCAGAGAACTCAATGAGACCCCCTTAAATGGGTCTTCAGCATTTGGGATAGACCTGGCTTAAACTCGCCCTGGTCAGTGTGCATTTAGAACAAGTTTAGCTGCAGGTGAGCAAATTAAACAGGCAATCAGGCTAAGAATGTGCCTTCTCTCAGGAATCCATCCCTTTTTCCACCACCTCTGTTGCTTGCTGGCTTTAGGTGCAGTACCTGGGAGCAGACCTCTCAAACAAAGTTTTTCAAAATATAAGACATAAAATGCTTTTCAGAAGACAACGCAGTTTGCACTGAAATGCTTGGTAGTTTCAAGTGGTTTCCATTTAAATGCAAAGTCACCCTTTCTGAGAAGGAAAAGATCAAAACACTCCACCTGATCTAAAACCCAAGCCAACAGCAATGCCTCCCCTAATCTATACAAAGCAAATTTTGGAAATCGTGATATGATCCAGACTACAAGTTCTCATTTATTTCTTTGATGAAATTGAGTTACATTTCATTATTGCTCCGTGTACTACCAGTATAAATTCAATATACGATACAATTTTTAATTAGCAGGAAATCAAATACAATGGCATTAACAAACAAAACTAAAACCAACTCTAAAAATCTGTAGCATATTTTGTCCTCAGAAGAAACCTGGATCAAGCATTTTTTCTTTTCTGCAAGTCTACTGCTTGATTTGGTAACTTTTTGTAAGAAAAAAGCCTTCTCCTGCATTTTAGGCACTTATTTATCATGTAATTTACTCTGTTTTAGAACTAATGTGCTTTAATTACTGATTTATACCTCTTAGCTGCAGAATTACATCTCTAAATCTCCTTACCTTTTATTTCAATGCAGGAAAGCAAATCTGATGTATGGGAAATAGCTTAAAAAACCTCAAACAAACAAACTAACCCCTCAATTTTTAAAACCACTGTTATTCTTGAAAATAGTGGTTGTAAAAGGAAAGCAGAAGGAAAGGGCATATATGTAATAATGGAGACACAGTTTGGACTGAAAGAATGGACCAAAAAGCCTTCCACATTGCATTTGTGTCTGTTTCAAGGAAAGAAGGAAGACTGTCAGCACTGTTCTTGCAGTTTGTAGTGTAAAAGTTACTGTCTTAAGAAACACCTGAGACCATCAGCTGTGTTAAATTGTAGAAAGTGATCAGAGTGCTAACAAAATCCACAAACAGCATGTGTCTCTCTTCTGACTGTATTCATGGTTCATGTTTCATTTATTTCACAGACTCAGGAGTCCTAGGAAAAATAAAAAGATACTGGGTATTAATTGTTAGCATTTCAGAGGAAATATCACAAAACATTAGGCAGAGAGATTGCCGCAAGCCAAGAAAATGCCATTCACTGTTCTCTGCCAGATCCAAGACCCCTGTGGATGTTACCCAGCCGAATGCAAACGTGTAATTTGTGCACAGCCTATTAAGATCCTCTCTACTTTTGTATCAAGATCATGTTATTGAATATGAGGTCAGTTTTAATTCACCTTTTACAAATTTGGAGTTTGAGGTCTCATCTTGCATGGAGAGAACCCCTGGAAAGGCCAGTGTCTCTTTGGCTGCCTTGAATAAGAGCTGCTCATTCGGACCTGCTTCCTCCTGCACATCCCAAATGCTGCAACACTGCAGAACCAGCTGAAGATGCCCTAAAACAAACATGTTCTTCAAATGCCCTGCCCAACGAGCAGATGCACATTCACGTAGCACGGATACACATCTAGTTTTGGGGATGGTTTGTGAGAGTGACAGGAAATAAGTAATAACCCCAGGGCCCTCTGTGCTCCTCCTCATCTGGAGGACCAATCTGTACAATCCCAGAAAAGGAAGCCAACAACAAAATGACTCTGGGTCCATGCACCCTGTATAGGAGGCAGAAGGATTACTTTATAATGTAAAGTAGTGGGTAAAATCAGGATTTTAAAAATAACTCTCTTTTTTTTTCTCACTATTTAATAAATTTCTTTATTTTCACTTATTTCAATTATTCCCTTTTCTCTATTATTAAAATTCATTCAGCCATACATACATATAAAATTTCCCATTGACCTGGAGTGTACAATTTCAAATCTCATCTGATTAAAGCTTATGACTTAAGCTGGTCTTCGTCTTTACGTGCTATGTATTTCTCATGAAAATCTACTCATTTCTCCTGAAGCAATGCAATATTCAACTTCTTTTGTTTGTTTGTTTTTTCATTCAGACACAAAGGCAGAGTAAAGGAGAAGGAAGGGATATAGCTGTCGTCCATATTTCACAGCTAGTTATTATACTTAGGAAATCTAAAGTTTTGATATGGAAATTTAGCCTTACTCTTCCAAATAAAACCATACTAGGAGATTAATCTCTACAATTTCAGCAATATGATCAAATAATCCACTCTTTGTGTCTATGTTGGGTATTTTAGCCTAACCATTTCTAACGTAATCTATCATGATAATCAGTAAAATGTGCGTAACTTGCATAATACTTTAATAAGTGTGTTTGCAAAATAAAACTTTAATTGCTGGTTTGAGAAGGTCAATTTTAGTAGTTCTCTGTCAGCCTTATTTTGATGAATCAAGGTAATTTATACACGCAGCTTACATCTGTGTCTAAATTTGTCTTGAATTTTTCTTATTGAAGGAAGTCACAGGACAGTTTCCTGAGACTGGAGTGTCTGCTAGGCTGAAGATGGTGATTATTCTCCAGGAGTGTTTTCTTGAGAATTTCAGGGGGGATTTGACTATTTTTGAGGACAACAATGGAAACAGCATCTCATTTCCCTACGTAAGCATCTTTTTTTTGTGATCAGGAGTTTTCTAGGCAAGGGGAGGTAGGTTGAACCTTTCTTCTCTGCTTTAGTGAATCCATAAACGTGGGTCCAATCTGGCAAGCTCTGATACACTCCTGTATATTCTTCTGCATAAAAAGTATGTTCCTGGAATTGTCCCACTGACAGCTTGGAACTCTTCTGTGAGCAAGCATATGTGTAAGTATCTGTGGCATGTCTGTGATGGCTGGTGAAGCACAATATAGCCATGAGAACTGATTAAAAATGTAAATTTTCTTTGGTAATGTATAATTCTCCTGAAAAAAGAGAGTCAGATCACTTAGTACACATACCTGTACCTTTTTTAAGGAGTTGTTCTGTGTTCTGTTTTATCCAAGAGTAATTTTCCTCTGTACTGCCTAAAACCAGAACAATTATTTTATAGCAATTTCAATTACCATTTCCCATGCTGACTAGATTTAAAACACAGTATCAGGGCAGTATATACACTATGGAAATGGGTCTTTTCTTTGAGTCTCTGTGGTATTCAAACAGCTGGTGCATGTTCATTAGGGAAATTTGAAAGGAAAAGGACCCCACAAACAGAAAACAAAACGGCAAAATGAAACCACCCAATGTTTTTCTTGTTTTTCGGCCTGACCCAAAACCCCTTCATTTTCTAGTCTACTAAGTCTTTTAATTCCTTTGCAGTGTGATTCCATTGTGTTTTGTAAGTTTTAATGATAACTGTGAAATATTGTAGGATAAAATCACTAAATTTGTAGGATAAAATCAGGAAAGACTGGAGCTATATAACCTCTAGCAGTTTCTCCAGTATGTAGACACCAGGTCAGAGAGCCAACGTGTAGGTCTCAGCTGCAACTGCTTACCTCAAATTATGATGCCATTCTGAGGAGATGATAAGGATCTTCTTGAAATAAAATAAATTGAATATTTCCCTGACTTTATTGTGTCTCCCCAAAGAGGTAAAAAGCCCTGAAAGAATGAACAGTTGCATATTCACAGTTCCCACACTGAGTAAATGGACGACTTTCTGGTGACAGATCAGGCACAGCTTATAATGAGGTCAAAGCATAGAGAGCCTGCTTGGCTGCAGAGGGTCTCAACACAAGCAGAAGCTTTGAAGAACTTTGGTGAATGAAAGCACCTTAAAAATCTCTGGTGAAGAGAGCACTGTTCATTTTGGGAAAGCAATGAGATTATCTCAACTTTGTCATGTCCCGGTGGACAAGTCCAGGGTGCGGATGCAGATACAATGACTCAATAGGACTCTTCACAGGAAAAGCATGGAGGAGTTGTAAATGTCTTTTCTTTCATTTTGGCCTCTTCATACAGCCTCAGGCCCAGGCTGTATATGGCTACAAATATGCAGGCACTGTGAGGTCCTTACAATTATGGGCTTCATCATTAGCTGAAATCCAAGGAGCTAAGGGCCATGGGTGCACCATAGCAAGCAGCAGGAACTCTACTTATGGCTGTACAAACATAGAATTAAGTTGTTACGGCAGAGCTGATCCTAAAATTCTAAAGGCTCAAATATAGCAAAATCAGATGTGACTCTTATTTTTTGTTTGTGACAAGGCCTTTGGCATTAAGGTACTAAAATTCAGTGGAATTTTAAAAGTAATGAGTTTAAAGCAGGGTCCTTTTCAAAAATGATTAAAATCATTCCACAGCAAACCTTGTGGTTTCCCTTCTTTTTGCGTGTAATGGCAAAATACACCCTTAACACCCCCATCATTTATAAAGTTTCATAACATGGCTATAGACATTGGCTCCGAGGCTGAATGTAGGCCAGATAACTTCTGAGCCTAGAAACAATTTGGGCTTTGACATGTGAGATAGAGATACCCTAGGGTCTTTAATCTTACTGTGAAAAAGCTTTTATAAGTTTTCTGAAATGTCATGTAGGAAACCCATGTATATAGGGACCAGATTATGACTCAATTATCACCTGTGCAAATTCAGAGTGATTACACTGAGTTCAGTGGAGATGCTTGGAATTTAAAACGACATCAGCTGGGATCAGAATTTAGCTTGTTGTCTCCTGTGCTAACTTCAGATCTAAATATTCCCCCAGAAGCATCGGAAGTTTAATTATGTGGCCTTTTTTCCCACTTAAACTCAGGCATTAGGAAAGTAAATCTTCCTTTTTTATGCATTGCTATTTCACAGTGGTTTTTTTTTTCTAACAGAAGTGATAGTGTGGAATATAATTTTCTGTTGGCAATTTGTTTTTAATAAGCTCTTTAACATTCCAGATATTCAAAGCTCCATGAAGCAAAGTTACTGCTGGTTGCACTTTACTCTAAAAGGTAATGATGATTATCAGCTAGGCAGAGTGCTGTAAGATAATTCAGGTAAACTGAAATGGCTAATGTAGATTACAGTGTATTAATTATTTGGAGATGTTCAGCAAAGGATTGTTAAAACTGTGCTGTAAGCTCTCTGGGCCAAGAACAAGGCTTTTATGCCGTGTTCAGATCCCAGGACAACAGGGCCCGTGACTGTGACAGCTAGGCACACATAGTGCAAATTATGAAAATATAACATCACCCTAGCAAACCAATGATGGGTGAATCTGATCTCAGAGTGGTGAAACTGTGTTGTCTTAACAGTGTTATTCCCTATTTACTGCAGTGTAACTGTGCCCTACTATAGGTATTCCCCTACCCAGCACTTCAGTTTTATTACAGCAATAATGAGTATAGCACAGGGCATTTTCAGTAGGTCTTTATTCTGCTCTGTCACAGTTTCAGGGCTGCTGTGGGAGATGCAGTAGCATTTCTTTAAAGTATCAGACCCAACTCTTTTTTGACCCAGAACGATTTGTCTGACACAGAGGGAAGCATCTGATAATGTGTCCTAGCTGTGGACACACTATGCTAAACAGCATTCAAGCGGTTAAAGGGTCAAGTGTGTTTAGCAGCCTCTGGCTTCACCTCAGACCATCAGTTTCATCCCAGCAGGCCATTAATCCTCAGGAAATGCCCTACAGATAGATTGTTGTTACTCACATACACAGTTAGGGATTTACAGTACACTGCTGTCAGCTGGAAAGTAACAGGAAAGGAGGTAAGGGTTAAAATGTGAGTTAGCTGTAGCAGTGGCTTGGGTTCTCATGTGCAAAGGTGTGTAACTCTCTGCCCAGTGCTTTGTGAACATGCTGCAGGAGCCTCCTATAAGCTCCCTCCAGTTTCTGCTTTCTCCCCTTTGCTGCATTCATAAGCTTTCCCATCACTTTCCAGGCGTCATTTGCCTTTCTCCCCAGGACTCAGTCAGTCGTCAATGCACTGGACGAGACGTACCCACAATTTCCCCAATTGCAGATACTGGCCCAGACTCACGGTGCCACTGCAGGTGGAGCTGCATTGCCAGCACCTCTCCACAAGCTACACTCTTGGGTGCTAGGATGTCTCTTTCCCAGAGGCNAATTTCCATCCACAAAAGCTTTGGCCCCATGTTTTTCCAGCTGCAAATTAAAAATGGAGAACTCTAATCTGGACTGTCTTCTCTGTCGTTTGAGACACTGTTTTGCACAAAAATTTGCCATGATGCCACAGAACAAAGTGAGATGAACAAGTGAAAAAGGACAGAAGGGAGCTATTGACATAGCAAGCTCTAACAGTGTGCCGGGGATTGGCATGGTAGCAGCAGTTTCTGATTGTTCTCACCCAAACGCCATAATATTTTGCCCTGAACAGAGCTTGGGGTTTGGGGTCTCACAGCGGGGCTTTTGACCACCTGGTGAAAAGAAGGTGTTGAGTCCCAGGCTTGCAGGTAGCCACAGTATGCCTGTAAGCATGTCTGTTTTTGGGGATGTGCATGACCCCGTAAGAGGGCCACGCCCCTCCCAGAGGTGAATGATGCTTTTCTGGCCAGTTTGTACATGGCACAGGAAGCAGGGAAAAATGCAATTTTTTTATTCGCATGGGCCCAAACTTCAGCACCTGCAATGCCAGAGGGATCCTCTGGAACTTGTCTCAGACTTGCTGCCAATTGCATGGGATGTGGAAAGCTTGAACTGGGAGAATTCTTTAACATGTATCTCTCTGTTTGATTCCTCAGACCAAAGAATTCCAGGTGTCCTCTCCCCTGTCTGCTGTACACAGGAGGTAATTCTGTCCCAGGCCAGAAAACCTACAGGACACCACACAAAAAATTTTAGGGCTTCTCAGGTAACTTTATTTTATGTGATTACCATTGTGTTCATCCTTGAGATTGATTTGACCCCCCTAAGGGCTATTCACATGGGAGCACATCCAGGGAGCAACATTCCTGGACTTCATGTTATTTGGTACTCTTTCTTTACTGTCGATAAAATGCTGTGCATATTTAAGGTGTCATAACAGATGTTTAAATAATATTGCCTTGGCATTTGACCAGAAATGAGTTATATTTACTGGGAAGATAAAAAAAATCTCAGATTTCTCACACGTAATAAGACATGAAAGGGATTAGGGTTTGTTTTTTTTTTTCAGTTAAATGTATTTAAAAGTCAGAAGGGGAGAATGCCAAAATTACTGTCACATGCTGCAGGATTTACCAATCTCAAATGAGTGAATACAGCTAAGCTGTGGCTTAAATTCTCAATGAAAAGACTAAATATGGAAAGCATAATTTACAACACTTATTATTTATGAGACTTGTCTGTAATGTATATTTTTTCTCTGAGAGCAAAGACACACCGATCTGTCTGAACAAGAATATAGAAAATTTAGATAGCTCTAAAACTGCAACCTAAAGTCTTCTGCTTGAATGTTGCTTTACCATGAAGACACTTGGGTGCTTCAGCTTTTAACATGAAAGTTCTAATAGACTTTTACCTGTATCTGGCAGGAATCCAGGTCTCTTGTCTAGATCACACAGAAGACTCAGTTTGTGTTTGCTTTCCACAAACACCTCCTGGATTTAGGCTTACATGAAATGCACCTTTCTTTCAAAACAAGGCCTTTTTATACAGAACAATTGTGTTTATACAATATTAAATGGGTTTTTAACATCAAAGTGCAGAGAGACAGGGCAAGTTCTTCTCCTCCGAACGGGCCCTAGCTTCCTCCAGGGAGGGGCTAACCAGTATCTTGGATGCTATTGACTGTTTAAGGATGCCCACTTTTTTCTAGTCTGTTCACTTTTCAGGGGGTAGGGGTTATCCAGGTCACTGAACCAGAAGATGAAGCTCCTGAAGTACCCTAAGGAATGGGGCTTTTATATGGGAGCTGAGAGACCTAACCTCAGTCCCCAGCCCAAGAGCAGTATACACAGTTTAAAACAAATAATCCTTAGATAAAGTTGTTAGAGTAGAGGCACAAGTCCCCCCAAAGGGCACCACTTACCACAGCTTGGACAGCGAATCTCTGAGGTCAGCGCAAGGTGCAAGTGCTGCCGGGGAATTCAAATGAGCAGGAAGTGCTGGAATGGTGTTAGCATAATGCTTAAGACGTTCTCCTCAGAGATTTGGAAATTCTTCAGGCAGTAAAGTGAATAACCAGGAACAAGGCTATTATGCTCTGACTGAGGGCGCTGACGACTGCTTAATGCAAAGCGAGATTTGATTCCTTTTGCACCGTGATTTTCACAATCTTCATTTTTTGAAAGGAAGAGCTTTATCCTTCAGTCTCAAGAGGTCAGAACAGTGTGTATTAGTTCCAGAAGCTGCCCCTGGACGTACCTGAGAAAAGGACATGTATTTAATGGACTGGAGGAATGTTTTGTGTCTTAGGGATTAGGTAGCTCTCAAAATGCTGTTCAGCTTGCTATCTTCATGGACACAGCTCTCAGGTGACTCTGCACATTCATGAAGCTGGATGTAGGAGGTTTTATTCATTCAGAGAATGAATAAATTCATTCTAAATGTGGATTATGTATTCAAAAATTAGGGAATAGCCATATTCAGGGTGGTTGCACCCATCTGAGGATGTGAGATGGAAAAATATAGTCTATCCTCATGCTATTATGCTTCATTGGATGAACAGTTCTGCATATTGGTAAATAGATTTCTGTTGTGCTAAAAATATATATTAACAATAGATAACATTTATATTTCTTTAGAGGGGGAAAATGTCCAAAAACTGAACAAAAAAAATGTGAATTTTCCCATGAAATAAGATTGCAAATATCTTTGGATTCACACAATGTGTTTCAGAAATGTTGAAAAAGTTTCATTCAGAAACTTGTCATGAAATACTTCTATATTTTTAATGTTCTTTTACATAAAACCAGTTTGATTTCCCAAAAGCCATCTTGAAGCAAAAGGTGTAGCACTACATTTAACAAATGTAGACATTATTGAAAGGTTTTACTTTGATTTTTCATTAAAGAAAAAAGTTGTCAGAGTTGATCTTTTCTTAAAATGTGAATTTCGGGAAAGTTTGTGTAGTTTTTTTCCCACTGAACATCTGTACTGACATGGGAATTCAAACAGAACTTAATGCTCAGAATTTTATATGAAAATATGTCTTTTTGCAACTGGAATTGAATTTGGATACGTAAGAAATAATTTGTAAAGAACTGTTTTGCATGCTGCTGCTGAAATTGCATGACTCCAGTAATATTCATACAAAGAAAATTTGGACCAAAAAAGTCTTGAAAGCCCCAGCAACAAAAAGAAGTAAAGTTTCCAATCTGTAAAATAACAGTTGTTTTCTTACAACACTTTTCAGAGAAGTCTTCTTTTTTTAATCTTCTGCACCAAAACACAGTGAGTGAATGGCTTTGCAGGTACTGTCCCAACTGAGATTAAACCACCAATGCAGTGCACACAGTAGAGCCCACATAAGCCCTACCTAAACCTCCCTGCAGGGTGAACCCGGCCGTAAGTTTGAATGCTTGCTCTTAACCCATGTGCGTAGACAACTGCCACATCATTTTCTGCTGCTGTTAAACTGGTAGTGTGTGATTCTCTGTGATCACATCTGAGTTATTTTTAGTGTGCTGAGCTCCACCAAACACTTGTATGTGACAGGGCATTAAATCATCGAGAGACCACAAATCTTGAGTAGGCAGGAGTTGTCCTACACTTGAGATTTCTGCTGGAAAATTGAAACACGAGACCAAAATGAGAGACTCTCAGTGTGCATTCAAGGCAGTTGTTCTGACAGAAGTGGCTGAGATCTCCTGGGGTTTTACAGTGATGTATTTAGCTGCCAATAATTAATGTTTTAAAGGTTTCTGAAGAATAATTCAAATACACAAAGTGCAGACACAGAGGTCAATAGATATGTTTGAAGGAGTTCATAAGCATGCAAGATCTATTAGAGTTTAAAGGATCAATAATACTATTCAGAGCCATACATATGCATCGACAAGACAGGGAGGGCTGTTATTATAGTGTCTCAAATCCATAGTCCCCATTTAAGAACTGTGTGAAAGGTAGTTTTAAATGTGTATCAGATCAGGTGTTACCCTGTTGTTAGAGATCCAGGTATCAAGAAGTGGGTTGTAGCCAGCTCCAAGGTGAGAAAAATCCAGGAAAGGCTTCATGTCTGATCTTACGGGCTCCTCCAAACATTTTTGTACCAACTATTAGATGATATGACTAGCTTTGTTGCAGCAGCACTGATGATTTTTTTTTGACAGTCCCAAGTGGGTTCTGCACACTACCATTTCCTCATTCACATCAGCACTACATGTTTGCTCAGCTCTCAAGTACCAGGCAATGTTTAATGTGAGATTAATACATTAGTTTAGAGCTGCAAACTTTTTTGTTGTCGACAAGGTATATCTTATCTTTGAAACAAACAGACAATGCCAAACAAAACAACCTTCCACCAATGCTCCAGACAAATGAAATCTTATTGAAACCAGATTGCTGTAGCTGAGAAACCTGCTGAATTATCCTGATTCCAATGGATTTCAGCTACAGAACTAGTAACTGTGAATGTCAGATAGAGGTCTAGCCCTGGTATATTTAATTATAAGTATCTTCCCCTGAGAAATCTGATTATTCTAGGCAATGCTCCCCAAGAAAGTTATTATCTTGATTTGATCTATTTAAGAAAGGATTTAATCTGTTTAAGAAAGGGGTTATGATGAGGCAAGTAGAAGAGGGTATTGCTCCTTTTGTTGAAGCCTGATGTGTTTCTAATTAATTTGCAGAATACCAGATACTGTGGACATGCACATAATGATACAATTAGTGAAAATTCAATCATAATGGTGCCAGCTGACACTCCCACCAGGGCTCCTCTCTGGAGAGTGAGCCCAGGGGAAGGAAAACTCCATATTCCTCCTGTTCACTTTAACATTAGGAGGAGACATGATTACAGGGGTTGAAATGGCTTCACAGACCAGTCTTAAAATGTGAGTTAAGCATGTTGGAGACTGAAGAATGTATGTCGTCCAAGGAGCAGTCCATTTGGAAATAGGAAAAACTGTAGGAAAAAGTGGAGAGAAATCTGTGGCTCGGTAATGACTGACCTGCAGAAGTAATCCTTGTCCAGTTCCTGCTCTTCAGGTAGTTATAGACATTATTTCACATCTTCCCAAGATGATGGTATCTAACTTGTGTCCAGAGGGGCCAGACATGCGCTCTGGTATTTAATACTTCATGGCAGTATACCATGTCCTCAGACAGACAGTCAATGTATGAGCTGTATTACCTGTATTGGCAAGCCCAGACTGGCCACAGAAAACCTGCTTGACTTTTGAATCTGTCATGTAGAATGAAAGCCATGAATTCCATCCTGGTCAAGAGGATGTTCCACTTTCATGAAGAAACTGCTCAGTTTTTTACTGTACTGATAAATATTTCGCCTATAAACATTCAGGTCCATCCTCATCCCAGGAAATAAGTCCTAAGTTTATGGATTTCTATCTTGTAATGCCAGAATAGTGCCATGCTGCTGACTGAATTCTTCTGCACTGGAAGGTCTTCAGCCTAAGTGTGATCAGAGTCAAGTTTAGGATTACTCATTACTGTGAGTTGCTAGCTGTAAACTCTAAAATGCAAAGAAAATCAGAACAGACACCTGACTTTCAAAAGCAGTGGTATATCCCCAAATGAGACAAAAATACCAAAATAAAACATGCTAAAAGGAGATTCCACATCTTAAAATTCAAGCATGCTTCAGATGATAAAAATGGATAGATTAAGTATAAAGCAATAAGAACTTTTCTAAAATCTTTTCCTCTCTTCTCTTTCTGCGTCTCCTTCTATTGCATTTAGAACCTACATTTACACAGTATATTCTGACATATTGAAATAACAGTGGAAAAAATACCATTCAATATTTCAGTTTCACATGGAATTTTATTTACTTGGAATAAACAGCAATCTTCATTTCTCAATGGCAATTCACCAGAACAAGTATGTAAAAACTTGCCACTGATAAACTGAACAGATCATAAAAGAATATTAGTATCATAAAACTTTTAAAAGCATAAATGAGGAGATAATATGAGGGGTCGGATTTTCTAGTTGAAAGGTAGGGGCAGAATATAATGAGAGTGGTCTACTTTCATTCTTATTAAGTTACTGGTAAAAATGCAAAGATAATAATGTTAATAAAGGAGATGTTGGCTGCAGTCAACCTTTTTTGTCTCAGAGGTGAAATATTAAACAGTCAAATGAGCATGAGAATAATATGGCCCCTATTAAAGTGATTTTAAATTTAAGCATAATTTTTGCTAATACCACTGAGCAATGGGAATAATTAGAATGGTTTCAGTAATGCTGAAGATTTTAATAATTAAAGATGCAAGATTAATTTGAGAAGGGGCATCATTAACCTAAATCAAATATTAGATTTGTTGTAAAGGAGAGGGGGTTTAGCCATAACCACATTTTTCAGATGGGGAATCTCATTAAATACCATGGTTTGTCTTTTACTCTTCACCCGCAGGATTTACTTGCATGAATATTAAGTCTCTGTGTATTGAATACAAGCATTTAAATCCCATGATATGGACCAACATTTTTGTACTATGTAAAGTATTAATTGAATAATCTTGTTTTTGCCTTGGATGACAATTTCTAGTTACCTAAAGGCTACTACATTTTTTTTTCCTGGAAAAGAATAGTAAAAAGTTCACACTTGATCTGGTCAAAACCTTTATTCTGCCTGAAAATACATCTCTTTAGGCTCCTTTATTAATGTCACAGATTCTTTCTTTTTTTTTTTTTTTTTGGATGAACTAAAAAGTATTTTCATGAAAACCAAAGAAATAGGAAGTACAGGACAGAATGTATATGTGACGCACTGGGAACTGCAGTTATCTAAAAAGGAAGTGAATTCCTCAGAGGAATAATGAGTAAAGCCCTTTTGTTACTTGATTGTTAACAAACATTGTGCATTTGTGTTGATTAAAATGCAGAAGTTGATAATTAAACAAAGAACACATGATAAAAAGCAAAGATTTTCTCCATTTATAGGAAAATAGTCCTTCATAAATATTGATTTGTTGTTTTTTTTTTTTCTTTTCACAATGTGGTGGTTTTCTATAAATATCAGTATCTGATAATGAGCACTTCCACCACTCATTATTTCTCTACTTCCAGAATTTAATGAATAGAAATGCATTCATTATATGGAAATCTATCTACCTGTTATGCCTTTGATGAAGCCAGCCTCTGATTCGAAATTTTGTGCACCATTAATGATATGCAAAGAACTCCATCTTATCTTTAATGATATGCCTGAAGAATTTATCAATGGAATTTATTAGATGCTAATTCATCCTCCATGAATTACTTAGGCAGTAGCATCTCACTTCTATATCACTTTTTAGAACACGGCTCCTCTGTTGTTTTTGTTCCTTTGCCCTTCCCAAAAATGATGGAAATATAACCTATTTCTAGAACAGGTTTGAGTTCATTGACTCATAAAAATATGTTCCTTGTCTTAAAAGGTCCTGGGAAATATTGGCTGATTGTGACGAATTTCCCAAGCCTGTGGTAGAGCCAGCTCGAATTTTGACTCAATCAGAATTTTTGATCTAATTCGTTTATTCACTGTTCCATTAGAAAATCAGCTTCTTCCACCTTCACTGCCACAAAGTTAAAGCTTACCTTGACCCAAGTTGGCCTGAAAAAATGCTCACTCTGTACTGAGGCACCACATAGGGCTACATGCCAAGTTGGGCACTTCTGTTTCCTGAGCATCTCTGTCTCCACTGAGGCTGTGTTGGTGGCTGCAGTTCTTCCACCTCTGTACTCTCTGCAGTCTGGACACCAATTGCTCAGTGAAGCTGGAGGTCTGTGTCACTGCTGATTGACTTGTGGTAACCAAAATGCCTACAGCATTTTTGCCTGACTGCAGAAAAGTCTTTGCAGTCCTGTTGGACTTGGTAAAATGGCCCTGCTCCTCTAATACCTTGAGGATGACACTTCAACAAGTCCAGGCAGAAAGAGCAAAAGGTGATTGTCCATTTAGACATTACACATGTTCTACCTGATTATATACTCCTTGTGCTTTATTTCTGTTTTTCTCAAGTATAGCTACATGCAAGCTATTCTGCCTGGACTTTCCATGTCACTAGCCTGTCAAGCAATGACGGAAGGGAAGCTTATTACGAATATGAAAAGGGCTGGTCCAAGGAAGAACAAAAGAATCCATTTAATTTAAATCTGGTACAAACAATTTCCTGTTCATGTGTAGCTGGATGAAAAATACCAGCCTTAAACTGTAGCTAGGATGTTCAGATTAGATAGTAGTATTGGTCTGACCTGCTCCAAGAGCAGTGAAATATTGAAATGTGCAGGTAAATAAAATCTCTATCTACAGAGTTTTTTAAGAAGGACTTAAATATCTGTCAGGAATTGATTCTGCCTTGGGAAATTAGCCCCTGACTTGTTTTCTGTAGAGCAGGAGGGCAAATGAATACTAAATTAGTGTGTAGTAGTGGTTCCTTGATAAGGCAGCTAACATCTAGCACCTCTCATCTGGACATGCCTCTTCAGATTTGGTCCTTTTCTGTACTGTCTGCCTGCACAAGTACCTCCATCTACAGAGTCACCCTGGGGGAACACTGTGCCTTTTCCTTCTCCCCTAAGAAAGCTGAAGTTCCACCTTTCTAAGAAAGGGAAATGGGTATATGGATCTCCTCTGCACATACAGTCTGGCTGGCCAGCCTCTGTCCCTGCAGCAGGTTTCTGTGCTTTAGCTGGTGAGGAACTGCGCCCACGGCTGTGCCTCCCTCTTTCCTCCCTCTTTCCTCAACACATATTTTCACTTCTATCATGATGCTTGCCCCTGAAGCAAATACATAATTTACACCCAAACAAAAGCTGAACTGTTTTTTGGCAGACTCTGACTGGATGCTTTGCCTCACCCTGTGCAGCTCTCAATCTCATTCACTTCCCGTGTGAGTGTTTGGATCAATTAGAACTGTTAGCTTCCCTGGAGCGACTGGCAAAGCAAGGACTTAGCATGTGCCCCTGGGCATTCCTATATTCAGCCCCTCCTCAGTCACCTTCAGTGCTACCAGCAGCCACAAACCAGGCATCTGAAAGAGCCTCAGCAGTAACTTTTCGGAAGACACTGCATGAGCTAAGGCTAAAAAGCATCTTCCCTCCCTGCTGCATTTTGTCCTTGTTAATAACTGAAGAGCAGGCTGATCGAGTGCTGTAGCACTTTTTTCTGAGGTATTTTTTTCCTTCACGTATGGAAGCTGACACAGTTTCAGAGACTGTGTCTTCCAAAATTATTCAGGACAGGTCTCAGCTTCAAATCAGACTTGTCGAGTGAAGCCCTCTGTTAAATTCCCTATATGTATGCTAGATTTGGTTTGCTTGACTGACATGCACATGGCTTGGCTTGCTCCTCATGCAACTATGAGTTTTGTGAAAAATCGTAGAATCATAGAATCATTAGGGTTGGAAAAGACCTTTAATATCATCAAATACAATCATAAGCCCAACACTGCCAAGTCCAAAACTAAGCAATGTCCCTAATGACATTGCAGTGAATTTTGAAAAGATTACATTTCTAGAATCAGAAGCAAATTACTATGAATCAGGGTTGCGCTACTGAAATGAAAACTGAAGGAAAATCTGGGCTACATTTTTGACCTAAAGGACTCACTTTCCCAAAGACTTCATAATCGTTCCGAATTTGTGGGGAGGTGGTTTTGTTTCAGTACTATTATTCCTTCTCCAAGGATCCAATAGTTACATTTTCCCAGGAAAGAGATCGCATCATTTTCTAGTTAATTCCTCAGGTTGCTAATCCCTTAGGGTATTTACATATATTACAGTGGCCTGGTCCTGGACCCTGAAGACCGCAGATGTAAATTAGAGCAGAGCTTCAGCACTACTTTTATAGGTCTCACTTGCACATGTGCATGGAAAGGTTCACCATGGAATGAAGAATGTTCTGTGGACATTCCAGCTGGCAGGTCAGTGATGACTTAACTTGTGGCAGTGAGCCTTAGGGCAGCTGCTCTGGCTCTGTCAACATGGGTTCATGCACAGTCTCTCTGCAGATGTCAGTGTGCGCCCCATGCCAGATAGGAAAACTCAGCACCATGCTATGACTGGGGCTGGATGTCTCCTAGAGCCTCACCTGCAACCTCAAAAAGCCAGGAAACTCTAGAAAGTGGAAAATCTAGAGTCGAAACTCTCCATCAACAGCTTTTACCCCAGATCACAGTTTTGGTAAAACCTGTGACATCAGCTGCACGTAGGGAAACTGCGATGCTCTGCACTGCCTAGAAATTTACTTTCTCATCAAAACTCAGCCAGCTTTTCCTGCCCAAGGAATGTAGCAGACATTTCAGAAATCACGATGATTTCTGGCTGTGGAATGAAGTATAATTGGTGTCACCAGCCCTCCTGCAAAGCTGTCTGATTAAGCTCTCGGGTATACATGTAATTTAGAGTCCAGTTCCTCAGTGTGTATTGGGACCCAAGCACACAAGCATATATAGTGTCTGTTCTTCCCTACTCTGTTAACTAGGTGCTACTTTTAAAAGTGTGTTGATGACTGGCTGAGGAGATAAGGTCTAGAACTACAAGTTATTTAAACTTCTATCTCCTACTAGGCTTAAACTAAGCTTGTAATTATCTCTGTGAGGCTAAGAGTGCATCTTTTGAGTATTTTATTTGAGCACTTTCTTAAGTTATGTGTCACCTGTATATCTGTTTATGCTTTTACATGCATTTCCATTAGGGTTTATGTGTAGTACAATTGGAAAGATGATATATTATTTCACTTATAAAAGAGGCAGACAGCCTCTTAAACTATGACACTACTAGCGGACTAAACATTGCACTGTGACTATATATTCTCTGTGCCCACCCCGGTTTTCACCCATGTTTGCTAACTAATTCCCAAACAATTCCCAAGAGCTCTTGGAGCCATTTCTGACTGTGTGGCTGTTACATATTGGCACCTTGATCTAAATCTGAGATAACCTGCAGATATAGACACAGCCTATTCTATGCAGGTTAGCCTCACAGACAGGGAAAATTTTATTTACTGGTGGAAAACTATAGCGCTATTTTCCAGAGGCTGCCATTTCAGAAAAGCCTGGCACCATGTTCTGCATATGTGTCACAAACTTCTGTCAATATTAAGGCATAAACGGTATGCATTTTTTTTCCCAACATCTAATAAAAATGCCATAAAATTTCACAGTCCCATAGAGGCTTAAGTTTTCATGTCCAGTAAAACTTAGTACTATTAAACATGATGAGACAATCAAATTTCCTTGTCCTCTGTTGTTCTGGGTCAGTAATACAGTGAAGTAAGTACCTTCATACATTAAGAGCACGCTTTGCACAGAATGAGAGCTCATTTTTCAGTAATTTCAGATGGCAGGATATATTTGCCACCAAATCAAAGCTCCAGAGATCATTTCAAATGGACTGCACCTTCAGGATGCTTTTATTTGCCCTCCCTACTCGCTGCAGTAGGCAAACTTGGCAGTCAGTTCAAAGAGTTTAACAACACCCAGACAGTAATTATTATTAACAACAACAATAATATTTTTTATAATGCTTCAAATAATTGTCTGAGAAAGGCATATGCCTTAATTGCAAAACTACTGCTGATGCAGAAGAAAAAAAAATCTCATAGTAAACAGCACTTTGGAGATGACATTTCCTCTTTTTCAATCTATTTTACAGCATTTTGGTGGCTTTGTTGCTATTTCGTTTGCTTATCATCCCATTTGCCAGATGCTAAAGGCAAATTGGCTGAAAGCTGTGTCTGTACCTCTATTAGTAAGTAGCATTGACCTACAGACTGGATCTTTGTGGCAAAGCAGTTTGGTGCTGAGAACATGGCACCTATATTATGCATGTTTTGAAGAAGCAGGAAGGAAGGAGTGCGGGAACACTTTGGACTAGCTGTAGTCTGGTCCCATAAAGTCGAAGGCTGTTAACAGCCAGAACCTCCTGGAGTGCATCTTCCAGTTCTGCAGCAGCCAGGCTGCATGCTCTGAGGCTGTTCAGCCATGTGAGCTCAACAGAGAAAGGGGAGATACTCAGGAATTTTTCTGTACAAATCTCTTCCTGTTCCACATTGAAGTACTAAGGTAGATGCACCCTGTTATCTTGCTGCTATGAAACTAATAAAAATGGGCACTTCACAAATGCTACATATTATTGTATAGATAAAAAACATAAGAAAACACTCTTGGTGCAAATTCCATTCATACTTCCTTATATCACTGTTGCTTTCAAAGCTATTTGTGATTGCTGGTGGTACACAAACAAAATAAAAATAAAGCAAATCAAATAACCTTATTAGAAATGAATTTGGAAATATCCAAGTTAAGTGACTCACTTGGTAGTGAACTGAGTGCTAATATTACAATTTTAGATTTATTTTTCTACTTGCTAACAGCTGAAGACTAGCAAAAAGTGGAGGAACAGAGTTTTTGTGGAAATTGGCTAAGATGATCTGCACTTATAGTGGAGAGATGACCTTGTGAACGTACCACATTTTCAGGCTATATATTTGCCATCCAAAAGTGAGTGAATCTCCATGAGTTAAGAGCACAGGTCCCTTTTCAGTGGACAGATCAAACTATTCTTTGGAAACACTTAACCAATTGTTTCTGGCATGAAATAGCTCCCCAGAATCTGAAGCTGTCCAGAGAAATTGATCCTTGTCAAATTGGAGACTACTAATAGCCATCCTCTCTCTATAGTCAATTCTCCTGAAGCAGAAATTAGGTCCCTGGGGAAGATTTATGTCAGAAATATGAGCTCCTGTGGACTTTAGGAACCTCTAGAAAACAGCAACATGCAGGTTTTCAGATAAAAATTTTGACAGTAGGTGCTCAAATCAAGTAGTCACCTCGCTAACACCTGCCTCCTGGTGAAGAAAAGACAGCATAAGAGAATTTAATTTTTAATGAAGAAAATATTCCTGATCTTTGTGAACAGAAATCTCACATCCAGACACTGAAAGATTCCAACCATAGATATCATTACCTGGATTGAAGCTACATCTTTGTTTCTTCCATAAAATTCCAGTTAAAATCACAATCTGGACTATGGCACAGTAAATCATGGTGAAACCTAGTATTTCAAAAAGACAAAGAGCAAAAATCTTTCCAGAACTGAGATCTAACAGGTGTTGTGTCTGACACTGCGTAGTCTGGTTGTCAAATTAAATAGAGACATAGCTGTTTTTTCAGTGCTGCTGTTTCTGATTTAAAGTTTGACATCGAGAGATGAAGTGGCTGACAAAGCGCTGTCAAAGCCAGAGCTTCAGATGGTGTGAACTGGCATAACTTCATTGCCAGGTGCAGAGGTGCTACTTCAGACAAGTGCAGAGACTCTTTTCCAGTCTGCAAACAAAATCAAAGATTTTCCCTGGTTTAATGGCTTCCAATGCCCATGATTGGGACTGCTATGAACAATTATTTGAGTAATCTTTGGCTGCCTGCATAAACCCTGAGAAAGTAGCCAGAACTGAAAAACGACACGGCATGATTTTTCTATCAGCTGTAGGTGGTGTCACTTTGATTCAAGTTTTGAGGGCAATCTTGGCCAGGGAGACATAAAAGGGAACTCACTGGACATGTAGCAAAGCAGAGCAACCTCTGCTTGCTCAAAAGACCTGCTCAGCAAGGGACATGGGATCAGAAGATTCAAGCATCTTCAACCTCCAATTCAGAGGAGGGTGAGATGTCAGGTATGAAAAATCTTTTAAAGAAAGTACAACAAGGGTTTGTCTATTCTGCTTAGAATACTTTAAAGATAAAGTTTTTCCCCCCATTGAATGACAAACTTTTTAAAGATAAAGAGTTTATATTTTTCCTTACAGAGTAAACATCACTGTGTTACATGTTTGTATTATCTCTGATTTAAAGACAATTTTTCAGTATCCATACATTTGCACTGATTCATAACACAGCATTTAAAGAATCCTACCAGTGTCTGATGCACCTACTACTCTAATTTAACAAACTTACTCTCACTAAATTGCATTTCTTTATAGAGGAGGTGAATGGAGTGTGTAGTAATTTAAAAAAGGTTCTTGCTATGAAGTCAGGGACTGTTGCCTTGGTGAAATCACGTATTTTAAAACCTGAAACATTGGAAAATTGTTTTAGCAAGAAAGGTAATTGACTCAGCTGGTAGTGAATACGGCTGGAACCTGATGGTACTACAAGTATAATTCAAATAAAATACTGAAGGCAAGGTAAGATTGACTTTAAGATTTCTGATGTTCTGTAAAACAATTGTGCTCTGCTTTCATCCTGATGGCTATGTTATTGACATTTTCATATATTTTATCAAATCTGATATATTTTCAAACTGGAAAAATTCTAGTGTTTTCCAAACCAATACTCCTGCCGTGAAATCATTCATGACTCAGACAATTTACAGAAAGTGGTGAGAGGAAACTGCTGCAGGCTGCCCTGTGGATGCCAAAGGATGGGGCAAAGCTTCAACACTGAAAAGAAAGGAAAAGTGTCTTCACAAAATGGTGATTTCTCACCTCCCAAACACTTTTTTCATGTCTACTAACTCATGCATTTTCAAAAATCAATTTTTGTTTTTCCAAAGCTAAACTCACAAAAGAAAACGTTGAACAAGCAAACAAAAATGATAGTCAAACAAATGAAACAACCAAACCTGTCCTCAAAAATACCCCAACAAAACAAAGAATCAGAAAGAACCAAGTGGTGTTCCGCAGCTGGGAGGCCTTTTCAGGACCCGTAGGTTTTCAGCAGCATCCAAGTCATGTTTAGGCAGATCTTAGTAGTGAGCTGGAGCTATGTGAGCTCTTTTTGGGCTGGCTGCACTCCAGCGCCATTGAAACAAGCGGGATGCCAGCCACCCACTTCCTCCTGCCCTTAGACTGGTGAGGACACAGCTTGTATGGTTTTCCCCACCTCTATTCTCTTCTATATGAAACCAGCCAACTTCTTTCTTCTTTTCAGATCAAAGAGAGCTGCAAACAACAGGAAAGAATAACTATAAAGAACTAAACAATAACCAAAGGATAGCTGGTATGTTAAATATAACTGCCACAGCTTTCACTTTTGCCAGGAGACTTCTGATGTCTGCACGTCTCTCACACTGTGGGTAAGCAGGTTACGCTTTGTTGTCTTCAGAATTTTGTAGCTCTACGTTTTTCTGGTTATGCAGAACCCTCTTAAAGATAAGCTCGCTTGATACCACTGATGAATTCCTGTCAATATTTTTAGGCCTGTAAATGTGACAAAAATTGTATATAGACATCTGCATGCACTCTCATATCTACTGTACTGCAATAAGTTTCCATCCTACAAGATCATAGGAAAAGTATCAAAGATACTAAAGTGTTTGAGTGTTAGAGATTGAATGGGGGTGAGCGGGTTGCTGCCATCATCCTTGTAGAAATTTTGCTGCAATACTCCAGAAGGCAGTGCTGCCAGAGTAAATTAACTGCCAGTGCATATTAACATAAAGTCTATAAAACTCACTTATTTACTTCTTGACATGGGAATAATGAAGCCTTAAGAAATGTCAGTCAGTCAAATGGCATTTGAAGATAAGTACAACTCTGTTGGTTCTTTTTTTTTTTTTTTTTTTTTTGTCTTGAGAACTAGCAGTATTTGCATCCTACAAGGCAAGTAGTTTTAACTGATTGTTTTTTGCTTGTCCTTTAAAATATTCATCCTAAAAGGCAACCACTCTTGATAAGTTGTTCAATTAGGGGAGCTGATACACCAGTCTCATTGTTTGAGAAATTTAAAAATCAACAGAAGTAACAATACTCATCAAGTAATATTGTGACAGAGAGTGTAGAAGAGAAGTATAGGTTGCATCAGCTTTTCAGTGAATACCAGAGTTTATAATCTCCTGAAGTATGTAGCACCCATGCTACATGGGTTGAGGTAATTTATTCTGTCAAGTCTTTTAGGTGAATAAAAAACTATCTGATAATCTGTTTTTCATGTACGTTGCTAACTTAGTATAAGAATCCTGAGCAATTTTTTAGTATAATTCTGCATATTTCCAAAATGGCATTAATGCCATTTTTTTTTTAAAGTATTTAAATGAGTGGAGCCTAAGTAATATCAACATTTATTTCAAGTTTATCAGCTGGGGGACAAAAATGGCAGTGTCTATGTTGTAATACAATAGGGGCCGTAGGAATGTCTGGAGTGTATTTCATAGCTCTTAATGAGGGTAACCCCACTTTGCATACTTACACACATGTTGAAATAAAGTCATCCATGTGTTGGTAGGTCTTCTTTTTTTTTAAATTTTTTTTTTAGTGGGGAGGAGAAACATTTGAGATATGCTTCTTTCTGGATATACTTCCAGAAAGTATATCCAGTCATCTCTTTGCCTTGTTCTCAGTTCTTACACAGGAAAGAACTTCCCTAATTTTTGAACAATTTGAACAACAACAACAAAAAAGCAAATAACTCAATTTACACTAAGTTTTGTTTTGTAGTACTCTTGAAAAATAAACCATTTCCCCATGGAAAATTCCCTCATTGTTCTTATGTAAGGATTCATTAGAGCCTCGGCTTTTTATCATAGAAAAAGGAAGAGGAAAGCACCAAATCAAAAAGTAGAATTAACTGCGCTTGTTAAAATGTAGGAGTTTTTTCCAGATTAACTGATGATTAAGATCCCATGTTTTCATAATTCTCAAATTCAAAATCAGAACGGAATAGGAAATGGAGGAAAAAAAGCGTTGCTGCAGATGGGGAGGAAATACTTAGAAAATATTGTATATAGAATTCTCTTAAACTAGTCAAAAATAATTTTCTGTAGTCCAGCTGTTCATTTCCTGATTTTTCTTTTAAATTTGGCATGAAAATGAGTTTATTATTTTTGCAGAAGGTTTTTATTTTTTCTGTTTTGTTGCTGTTGAGATGAGAATTATCAGATGCAGCTGGGGGATTGCTGTGCTTTGGAAGCTGAGAACAGCAAACTTGGGAAAGAAGGAAACAGGATATGGGATGTCAAGAAAAATACATTTCTGTGGCACTAATATGTAGATTTTCTACATATTTTGTTCACTGTAGAAGAGAAAGAAAAGGAAATCAAAATGCTAAGCAAAGACAGGTGTTAAATTCTGTATCAGAAAACTCTATTTTATTTACCTCAAATTGCCTCCGTGAATTTCATTCAAGTATGAAGTTATGCACCTTCAACCATGAACTATCAGGTAATGGTGCTGTATATGGCTGGATAACCATCTTGTCCATTTCAGAAGTGGCTTATTTTCAATGAAATGCAAAATGCTTCTCATGGTTAGGTCTTTTTACTGCTTAACTGTTAAGGCCAGGGTTCAGGAAACCATTCCTCTCCAGGAAAACCTGCACATACTTATCACCAAATATTGGTAGACAGCAAGGTACAGGAGTAATGATGCAGTAGTCATGTATCTCTTGCAAAAATTTCCCCTTTGAACATAGTTAAACATTTAAAATTGTTGAAGCTAAGACATGAAAGATTTTTCTTTGGTACTGAAAAAAATCAGGATTAAAATTAATATTTCTTCATCTCACTCCTCTTTATATATATCTGCAAAGCAGGTCCTAAAATCCGAGCTACAATTCTTGTCTCTCCTTATAATAACTGAAATAAAATGGACTGAGTTGATCTGTCTGGTTTTGATATTCACCTTAGGATTAGGCAAGCCTTGCTAGGCTAAAAGCAGAGTGGGGGTGATGTATGTCCAAAATGATGAATAAGATAAACATGACAACACACATCTTGGCATATAAAATAAAGATAACAGCTGTAGAAATTACAAATAGAAAAGCTTTTTGACAAATATATTACGAACGTCCTTAATACTTCACAATTCTGTTGAAGTACAAGGCAGGACTAAATAGCTTGTATTACAGGCTGACTATCTGGTGCCAGCTCCTTCTGGATTGTTGCAGTTGGCAGGATTCGGTTTCATTTCTCCCCATCTGATGTCTGTCTCCAAATCTTTCACCTTTTCCTGACCACCTTGCTTGTGTCCTCTACCCACCCAAATAGCTCAATTACAAGGAATGATCCTAATACTTGCAAGAGAAGTAATCAACATGGTATTTTGAACATAAGTTTTATACTTTTATTAACTGTAAGCGTAAATCTCTCTTAGCTAGATATCTAGACAATTAATTATAACCATGGTCGACAGCTGGTCCTTGACCACTCTCTTCTTCACGAGACATGATGATAACATGAGAACATGTCAAACAGACTGAGCCATGACTTTTCTGTATCCATAGATGTTCAGAAGCCAAGCTCTGCTTCGAATTCAGATATATACCCTGCATGGATTCATTTTAACAAACGTGGACATCCCCAGTGCAGATGGCAACACTAAAGCTAGGAGCTCTTCCAAGGGTTTCCCTATAAAGCAAACGTACAGGACAGCATGCTTCCAGCATACAGTTAATTTGATCTTAAATTAGTAATGTAAAATAGGTCAGATAGCTCTTTTCTCTAAAGTAGCCATTTCTTTCCATGAACTAAGGAGATTAGCTCAGTTGTTGCCTATGCCAAGCTAGTTAAGATAAACGTCACTTGAAGAGTCAGCAAGAATCGTATTGGAGCTCTCTGCTGGTGGAGGCCTGGAAGGTGCTTAGCTCCAGCTGTTCTGCCTGGAGAATCTGGGTTAGCAGTTGCATGAGCTCTATTAACTTTCCCTATGAGGTATGCTGTGGAGAACAACATAAATCTGTGCCTGCAGGTGAACAGTATAGATGCTAGGCGGGACTGGCCTTGAGAGACCAGCAGTATCAGTAAGTCCATGCTGTTGCTAATACCTTCTGATTTTGTATTATTTCCTCTCTTCTTCCTAGTCATCTCATCTCTTGACTTGTTCTTATTTCATTTTCTTCCTCTTCTAAGTAAGTTTCAGAGGAAGAAAAATTCCTTTTAACCTATGACTGCACCTTGCAGTGGCTGAGAGATTTGAATCGGCTGGAGTGTTCAATCATTTGGGATGAGACCTTTTCCATAGAGGAGGCCTGTTTCTGTGTTTTGGTTTTTTTTTTTTCATAGGCTTAGTTCTTCTACTTAGGAAGGCCTTAAGTTAGTAATAAATAGAAGATCTGTTCCAAAGATTTTTAAAACTCTAAAAAAGAAAACCAAATGTAATCATGAAGTCATGTAGGAGCTACAAGTATTATTACTGCCTTGGTTCAAGGTCTTATGGTCCACATGAGTCCTCTGCTTTTTCAAACTCCTGCTATCATAACCAAACTTACAGCAACCCTAGTTCATTATGCTAAGATAAAAAATAATATTTTTAAGTTTGCAACCAGCTATCTGGCAGTATTTAAAAACCAATTTAAATGTTGCTTCTTAAATAAATTATTTGAGATTATTAAAGTAAGCAAGGAGTCTCAATGGTTTGTTTCTATTACTATTTTCACAATTTTTAAAACTGCTGCATTACAAGTCTGCTAAGAGAGGTGAAAGCGCATAATCCTCCCACTTTTTATTCTATGTCCCTTAGGGATGACCTTGTTTTTCTTTTCCTGCAACTTGTTGTTGTTATCGGTATAATCCAAGATCAAAGAAGCAGAAGGGAAACAGTTACTTACTTCTTCCCTCTTGAACTGCTGTGGTTTCCAAAATGGCTATTTTTGTAGGTGACACCTGAGCTCTGTTTGCCCACTTATCACTGTTGCATGTCCACACTGCATTTCTGAATCAATGCCCCTCTTCTCTTGTTGAGATAAAGAGAGTTTTGTAACCAAACCTTGTTTTAAATGACAAAAGTCTGAATGACTATCAACAGCTAGTTGGACTATAGAGAGAAACTTCGCCTTTTCTCTTATGTATGCACAAATGATTTAAACTTGTATGATGAACATAATTAAAAAGAAAGGCAGGAAAACAATAAACTAGTATATTTAGTCAAAATTATAAGCTGTTGTTGTCATTTTGAAAATGGTTTCACAAAGAATGAGGCTATTTTTTAAGCTCCAGAAATGAAAAACCTGGTCAGGTCTGGTTTCCCTCGGTCTCTTTCTATGGGATAGTATTTGAGTGTGTGTGTATATACTTGTGTTTCGTTGCAAAGGGCAGCAGGATAACTCACTTCAGCTATCTGTCAAATGATGCTGTGAACAGCAAATATTCATAATTTGTTTTTTTGTAGAAGTGCATGACTGGTACAGTTATAAGAAATGTAACAGCACTAGGTGGTAAACAAACGCAGGCAGAGACCATTCCAAAGAATTTTTAACCTAAATTAAGGTAGGAAAAGTACACATTATTGCTCTTATTCTGCAGATAAATAGGCCTACAACTTTAGCAGGATATATGCATTAGACCTTAATCTAATGTCTTCCCCACACACCTCCCCTTCTTCCCTGATGTCTGGACAGCCCTCTTATGGGGAGAGGACCTGGGTGCAGCAAGAGGGCTGCTGCTCTCTGAGCAGCTGTGTCTTGGTGATCTCAATGTCATGCACTGGGAGAAAACGCACCTGTCTGCTCAGCCCACTGCCAGAGGTCTCACTGCAATGAGAGCTGTCCCACTGTGCCCTTTGGACACACAGACCATACCCCTGACCACCAAGGTATTGCCTAAGACATGAGGATAGAAAGCATCTTGAATTATTGCCAGAGGCAAACGTGACTTTCGAAAAACAACCAACCCAGGCTACAAAGAAACTTTCCCATTCAAACTCAACTTCATCTCCATTTGTCCTCTGCTATACAAGATCCAGCAGAGGGACAGTGAGCTGGCTGGAAAAGCCTCTTGGAAATGTGTGCTGGCACTAAGAGTGTTGGAGCAAAAGCAAAAATATAAAGAGGTTGTGTTTATTTCAAGATTCATTAGGCACAGAAGACATGCTCTTGTTCCCAGTGAAGTTAAGGTCTCACTGATTGTAAAATTCTCATTGGTTGCAGAGGTGCAGGATCAGCCAATGGAGAAAGAATAACCAATGCTCTGTGTGAAAAAAGGACATTATTGGGCCAGAATTTTTTTCTAATTGTTAAAGGGTCTATTTTCTAAATTCTCAGTGTGGCAGATATGAAACTTCAACAGGCAATTAACCTGAATATAGTTGCCATGTAAGTACAGGTTTACCAGGCTTGAGGCCTGAAGCCATCCAATATTTTAATGTGAATGTCTGTAAAATAGCGTGGAGTCTTCCATCAAGTGTCTAGTCTAATGCACATGCTTTCATGATAATGGCCTAAGGCAAGTATGAAAAATTAGAATTACATTAGTAAAGTCTGACCAAACAAAGCCTTGACAATATTTCAGCCAGGAGCTCTTGATTCAGTTCCTCACACATGTTGTACGTTTATTGAAGAGCTCATGTGCAGCATAAAGGCAGTAAAATATCTACCTGTCAATACCTTTCTACTTATTTGACATTTAAAGACTCTCCTGTTCCATTATCTTTGCTTCACTTTGTGACATTTTTATCAACTTCAACATTAACATGGCAGATTTTACAA
Organism: Oreocharis arfaki; assembly: GCA_013398015.1. Classification (NCBI taxonomy): domain Eukaryota; kingdom Metazoa; phylum Chordata; class Aves; order Passeriformes; family Paramythiidae; genus Oreocharis; species Oreocharis arfaki. The sequence continues at coordinate 891,079 of VZRR01012213.1, forward strand.
CTAATACACTTAAAAGGTACAAAAATGCCAGGAACATCAATTATAAAAAAAAAAATTACAGCTCCTGCTGTATCTCAGAGGTAATTAAATGAGCTGTAATTATTAGCCTAGATTCATTAGATTCATTTTCTCCTGACCTCCTCAGTTTGGATTATTGTAATTCTTGGTATGTCTGTCTGCCAAGACAGTGCATTTACAGCTTTGAATGCAGTCAGAAAGGCAGAGGAAAGAGGAACATTAAAAAGCAAATTATTAAGGTGCTTTGTAATTCACTGCAAATGAGTTCACTATTATCTGTTCATCATAATATTGCTATAATTCCTTGGTGTTTCGTGAATAATTATGTTTCCTGGTTGTTGTCCCTTCTGGAGCTGTTGGTTAATCAGTGTGTTCTGAGTGGAGTGGCTTGGTGTGACAGACCTGATTTGCACAGTCACACGCCGAGCGTGCTCATGGGTGATATCAGAGGCATGCTTGCATCTTGACTGCATTCATTTTCCTTGTCCTATGGCCCTATTACTTGGAGATCAGAACTAGAGATGATCTGAATTTAGTAATAGAAGAAGCAAATCGGGAGTAAAGTGAGACTATTCCATGCAGACACTAAAGAAAGGATGCCCAAGAAGCAAAACCCTGTGACAATTAGACAACAGATACAGGACTGGCACTGTGTTAGATGATATTTAAGTAGGCATCATTTAATATGGTTTTATCTAAATTTACGTATCCCATCAAGTTTCTTGATTACAGCACTATTGTATCCCTGCCTTTAGGGGCACAGCTTTTGAAGATTTCCTCAGGCTGAAAGATGCCTTGGCCTCCAAAAATCACATGTAAGACTTATCTGTTGGTGGTTTGTTTGGCTGAGAATCAAATGCCGGTCTATTATTAAAATTTTTCAGGCAGTGCCTGTTGTTGGATAGGCATTGGCTGTGAAATAAAGTGTGAGGTCAAAAAGAACTTTATGGGTTCACCCTCATTGTAACGAGGTACCTGTACTTTAGGTCTTGGCAGTTAAAGAACAATGTTAGTAGAACAAGGAAATTACATTATCTTCGACGTGTAGTTCCAAGGCATTCCCCCGGACAACAACAAAGCTGTTTAATTTTTCGAAAAGAAGCCTCATTAGATGTCAATTAAAAAAAAAAAACCAAAACCCAAACTCGCAACAAATTGATGTTTTGTTTTTATGAACATATATTTGTATTCTATATGTACTTTGGAATCTTATCAGAGATGGAGCTAGATCTGATTTTCTCTGAGAGACAGAGTGATATTGTCATGAATGGCAGTTGTAGCAAGAGCAATTCAAAGGAGATGAAATTAAAATGTTGCCTCAAATATTGTCTGTCCTAGGGCTGTCAGTAAAATGCAAACATTATCTCTGTTCTGTTAAGAACTGAGGGAAGAACTAGAAATCCAATTCCTTTGAATCTCCAGAGAAAGAAAAATTATTCCTTCTGACGCTTCTGCATGTGAAAAGCTTCTAAAACAAAATAAAAAAAAAATCCCAAATCCAGGTCATAAAAATTAGAAAATCTAATACAGAGAGATACAGTGGAGCAGCCTAGAGCAATGTCTTTGGACCAGATATGGTCACCTTTACACTCATGGAATAACACCTTACTCAGAAAGTAATGTCATCAAAATGTATGAGAGTGCTCCCACAGTATCCCTCCACCTGATTGTCTGCAAGCTGAAACTGGCCATTATACCCAGAGAAAACAGAGAGCTGCCAATGGGAACTCAGGAGGGTACCCAGTGCAACCACTGGTGATTTCTCAGCACTTGCAAGGCTACAGTTGAACACGTCCATTTGTCTGGATAACTGCCGTGCCTACAAAGTGAATAAATAGCATAAACCTGTGCACTTGTGTCTGTCGTGTACTCCTCTTAACTCAGGCCCAAAGGCACAAACGTTACGTGTAAATGGTGCTGCCAAAACCGGAGGACTGTTTGACAGTTTGGCCCTTTCTGTGTGTGATCTGGCTTGCTGTCATTGGCAGAAAAATGTCCATTAAAAACATCCTGTTTTGGGACCTTACACTGGGGTAAAAGAGATATCACTTAGTTAACTTGCATCAATAGAAAGGTCTGATTATATTTCTGTAATAATTCTAGCAATTAAATGCATATTATTAAATTGTTTCCTTATAGAGAGCCAATGTCTCATTAATCTTGAATGACCCAACCTGAGAGCTCTTAGGGATATCATATGATAATGAAAATTTGAGGAATGTCATATATAACCCACTGAAATGATTCAACACTACGATTTTAATGTAAGCAATATACATACCTTTCTCAGCAAGGTGGCCTGAGCATGGGAAAGACTTATTCATTAGTGAATAATAAAATGTAAAACAATCATAATTAACTGCATTCCATGTTTGCTTCCCAAGATAATAAGTCCAAATTAATTTAAAGGCCAAAATCTGTTTTTCTAGGCCAGTCTTCATATCTTCAGAAAGATGACTTCTGGGCTCAGGATGGCAGGAAATTGGTCCTCATACACCTCTACTCATTGAACTAGAAAAGTAAAACACTAAGATAATATCCAGAAATTAATTTTCCTGCTGTGATGTCCATTTTAACTTTTAGCATGTTTTCTACTGAACAGCCTACATAGTACTGCATTACTCAGTGTAACAGGCAGCAGTGCTGAAAGCTGTGGGTATAAAATTCACACCTATGCAGATGGAAGGCTCCTGTTTCACTAAGTAAATCCCATTTCCAAGGGTAAAAGGAATACTATTTTTCTGTCCCAGCCATCAGGAGTCCTAAAACTGAAGTTTACATCTGATAATCCATTTGCAGGGAGGAAATTTTCCCACTAAATTCACTGGGTTTTGGTTCAAGGTCAAAATGAGAAAAATATTCAGATGTTAAAGGCAGAAAGGACCACAATGATAACACATCCTGACTTCTTGTAGTGCAAGACATAATTACAGCAAATAATAGATTCATCAAGACTGCAACTTTTGATCAAAGAACTTCACATCTTTGACAAATAAAATTTTAGTATAATGAATTTGAATGATAGAGAACATATAATATACCCGATCATTAGTTGATTAACACTTTGTAAAAATTGGGCATTTTATTTCTAGCTTGATTTTGTCCACTGTTATTCTACGTCACGATATCTCATAATGTATAATTTTTCAAAGGGATAGCCAGTGTCATAATCATGGTGCTAGCATACTGCATTCCTACCCAGTGATGGATCTGGCAGTAAAAATATCAGGAATAGTCTGAAAATAGTAAAATATTTCGCTTCCCAAAAATATTTTCCGGGTGTATTTTGTGTAATGCAATCAGTCCAGTCATTTGAAGACGATGACTCTTCAAGGGCACAGGTAAAGAGTTCTGTGAATAAACTGCAAATGAAAAATTGATGCAGAAGGCAAGTAATGCATAGAAACTCTGCCCTGCATTAATGAGAATGCTGTGAGGTGGCCATAAAGTCACTCTTGTCTAGAAGCTGGAGTAAGATCAAACCAGATTTTACTTTACTAAGTCTCATATTTGGTTGAGAAGAAAATGCAGCTTAATTCTGCCTCAGCCATTGCTTCTCTGCATGCTTAGATTATTGGTCTTTGGTTTAGATTTATCAATCACCATACAGAGTGATTGATACTCAAAACTATGGAGTGTGAACTGCTGTCAGAATCTGACCCAACTTCCCTTGAAATTGATGAGATTTTCCACTGGGAATATAACTGGATTGTGAGAACCAATTCCTTGATGGCATTCAGATGTCTAGTGGAGTATTGGCTAAGAGGAAGCTAAATTCTATGTGAACTTTGATTAAGGCTATAGGTTCAGTTCTGTTGATTTCCAGTGTCACTGCTGTAGGTGATGGCACCTTGCTCTAGAGTAAACATCTACATCTGATGCAGGAATTGCACTGTAATCTTCACTGAGTTTTTTGATTATTTTTATCCATTTGCTGTAATCAGAATCTGTATGCCTAGTTCAGCTACTGATACTTGCATTGCAGACACCTGAGTTTAGATGGGTTGAATCCTACCCTAAGTACCTAGGCTGATTTTGACAATCTCTAGACACTAGTAGACAGACCAAGGTGCCCCCTTTAAATTTATTGCAACAGAAGGTAGGGGCTTAAATGCCTTTTAGGTTATGGGCTTAAATGTTAGGTTACTGGCTTAAATGATTAAATATCTGTATAAACCCACAATGTAAGTTTGTCACCTGGAGAGGGTGACTTAGATTGCCAGAAGCATGAATCTTTCATGAGTTGCTTCTCTCTCTCTCCCTTTACATTATAAAATGGTACCAGTGACTGCCTGAATCTGGGGGCATGAATCCTGGCTATAACACTTGATCTTTTGTGTTCATGTATATGTTGTCACAGCAGTGCCCACTGTGTACTTTAAACAGAACATTTGCATCACTAAACTCTGTCCTATAAAGATAGTAACTAAGCAATATACATTGTTTTATGCAGACATGAATGAAAAACCCCAATAGATACTAACCGACAAAATGTGCTAAACGCGGTTTAAACGCTTCCTGGTTTCTAATATTTAATACATGTAGCTACTCATCACTAATTCTCTCTTCTTTAATGTATAAACTGAAATACTATAACTGTATTAATTGTATAATTATTACTTTAGGCACTTTGAACAACATATTCTACAGAGAAGAGATTTTTAACTAAAACTAAATAATAGCAAACATATAATACAGAATAAAAGTTTGGTTTATTAGCAATTTGGATTTGCCTAGCTCTTAAAGAAAAATATCCCTGTCACTGTAATACGGCACTCTGTGAAGGGATTGCTGAAAATTAAAAGATTTCATTCTCCTCTGCAGCCTCGTTGTAGCAAGGAGGTTTTCACAGTCTCCTGCCACAGTCTCCTGACTTCTCTGGTGCTGATGGAAATATATTTGTAGTCTAAATATGCCAGGAAAGTGTTCCAGTAGAGATTATAGGGTAGCTGGTGTGCCACTGTGATTTGCTTAATTCAAAGTGGTGCTTGAAAGAGACATTTAATCTGCAGTGGACAGAAGCTGCAATGCTGATACTGAAAATGACATTTAGTGACAATTTCTGATTTTTTTTCTGAAAGTGGCTTGGGAAAAGCATCTCACTGATACTAGTGGTGGAGCTAAGCTTCTGAATTTTACATATGAAGATGGTGGAGGGAGAGCTATATTTAGATGAAAGTGATTCACTTCTTTCTAATATGATGCAACCAGAAAATCTGAGGTTCTTCGTTTCAACCCTGACTCAAAATGGTCGATGTTAATTTTTTCATTACTTTCACTGGCCTCTCTGGAGACCAGTAAAAAGGCTGCCAAAAGATCAAAAGTCTAGAATTAAATGGTATTTACATGTGTAACAGCCAGTCATTTCATGGAGGGATTTTGCTGATTTTAATTGAAAATTAAGATGCTAAATACTTTTAAGAATCTCAGCTTAAGTGATTTGAAAACCCCCAAACAACTATACAAAGTCCTATGTTAGGTCTGCATGCTTCCTTTTTTTCTTAAACATTTGAGTCAATCATCATACTATTCCTGCATTAAGACAAATATCTTTCACTCCTATCACATCACTTCGCTGTCTGTGCGTTAAGGGCCAAGTTGGGAATTCCTAGAAGTCAAAAAAGGTAAACTTTTCACCAGCTTGAAATCCAACCAAAGGTGTTGAAGTACTGGATTCAGATCCTACCTCTGTTTCCACCTTCTGCACCCTAATCCTGTTTGTGGTGAAATCTAACTCATCAGCCACCTTGCAAAACATATTCCCCAGTCAACTTCCTCCTCTTTGAAATTCCAGTGGGCCATTAATTTAAATTTGATTGTGGATAGTGATAGAATAGGAGGAAGGGATTTATACAGAAGAAGCAGTTAAAAATTCATCAATAGCTTTAGTGTAAAGAAATTTTATTGGGAAAGCAAACCTGAGAAACTGTTGTTAGTAATCCCCTTTGAAGATAGACGTGAGATAGTAGGTATGGCATACAGTTTATTAAGATATCTAGATAACCTCAAGGGAAAAATATATGAGCTGGAAACATGTCAGAGCTTGAAGCTTTTTAGAAGATTATGGTGGTGAGAAAATATTTTGAGGAGGGTTTCAACATATCTGAGAGTATTTCTGCCTACAACAGGAAGTGGTCCATAAAAAAAAAAGGTTAAAAAACTATTTCAGACAAGTATTTTCAAAAGCTTTTCATTATTTGAAGGCTCATACTTTGGAGTCTGAAGCCATTAATGGAGTCCGCAGAATACCTTGTTGAATAACCTGAAACTGAAAAGGTAAAAATCACATGCTATCAACATTTCCCACAGGGGGGACATGGAACTTCTAGAGTAAAAAGTTACAAAAGAGAAAGAAAAAGGGGCTCAATGTCACTGTGACACACAGAGGATGTGTGTTTAGTTTGCTTTTCAATGAGGCTTGCTGATAGAAAGGAAAGATTTCTACATGCACAAAAAGAAGGAAGAGCAGGGGATAGGAATAAATTTGAGTGAGTTAGATTTTCAAGAACCAAAGCAATTTCTGTCCAGGCAAAAGAGACAGAAATGAAGATTGATAATGCAGCAGTAGAAGCAGGAGCACAGTGCAGAAAGATAGTCATGGATGGTTAAAAGTTTCTGACTAGTTACAGATGTCTGTTGCCTGGAAAGCCTATTTTAGGCCCTTAAGCACGTGCTTGATTTTAATGAGATTTATGCTCAGGCTAAATGGTAGGCATGGTTCAAGGACTTCGCTGAACTAGGATCAAAGACAGAAAACTGTCATTTGATTTAAGTATGGTGATTTTTTTCATATTCCTTTGAACACATAAGAAGAAATTCCAAGATTTTGTCAGTGGCAACAGTTTAGTAGGAAGATAAAAAACCACAGACTACAACCTTTCTGGTATGGGTTTCTGCATGCGGGCATGAGATCAGAATCAGCAGCTAGCTATTAAAGTTTGAAAATGAAGAAGTAGGAAAGCAAATACTGTCACAAATTGGATGAGAAGTGTGAAGAAAGGGGGTTGAAATGATGCTAGGAAAGGAGGTACAGAAGCAGTGTAAGAAGAGATTTTTAATGCATAAGGACATTAAAAATGAACATATTATAAACTGTCCAGACAAAAAGCTAGAAATAAAATCCAGCAAGGAGTCAGAGAACAGACAGAGATTACATCATACCAATACTGGGGGGAAGAAAACAGTTAGTTGTGGACTACTGGGATGGGTATAGGACTGGCATGACAAGGTTTTGGTATTGGGCAGACTACAGGTGTGGCATGTATGAGAAGTTGCCAAAATTTTCCCCAGTGACTGGCAGAGCCAACTCCAGCCAGCTCCAAGACGGACCTGCCACTGGCAAAGGCCAAGAACATCAGTGATGATGATAGTGCCTCTGGGATAACAGCTTTAAGAAGGGAGAAGAAACTGTTGTGACACAGCAGTCAGAGAAGAGTGAAAATATGTGAGGGAAACATCTCTGTGGACACAAAAGTCAGCAAAGATGTAGTGGCAGGACTGGTTCCAGGAGCTGGACGAGATTCCCTTGCAGCCCGTGCTGCCAAACATAGGCCATGACCCTACAGCCCATGAGGACCACATGGGTGCAGAAATCCCCCTGAAGCCATGAAGGACCCCATGCCAGAGCAGGTGGATGCCCAAAGGAAGCTGCAAGCCTGTGGGAAGCCTGTGCTGAGCCGTTTTGCTGGCAGGACTTGTGAGCCTGTGGGAGACCCACACAGGAGCAGTGTGATCCCAAAGGACTGCGTCTTGTGAGAGGGATCAACGTTGGAGCATCTTGTGAAGAACTGCACCCCTTAGGAAGAACTCACATTGGAGAAGTTCATGGAAGACTGTCTCCCACGGGAGGGACCCCATGCTGGAGCAGGGGAGGAGTGTGAGGAGTCCTCCCCCTGAAGAGGAAGGAGGGACAGAGACAATGTGTGGTGAACCAACCTCAGCCCTCATTCTCCATCCTCCTGTGTGCTGTAAAGGGAAGGAGGCAGAGAATTAGAGTAAATCTGAGCCTGAGAAGAAGGGATTGGTGAGTGTTTTAAGGTTTAGTTTTTATTTCTCATTACCTTACTCTGATTTAATTAGTAATTGTAGAGGCCCACAGTAATAAATTAAATTAATTTTTTCCCCAAGTCAAGTCTGTTTTGCCTGTGATAGTAATGGGGAACTGATCTCTGCCAGTCCTTATCTTGGCACATGATCCTTTTACTACATTTTGTCTCCTCTGTTCATCTGAGAGGGAGGAGAGATAGAGGGCCTTTGACGGATGCATGGCATCCAGCCAGGGTCAATCCACCGAAGGCTGACACACCGCACAGTGTTAACAACATCCAGGGAGATGTTTGTCTCATGCTGTTGCTTACCAATCAGAACTTCAGCCAAGTGTCCCCCTGGCTGTTTTCAGGTCTCTGCTCCTCACACTCCCTCTCTTCCTTCTTCCTTCATCCCTTTCACTCCCCAATTACTTTCCTACTTACAGGTGTGCAAGACAACTAATAAAAAAACCCATGTTTTTCCACCCTTCATACCATATTCTGCTATAGGTAACTTGGCATGAAGAGGAACACTGGCAGCCAAATAGCAGAGCAAGGACCAAGACATTTCAACTGTACTCTGTCCTACATAGATAGATATATAGATAACTCGGTTGAAACGAGGCAACACTATATAACCAACACGAAACATCTCTCCCCAACCTTATCCCCCTTCTCTCTTTAGGTTGCAGGATTCTTCTGACAGTAGGGCATGTATTTCAGCATGTTTACGCAGCAGCCAGGACTGGAGGGATTTCATATCATTATGATGACTTCAAGTGCTGCCAGAACAAGGGTAATATTTACAATACCGATAAACAAAATTGTATGTCAAGATTTATTTTATTTGTCTAAATAGAAGAATACAGAAAAGAAGCAAAGATGTATGTCAAGTTTTATTTCATCTAACCAAATAAAATAATAAATAAAAGGAAACTTCCTACCTTCTAATATGCCAGATACATAAACAAACACAGTATTTAACGTAGCCTCGCTGTTACTAGGCAAAACAGGGAGGCCAACAGCTATCATACATTTTGAAATCCCAACCGATTAAGAGTAAATGAAAGAATAGTTAGGAATAATCTAAAATTGCTGCTGCCTGCAGAATAAAAAACAAGTTTGACCTGGTTTTCCATGCACATGAACAGACACAATGTTCCTAAATTTAGTTAACCTACAGGTGTTTCTACCAGCTACAGTGCTATATTACTCTACTAAGAGCAGAGACAGACAGTTTATTGCAAAACGGGACTTCAACTGTGTAAACCAAAGTGAAATACCTATATAAGATATTGTATGTTTAACAGCATCTGTGCAGTAAATACATCATATCCCTCATGAAAAATAAACACTAAATGTAATTACACAGACTGTTCGTCAAGACATGTTTGTGTCTTGAGTTCTTACAAATGCTAATATTGTTCATTCTGCAGAGGTGCCCAGGTCAGAAATGTCTTACAGGTCTTACATAAATGCACTGAGCAAGACCTTGCAGTGTTCCAACTATTGCTGGCACAAGTAGTAACGTTTTAAGGCTGATGAACCTTGTTCCAGTTTTCTCCGGAAGGTGGAGGAGGAGAGAGCTTGCAGCGGGCCTCCCAGGTGATTTATGGAAGGAGTGTTTGCTGACCGGCCAGTGGCCAGCAGTCCTTACATGCACTTAGAGCTATCAAGGTCAGTGAAGGTTCATCTCTTAGAGAGAACTGCTGGGGCAACTGTGCAAAGGGCTTTGCTGGGAAGTTTGATTATAAGGCAAAATAGATGATCTTACTCTGATTTACTCTGCAGGGCTTCCTCCTCTTTAAATTTATTTCTGTAGACTATATTCTGAGTGTAGGCACAATAGGCAAGTAATTTAGGTAATCGGAATAATCTTGATTGGACGAGGCAAGGGCACTTGAAGTATTGATTGTAGCATCCATGTGATACAATTAAAGCCAGTAGGCAGAATCCATCCATAAATCTTGGGTGAACTAGAACCATTCTTCTGCCCTTGCTTGAGGATACACACAGCTTCTTAATGTACCAAAAGTATCTTCCTATTGCATTTTGCTGTCAATAGATAATTAGCTGCTAGTGTTGACCATGTAAGAGCTTTCCTCTAAAGAAAATTTGCTACTGGAATTGAGATAACAAAAAACCCTATCTAGTAATACCCACCTTTCTGTGGGTCCACATTAAGGTCACAGTCTTGTGATGAATTATGCATGTCATTACACTTGTTGAGATATACGCATTACTTTCTGAGGCAGCAGTGGGCAATATGTGATGGCATCTATTAATTTCCTTGCTTTTAAGTGTTTCTGCTTTGTTAGTAGGGAAATAGCCAACTAAATTGGGGGTTGAATTCAGGTTTTAAATATATTGCAAATGCATGACTTAATACATTCCCACTTGACACTGGAAGGCTGGGAAGACAAAAGATCTGTCCAGATTGCTTTCTGAGGCACAGCACTTGCACAGTGCAAATCCAGACAGAGAGCCAAGGGGTTCAGGGAAATTCTATGGAGAAAAAAATATATGCATCTTTTCTTTAGAGACTTCAGTGTATAGCCTATACCAGCCATGTGGGCTCACTTGGAACTGTGAAGCAGACTGGGCACTCCAGGGTGTAATGCATCCTACTTACCTCAGACAATGAGCTAGGCAGCAGGTTTGGACAGGAGTGAGCGAGGCTCAGCTGGGCCGAAGTGTGCACGTTTGTTGCACCCAGCAGGAACAAGGAATGCTTCCTGCAGTCACTTAATCGTCTGCAACCTGTGTATAAAAAGTATGTTTCTCTCTGCTAAGAGGCTAAAAGAGTTCTATTGAGAACAAGTCTGCATTCACGTTGCTTTCTGCTAGGCCCATACCCTTCTTGTGTTTTCATTCCATAAAACTACGAACGTACAGCTAGAATTTAGCCTTTTTAGTATGATTTATTATCATTTAGTTTTCTTTCTGTGTCCTGTCCCCAGTAAAGGTCATGAGCACTGCATAAATACCCTGGTTTGGATCCAAAAAGATAGATTGAGGAAAGAGGAAAGATCAGAAAACTGAGGTAAGAAATAATTTTTGCTTTTGTGATCATCATACCATATTGTAAATGTGCACAGTAATTTGACAGGACTGTTGGTGCTCATTATGCATCTCCCTGAATTAACATCAGAGCTGCAGTAAGTACTGATTTAGGGTGCTTAATTTCTTGTAGGACATTTAACCTTACACCGAAATATGCATACATATGTCTATGTATATACACATATATGTATATGGAGAGCTCACATCTAAATGCTTTTGAGGATGTCACCACACAAGACAGATGACACAAAAATATTGTCTGTCTCTCTGGAATCTATGAGGAATAAAGGAAGAGTGGAAGGAAGGGACTTCTTTCAAGGTTGTGTGGGATCTTTTTGTAGGCAGACAGGGAAATTAAACCTGTCTCTCCATCCCAGGGCCTAAAGCAAAGTGTGTGAAAGGAGGTGGCCACATCTGATACACCATCTGCATTTGAACCTGTTGCCTGCATTTGTAGTGTCCTGCTCAATCCTCAGCTGAGGCTCCCCCTGTAAGTCCTGTGTTACATTTGCCGTTTCTATGTGAATGTCCTCAGTCATCTCAGGTGGCACTACAGGTTTCTGGGCAAGCAACTGAATCAAGTTCAAAATATTTAGGTCTAAGCCTAAAATTATTAAGTGGTGGAAATGAGCCAGAGCATTAAATATTTGATTGGATCACTTGAAAAAAAATTGAAGAATGTAGTAATATAAGCAAAAAGCAACAAAACAGAATTGTCCCCGACTTACAGACCTAACACAGGAGTTTTTCTGTGGAGAAGTCTGGAAGAGGGTTTTGTATAAAGTAGACAAATATGCTTGGATAAGTAGCATTTTTCAAATGGAGGGACAAAGTATGATAACCAATTTATGACACCTAATCTTTAAAACCTTTTAGAATCTTTCAGAATCCTCAAAGGTACATTTTCTGACAACTTGAAGACATTTACTTTACCATTAGTTACTTTTCTAGAAGCTTTGATCTATATCTCAAAGTTGGAGAGTCTTTCCATGATGCTGCTGCCTTTTGTCCAATTAGGAAATTCCTCTGAAATCTTTTTGCATGCAGTTACTATACTTGACAAAAGGAATCCAACTCTGATTACATTTTGACACTACAATATTCTGAACCATCTTCCAAAAAAAATCATTCCTTCTTAACTAGGATTAGAGCAAGATAGATACTTTGTTATGCAAATGTGCATTTCTGTGCAGACATTATAATCCATGTTGGAGGTTTCCTTGAACTCTAAAGACACTGTATTTTGGATTCACAGAATAAAATTTTCATAGTTGAAAAACAAAATAAGCTCTGAGATAGAATTTTTGAGGCTGTATAGAGAGAATTAAGTGGATACCAAAAGTCAGTGATGTCAATGTTCCTAGTATCATTTTGTTTTGCCTGAGGATGAATCCTTCTCAAAAGTACTGGATTATTTTTTTTCTCCTGGATGAGTACAAATTGAGTGTATGTGAAATTCATTTCCTCTTCTGTATAAAAATCTCTTCCATCACAGAAAGTTTTACAAATCCTGTTTACAAAATCCAGTGTAAAAAAGTAATCCTAATGCCTTCAGTACCCAGAATATCAGTTCTATGACATGGTCATTGCACAGAATCTGCAGCATCTTTTGTTATGCAGCTGACCACATGTTAAATGATCATGCTGTTTTTTATCTGACCACAAAGTACTGGTGCCTTGTTTCGGACCTATGATTCACTTAGGATATGTGTATAAGAGTTCTCTTCAACAGTTTATTTCCTTCATAGACTATTTTAAGGACGTCAATATGTATGTTGTCTATATTTCCACAGGCTCTTCCCCTGGAGACCTGTAGGACTCCATCTGTTCCAAACAGCTGCCAAATACTTTTGTGAGTGTGCATGTGCGTGACTATGTATAAATAAAAATACAGTAGTAAGAAAGCCTGAGACTTTCCTGTGGCTGTGATACCACCTGCATGGCTATAACGCAGTGTTTTACATATTCCTGTGTCTGAAGAAGCACTACCGCCCTTTCTTTCTCAGCCGAGAACGAATTTCTCAGCCTGAATGAACATCAGCTTTTTCTCTTTGTCTCCCTGTAAATATGCAGGGATTTTTATTATTTTTTTTATTGTAGGCAGTACTTGATTCTATAAGAGGAATGGATAGAGGCTGTGATTGATATTACGATTGTTATCAGGAGATTGTAGAAAGATGTAATTGGTTTGTGTGTCTTGACAGCTCAGAGTTTTTCTGGATCTGTCAGCTCTGATCTTCAGGTGACTGAGTAATCTGGTTTGCAGGGTGACATTTCCCTTTCTGAAGCATCCTGCTACAGTTATCCACACCACAGCTGACTTCAGGTTAATGTGGTGTGACATGGACTGTACTGGTCTTTCCTGAGCAGGAAGGCAGTTCAGAGTCTTTTAATGATGTTCAACAGTGTTCTTGCTTGTTCAGCTGATGCAACTGGATGACCCCTGTGTTTCGATTTCTTCAACACCTTCCTGTTCCTTTAGAGGTGTCATTCAATGTAGAGACAGCTTTCCAAAAAGACCTAAACAAGATCACACTAACCTCCTCCACACACTACTCACAGTGTAGATTTTGTTTGTCTTCAGTACTAGAGAGCATGTAACAGGAGATTATTAACACAGAGATCTATAAGAAACTAATTATTTAATTTTGGAGAGGCTACAGCATAAATTATTATACGAAAAGAAACCTGTTACATGGCATTATGATACAGCATCTTTTTTTCAGGTGTGCTTCCCATTTTTCAATGATTGTTTCTCTGTTGAAGTTATTTAGAGTTTTGAAAGTGTTTTGACAATACCAACTCGTCTGACAAACCTGTTCCAAAAAAAGTTTATTTCAATAAAGAGATTTTTGGCTTAATTCTGAAATCAGTTTCAGCCGATTTCCTCAAAATGAAACACATCTTCCTGAACTATAAAACAGATCTCAAGCCACAGACCCAGGTTATTGAGCTTGTACAATCAGTTTGTCTTGTCGAAGATAATACACATGGATAAAATAAGTCAAAACTAACAACATTTCATTTAGCATATTCATTCACTTCTCAGAATTTACGACTTTTGTTTTCTCGTTGGCTTTCATTTTGGTTCTGAAATTATGTTATACACGTTTCCAATATACAATGCTTTTCTTCTCATTTGAAGAAGCAGAAGACAATACATAAATACTAATTTTTTTGCTGGTTTAAAAGAAATATTAATGCTTCTTGGCAGTTACCTAGAATTCTACATAATTAACTATTCTACATGAGGAACTATTGAATCCTTATAACATCCCCACTAAGGAAAACAACTGGATGTTGCTATCCTAATTTCACAAATAAAAATGTTAACTAAAAAGATTAAATTGTGTGTCCTGATGTAAACATGGAAACATTCGCTTTTAGGGACATGATTATTTCAGGATCAAATAGCTACATTCAAACCACCATAATAGTTGTTTTTCCTTTATTGAACTACTGACATTTAAGAAAAGAGACTGGATTTTTTTCTGCATTAATGTACACTAGCTATTTCAATTAACATTTTTCTTTTTTTTAACAGCAAAATCTGCAAAGAAAACTTCCAGTAAGCCAGAAGCTAAAATAGATGCAGATATGTGTTTTTCTACCTTCCGCCTCACTGCCTAAAGGATAAAACCAATCAGGAATTAAGTTTTCAGAGAGTAACTTACCCTTGTTAGGCATACTTTCTTGAGATCTGTGCACTCATTTGTGATGAGCCAAATGAACTCTAGCAATATTGCTGTTCAGGAGTAACCCAAGCAAGTGCTGACATCCACAATTCCATTGTTTTTCAGGACACTAATTGGAGATAGTGACTCAACCACTTCCCTGGGCAGCCTATTACAACACTTGACAGCCCTTTCTGTGGAAAACTTTTTCATAATATCCAAACTAAACCTCCCCTGGTACAACTTGTCAATATTTAGGCACCTGAATTTAGATGTCTGTTTCTGAGTGTCACGGTTTAATCCCAGGTGGCAACCGAGCCCCATGAAGCTGCTCACTCCCTCCTGCACCAGCAGGATCAGGGAGAGAATTGGAAGGGTACACACTGGAAAACTCGTGAGTTGAGTTAAAGACGGTTTAATAGGGAAAGTGAAGGTCCTGTGCATATAAGCAAATTAAAACAAGGAACTAATTCACTGCTTCCCATGGGCAGCCATCTCCAGGAGAGCCCCACCACACAGAACAGTTACTTTGGGTGACAAATATCATCACTTTGAACACCCCCTCTTCTTCCTTCTTCCTTTTTCTTCCTTCTTCCTTCGTCCTTCATCCTTCTACCTTCTTCCTTCTTCCTTCTTCCTGCTGCCTTCTTCCTTCTTCACTGAGCATGATGGTTGTATGGTCTGGAATATCCCTTTGGTCAGTTGGGGCACCTGTCCTGGCTGTGTCTTCTTCCAGCCTCCTAGGCACCCCGAGTTTCCATGCCCGTGTGGCAGTTCAAAAAGCTGAAAAGGCCTTGTCTCAGTGTAAGCCCTGACCAGCAATAACAAAAACTTCATGGTATTATCAAATACTGTGTTCAGCACAAATCCAAAACACAGCCCCATACCAGCCACTGTGAAGACAATTAACTTTACCCCAGCCAAAACCAGCACACAGGGAAAACTGGTTCGTATTCTGAGACCCTCATTCAAGGAGTAGATGTGGCCATTGAGACACAGTGGAGACTGCAGTGGTTCATCTCGCTCTGAACTGAAACCAAGCACATAGACATGGATAATTTGTATTATTTCAGATATCCCAAGATATATAGTGTGGGGCTGCCTATACGATAAGCAAATTTAATTTTGGATGCCTTAACTTGAACCCTGTTTCCTGAGGATGACTGGACACATATAAGCATATATGAATAAATTCATATTTTGTTGACAGAGTTTGCCATTATCAAATACTTCTCCTGGTTAGAGTTACATCAAAAAAGAGGAAGTAATGAATACTGAGGAAAATAAAAATGTAAACATAGATTCATTAATGAAGAAACACAGCAGCAGCAAAACATTTGATTAAACATAGGTATGTACAATTAAGGCTCTTCAAACAGTCCTGAATATTCTTTTCCATAAAAATGTAGTGTTTCTTAAGGATTATGGAGATGAATATTTTGCAAGCTTTATAATTATAGCATGGTAAGTCTGATCTATTTGTGACAGCAGCTATAGTGTGTTTGACTCAGGAAAATTTAATGCATTTGAGTTTGGTATTGTTTTCATCAGAGGAAGTGGCAGATTCAAAACTCCCAAAGTGTGAAGGTGTCTTCATACTTGTCACCCTCATCATTACTCCTTAATGAACTCAGGTGTTTTTATAGATGTGCAGAATTATCAATATTTAATTTAAGATGGGCAACTATGTGCCATCAGGAAGGATACTTCCTGATTTCTTTCATTGAAATCCTCCATGATTCATTGCAGATTTTCATGATGGAATCTGAAAAGACAATAACATTACTTGTTGCATTAAGTTGGAGGTATATTCTAGAGGTTGGCTGAGAACTCAAATCTGAAGACTAATCATATATTTCTTTAAATACTGTTAATTTTAACAATGTGGATTTTTCATTTTATAAGGAATCTTTGTTCTTGGTCACAGACTTTCCTAGTCATATGTCATACAGGTATCATTTGTTACACTATAATGTGGTAGTTATTCTAATAAATATCTTGACAATGCAATTTCTTGGGGGTTTTGTTGGGGTTTTTTTATGGAATCATAATCAGATATCATTGTTTTACATCAATAGGATTTGCAGAAGCATGTATATAGTGTCTTAATTTCCCAGCACATCTTCTGTTTATTTATTTAATTAATTTTAAAGGGACGTATATCCAGGAGTGTCATTAGGATGAATGCGTAGTAAACCCATTGTAAAATTTATCTGCTTTTTCTTTTTGAAACTGGAAAATCATATCTAGTTTGAATTTATAAAATTAGAAAAGACAATAGATGTCCTCTTGAACCTGATAACATTCTGTCTACCTCCCTATCTTTTTACAAAGTTAACAGGATTTGGTCAGCAATTGTGAAAGGTATTAACCCATTTTCAAAGTTGTTCCTGCCAGTGAATCATTCAAGTCTCCTACCATGAATTTCATTCACTTCAGATGAGGGCAAGAACCAGGATAGATCCATTATAACTTTATGAACCGGTGTTTCGGCCTTGTAGTTGCTGACCCATGGTTTACTGGCTTGCTCATGTACCAAGTAAGAGGTAAAAGATTATGTGAAAACAAAATAACTTTCATCTGAAGATTTTATGTTATTCTGATCTTTGAGGCAAACTCTGATCCAAGCCTGCATCCTGTATTCAGTGCATTTAATGTTAGACATGCAACTGAAATGCTTACATTTGTAGCCGCTTGCCTTAGGCGACCTTTATTTACAATGGAGATAGGCACTTCCAAGGAGTGATTCAGATCTTAGGTGGTGAGATATTGGGAGCAAAACATTAAAGTACTGTATCACTAACCCCTTAAGATAATCGATTTCATGTATTAATTTACAATTAAAATCTCTGCTTTGAAGTTGTTATCTCTAGTTATCGCCCAAGAATTCGTACACCAGGGAATTTAGTTGAAAAATTATTTATGAAAAATCAACAATGCAGGGTATGCAAGCACAATATTAAGGAAATGCAAATAAATCCCAAAGTAGGCAGCAAACAAAATAAAAAGCCAGCTCAAAAAGCATAATGCCACATGAGCTGCCACTGAAGAGGAGGATTCACAAGGAGGAAATACACGATCTGTCCGTAGTCACACCCTTATGGCCATGCATAGTCATCTGCCCAAGTGTGGGCAGTAGCTGTAAAACGTAATACAGCAAATGAGAGACTGCAGACAACAATGTATTGAGAGAGAAGTTGGTCTACTTTCTGTGCTAGTTTTGTTGTTTGGTTGGGGTTTTTTTCTGCCTACCAGCTACTGTGCCAAGTGTTAACTAGAACATCTCCCTTTGTTCATGTTCTTTAATTTACAGTCAGCTATTTATTCACACACACATTTAGTAACATAAATTATTTGCTCTCAAAAACATAGAGTGCTTGCTTACTTTATACGTGTCCTAGCTTTTACAGGTTTATAGATAGAAGGGGGAAGAATATTTCAGAAATAGATGGCTAGTGATAACTTTTGGTTTAATTAAGGCTAGAGTGACAACAGAAAATGTCATCTCCTTGGAGATCTTTTTCAGGAAAAAAAAGTTTTGCTTGCTCTGTGCTTTTTAGTATCTTCTTATCATTGATCTCATTTGCTGTCTGGTAACTATGGGCAAACTAATGACCAAGTGAGCTCAAAGAGGGACAAGTTGGTTTGTTCTGCAAAAGGCTGACTGAGGAGTAGGGTTTCCACCTAAAAGAAAAGTTCTGCATCTTTACTGAAGGTGTTTCAAGCTTCTGTCTCCATGTGTTTGCTATAGTAGAAGCTTGCAACATTACAGACAGACCAGATATATGACTTTATAGCTGTGGTGGGACACTGCCTACCAGATTGATTGCCTACCAGTCTTTGCAAGATATTCTAGTAATTCTAACAATCAGGAAGCCTCTGAAATACTCAGCGATGACACCAGTGTGTTGCATACTTGTGCAACACAAATGCTTAGGAATAAGCATATTATTTTCCTTAAATTAATAATTTGCGATTGTGTATAAGTAGCAGCAAGTGACATAACGAGTTCTTCTATTTGTTGGGAAAGGTAATTTTCCACCTTTTTTGGAATCAAGTTTGGTTTGCCAGTGGTGGTGCAAAAGAGGTAGAAAGGAAGAACAGAAAAAAATGCACTGGCACGGAAGAGTCCTTTATACAAACAGAATTATTCAGGAAGAAACACATTTGTTCTATGATAAACAAATCATAAATAACAGCAAAGGTGGACTTCATTTATTACTCAGCTATTCCTCCTCTGCTTCTTATCTGATCTCATCATTCTTCCACTGGGCCTTTGGTCCAAGCTTCTCCTGCTCCAACTCAAAATTGCTTGAATCTCCATCTATGTATGAACTCTGTTCTTTTGCTGAGAAATAACTACATCAAATTAAGTTTAGTCAGAGTGAAGCCTTAAGCACTATGGTATATAAATTATGAACAGCATAAAAGGGCCATTTTAAGTGCAGAAGAACAGGGGAGATTGGTGGAGAGACTCTCTGCCACTGCATGGCTCAGTCAGAGTAACGTTTCCTGTTCTGAGATTCCTGACATGTTTAGGCTTTACCTTAACAAAAGCAGTATTCAGCTTGTCACAGATGTTAAATGTGTCTATGCTCAAGTAAGAATGAATGTGTAGACAGAAAACAGTTTAAAGCTGTATACCACTACCTTTACTCACTTTGCAAATCTGAATATCAAATAATTGTCACCTACAACTTATCTTTCCACCTTTTCAAACTAGTTTCCATGTGTTTAAGATTATGTGATAACTTTAGAACCGAAGGTCACTGTTTTGAACAGAGCTCAGTGCTTTCAACATTTATAAAATACAGGCTAGACCTACCAGTTCCTCAAGGAGACACTCAGGATCTAGAATAATTTGAAAAAAGATCTATCTGTGTTGTCGAATAAATATATTTTGACTTCTAGGATTATCAGAATTAAAATATTTGCCCAAATCCCAAAATACTTGGTAAGAAAGAGGTCAGAAAGAAAAGAGGCACAAATGTCAGAAGTTTGAGAGACTTTGCAATGGTGGTATGCTGCAGTCGCAGTCCCAGTAGAAAAACACTTTTTCTACTAACAATGATTTTCATTCTGATACAAACTCACTTTCATTATCCTGGAAACTTGAGGTTTTTGATAATAGAGAAATGTTTAGGGAATTTCACCTGATTAAAATAAGCACTATTTGAAAATAACTTGTCTAACTATAACCAAAATCATATTAAGCCTCTTTGAAAAATATTTTGCATAAAGGTATTAATGCCACACAAATTGTAAAACAGCCTACTGACATCTGCTTGTGAATGTTGGAGTAGAGCTTCCTTATTTGGCATTACACTGGCTTATTTTGTTGTGCAGACTTCTGTAGTTTTGTTTTTCTTTGTGAGCACTGTTACTTTTTATCCTGAAAATTTTGGTAGGAGTCAATATGCATACACTCTTGTCTCCTACTTATTAGTCTATAGAAGTTGTACAAGATTAGTAAGTTTAGAGCTTAGTATGGTAACAGAGAGGTGAGTGCTACTCCTTTCTATCATCAGTTGAGGAAAAGCAGTAGACATGGTCCCAGGAAGAACATCTAGTGTGTCTAAATAAGTGGTTATAATTGCAGAGCTTTCCACAAAAGACTGAAAGGTTCATTTTGGCTAAGAATAAAACACCTCTATTCACAATTTGCTGAGAAGTAGAGTCTATTAAGTTAATTTAAATAAAAAAAGCTAATTCATGAGATGGTAGTGTTTAACAGACCTGGTTAGCAAATATTCCCCTAAAGAGATGTGCAAATATTACTGGATTTTTTAATGAGTCTGACTCAGACACAGACATATATCTAGATTTGAGCACTCAAAATCAGGAGCATCCAGACATCCTAAAATAAATGTCGTTGGAAAGGCACAGGAGAAGAATTCCAGAAGTCACATATTACATCCAAAGTAGGGGAATAGATCTCTCATTTACCTGTAGAGGAAAATGCTAGACACCTAGTTTTTTCACCACCCAAGCCTCACATATGCCTACTTTTGAGGAACTATGCATAGCTTTTGACCTTAAGGAAAAAACAGACAAAAATCTAAACCTTGAGGCAGCATCTTCCTTTCATCCTTTTCAAACACATCGTTGAGTGGTAATTTTTACCCAGCACTAGCACAATCCTCTCTGAAATTTTTAAAGAAAAAAAATAGTACAGAAAGTGCTGGGAGCAGAGCCCAGAAGAGGAGGACATTGCTCTGATCATTATACTGGATTTAGATTGTTTACTGCTAGTTCACTTTGGTCCCATGAACTTTACTTCCTTGGCAGCAGAATGACTCGATGTTAGCAGAAAATGTCGAATGTTCTCATTCTGAATTATGGCTATGCAGAGCTTTGGACGAGCAATTTGGCTTGAAGCATTCCTAGGATGGCTACACCGAGAATACAGGTACACCATTTCCTTTGGAAGTGCTCTAATTACAAGAATATCGTGTGAGAGGCAGCCTCCATCATTACCGACACTGGTTGTGCTCGGCATCTTTGGTACCTCTGAGGACTCATGCAGAGCCTTGGCAGTTGTCCACCAACATCAAAATTGCAACTGAACTCTGAATCAGAATAATATATCAAAGCACACAACCTGGAACAGGTATTTTTTACCATGAATAGTGGCTCAGAAAATTGTAATGGAAGCTGGAAGTAAGAGTATTTCTCATAGGAGACAAGATATATCTCCACATACGCAGGTTTAGGTGTCAAAAGGGGCAGTCCTCATTTTTAAAAAGTTTTATTTACTTGCCTCCAACTGCTACAGCAATTAAGCCCTAAACATGCCATTTGAGTCAATTCTCTACTTGATATGGGCTGCATCCACAAAGCAAAGTAGTTTTACTCAAGAATATGCAACAATTTCCTATAGTTCAAGTATTATTCTGTGGTTAGTTGGAATGGGAATACTCCTAGGTAGGTTTCAGTTTGCTGTTATTACTGTAACACCAGCAGTCAGCAAGATCATCATTCTCCACAGTTAGAATGCTGAGTGTATTCCCACTTTTCTTCATATCAGCTGGTGCAGTCATACAACTCAGCACACCAGAGATAAAGAGAAAACAAATTAAGCAGAATAATTGCTCATTCTTTGTCTATGTTTAAGTACAGGAAAGATTATATTTTAGAACAAAACCATTCTTCAGACACTTTTCTAAATTAATTTGGTCATGTATTACTTTTTGTAACTTCATACATTAGCAGAGTCAGTTGAAACCGTGTTTAAGAACAATATTAGAGGTCCAGAAATAATCCTAATTTTGATGTGTCTTGATATGTATATAAACAAAACATTGATTTAAATCAGTTTTCTTAATTCTTCCATTTAGACTTCCTTCTGGTAAACTCCTGACTACATTATAAGTCAAAAGGAACAATAAACAGGGTCTTTGGGAGGAATAAGGATGTCATGAGAGTTACACTTGTTTTGGATGGCAACTGGAAATCTCCCTGTCTCACAAAAAAAAGACAGTTGTAATCTGCTACACAAAACATTTCCAGATTCCAAACTTAACTCAAAGAAAATCCTATACAGTGAAGTGGCTGTAGAAAAGCAGAGTAAATTTCCATTGTTGCATCCATTGATGAGCTGACAATGAAGGAAAACATTTCAAAATACTGCCTAGATAGAGTACACTGCTTTTCAGAAAAAGAACAAGAGAGTATAATGATTTATTTAGATCTACTCAAACTAGGAAATGAAATGGCTAAAAAAGGGCTTGTGTACAATGGATCCATTTGCATACATAAGTTACACTCTATAAAGAAATTCTGAAATAATTAGATTTAGAATTGTTTAATTTTTATTTTAGGTTTTCTCATCATCAACAGAGTTGGATGAATATAAAAAGAGTATTTTAAACACAGAAAATAGCTCACAAAATTACCCACAATTAAGGGATGACTGCATATCAATCAATAGATCAAAAAATGAAGAGAAAGACTTCTCTAAAACAAATGTTAATTTTGATAGCAATTCCCCAATGAATATTAAATAATAATATTTTAAAGTAATTAGGGCTTTGCCACGGCAGTGTTAGGTCACCACAAATAAAATTATGTGAATTCATTGTGGTTTTGTGTGAGTAATGAGAGCAGCCAGGAAACAGAACAATTCATTGATTTAGATCTCATTATGCTGTAATGTGGTTTTTATGTTGAAACCCCAGGCCTTGATGGACAGTCATTAACAGGCATTTCTTTCCCTCTGCAGTGTTTGAGCTTTTAGCACTTTATTTGTGTGTCTTTTTTAAAGCACAGACGGGGAAAAAAGTCTTTTCAACAGATGGCACCTGACATATGTACTAAATGTAACAGGTGTATGAAAGCCCTGCTTGTCAGAACGAGCTTTTCTGTCCATTTAAGCATGGGCTGCATATGCATGTGTTTGTTTATCCCCTCATCGAGGACAAGAAAGCCATCAAGATGTCAATTGCCTGTTGTTAGATTCATACAGGGACGTGTATGTTCTGCACACAGGACATTATCACAGTTGGACACAAAAGCCTGTTGTCAGTGATGCGAGAAAGAGAAACAAAGAAAATATGTTTATTTCATCGAAAAGATGAAAGTTTCCATGTGGTTAATGTGTGTTCTGTGTATTGCCAAACAAACTTAGAGAGCATAACAAAGCTGTAATAAAAATGAAATATTTGGTGAAAACAGGTCAAAGATTATGGTCTTTATTGAATTTTCTTTTTCATTTAGACTCTGTATCAAAAGATCTCTGGAGTAAAGTCATATGAGTGCTTTTCCATTTGCAATTTTTTTTTAATTAAGCACTCAGTCTGGTTGTAATTTATATTATAGAAGACTAATAACTCCTCTGCTATATCAGAAAACTGAACTCAGCATATCTTTATTTTCCATAAATTTCCTGCTGCCCTTTTCTAGAGCAAGAACTTTGAAGGTAGACTGCTATAAAAATTATTAAATTAATCTAAAAGTAAGATTTAATATAGGCAGCTGAGAAAATAAGAAGTTTGCACAATGGATCACCTCTGGGTTTTTTTTTTTTTTGCCTGGCTCCTATGGGACATAAAATTTTGTGGGTGTGCTGTGTACATTGATGGCACTTCCTGTGCATTTTTTTTGTCAATATCTTCACTCATCCCAGATACATTTGATAGTGAAAAAAAGTATAATTTCCAAAAAGCTTCTGAAAATAGCTATTTGAAGAGGTAGGCGTGAAGTTCAGACTAATGACCTCCAAGAATAAAAATCTTTGGTGTGAGCTAGATGCCAGCAAAAGCGCTGGGTGAACATAGTGCTTATTGAACTAGTTGTTTTTATCAAGTGCTTTTTGCTGTTTTAACTGGGTGATGGTGTGGGTGTGTGGTTTTTTTGTTGGTTTCTTTTTTTCTTTTTCCTAGAATATATTAAAGGAAAAGAAAAATACATGGAAAATTCTGCCCAAATATATCTCGTGGAAGCAGTATATTTAGTCTTTTGCTGATTATGAAAATGCACATTATAAACACATGATATTTGTCAGGATATCCAATACTTTTTTTATATAGCATTATTAGTTTAAGGTGAAAGTTCAGAAGGACTGGGGACTGGTTTGTTTAAAAACTTCCCGTGTCTATGAGATACTTTATAAAAAAATGCCTATCCCTCTATTGCATGTATTCAACAGATATTTCACCTCTTTCCTTGTAGTTAACATCAGACAATGATTTCTAAATTGTCTGTTCAGGAGAATGACCCAGCATCTCCCACTGAAGCCCATCTCTGAGGAAGGGTGAGTCAGGATAGTGCAGCCTCCCAGGATTCACAAAGAGCATGATTTTTGCTGGTGCTTGCTACCTTTGAATAGTGATCAGGTAGGTGGGATATTCCTATGGAAAAAAATGGACCTACACTTTGATTGCACAAAAGGCAGATGGGGCAGACAGTTGTCACAGCCCCAGAGTTTGCCAAGGGCTATTAAACCTTCTCTGTTTGAGCAGCCTGGATGCAGTGGGGCACTCACAACCAAGGATGGCAGAGAGAGAACCTGCCTGCCTTGCCAGATTAACTCGCCTTATGGCTTTAGCACTTAACTGGGAAGAAGAACCACTGAGCTTTCGTATCCATCTCCCTTCAAGCATACATTTCTAACATAACATTTCTGTTGAAGTCCTGAAAGCAAATTCCAGAAGCTTATTGCTGCCTCTCATTTTTTCCACAAGAAATACCTGTTTGAAATGTAAATGCAGCGGGCTTAAAGCTACCCATTTGGTCCATTCTAAAGATCAGCAAGTGGTGACTCTGCTGGGCTTCTTGGCATCGCTTGCCCAGTTTCAACAGGATCACACACAATTTGATGTGCAACTACAGCCAGAAAGATGCAGACATGCATACACGACGTTAAATTCATTCAGAAGCACAGTTTTCAGTCTATGCAGTGATGAGGTAACGAGTCATGTTTTTGTTGTCCTTATTCTCACATATTTTGTCTTTAACATTCATTCAAAACCCAGAAAAAACCCCTTTTCATTTGGATCCATTTATTAATGGAATACTGTAATTCACTGGTACATGTGGTGTTTGTGTTTTGGCTTTTTTTTTTTTTTTTAATCTCAGCACTGTATTGTGTCTGTTACAGTTCTGGAGTGAATCTAAAATTCGTGCTGTTATACTAACTGTTATTTCACTCTGGACACATGATTAAAATCTTGTGTAAAAGATTTAAAATATGAAATACAGCAGATCCATGCGTTATCAACATATGCAAGCAATTTCCTTCCCACTGCATTTTCTCGAGTTTTAACTCTGTTATAGTCTTAAATAATAAAAGAGGTGCAATGATTTCTATTATCACAGAAAACAGAAGGGTACTGGTATGATATCTTGCTACAAAACTGCATACTATATTAGAGAGTTGTCATGTTTTTATATTCAAATTCAGTTGCTACCGGAGACTTCACACTTCTTCCCTTTCTTTCCAACTTTTCTTCAAAATAGATCCTTTGCAATGCAAATTGTGTCTTGTATTTAAATTTTGGCATTTGTATCTTGTAGGCAATTGTGTGAGCTGCCCAGTGTGATAATTTCAAAGACAACTATGGAATGAGATGAGACAAAAATTTTAAATTGTTTTGCAAGAAAATAATAATTTGGAAATATTTGTCTTTGAAACATGTAGTATATCCCAGTTGCTAGATACAGCAAGAATAATCTGATTCTAACATAAACTTTCTGAAAATTAACAATACCATTGCTTTCAACTTCAAGCTAAAATTTATAGAACCTTCATATACTTTCACTGGGACATTCTAACCCTTCTTTGCTCTCGCTTAAATGCATGAGATAACCTAGGCTTCAATAGGTAAAAAGATAAAATAGCAGCTAGGGTGATTATTTCAAAAATATATGCAAAGTAAATAGTCAATATTGTCATTCATTTCCCCCTAGAGATGTGAGGATATTCAGTATGAGCGTTTAACTTTGTTCATGTCACTCTAAATCTGTGGTGCAGGGAATCCAAACAGAAGCCATGAACACTTGCCTAGAGAAACCTGTTCCTGCAACAAGCATTGGGAAATCTTTTATGCTTTGTTTTATCATCCAGTGCTGAGTGTGGTGTAAATAATATTACTAGAGGAACTTGTAGCAACTGTCCAAAGTTTAGATTTGTGTATGAATGCAATAGAACTCTTGTTTCTTTGGGGGAAACAAAATGCATTCTTTGGCATGATGGGAAAGAAAGTGATGTTGGAGGATTCAGGAAGAAGTGATTATCCCCAGGATGTTCCTTAAGGAGTGGTCTGATGTTGACCCTTCAGACCAGACTTCCAACCCTTCTGTTTTCCAGGCTTCTGAATATGGTGACAGGAACTGCCAGAGCAGCCCTTGTGGAGGGTCTTGTGGGCCCAGGACGCCGTGGTGGATGAGGGCACTCATGTCAGCCGCGTGCTTGGGCTGTCCAGGAGGCAGTCATCGTGACAGAGGGGAATGAACCGTAGCATGTGCCCTGCTTACAGCTGCTGTATAAACTGAGCAAGTACAGCCTCAGAACTGAATCTTTAACCCCATGTTGTGTGAGAGAAAATTTTCTTCCTCACAATTTATGCTGTCTTCCCTATTCTCGTTCACTGGGAGAGAATAAGGACCCCCAGGGGCATATTATGCACTGGTCGGGATGCCCCTTGAAGCTGCTTTTCAACCCAGGGAGCTGTGCCCTAAACTCCATGCTTCCATGGGTGAAGCATGAGGGTGGTCTTCTGCTGCTTCCCCTCAGGCTGTAAGCTTCCAGGCAAGAGCCTTTTGATCCCTGCCTACAGCCTGGAATCTGTGAGAAGGCTTCAACCCTTTCTCTTGTCGTCTGCTGTTCATTTCTGTCTTTTCTCAAGAGATTATGAAGACAGATATGGCATTGTCTTTTATTTCTCAGTGTTGGGGTGGGTTGTGCTCTACCTTCTCCTCTTTGAACAATTACTTTTCTCCCTACACCAAGGGTGAAAAAGAGGTGATCTGTAACTAGCAATCTCTTTTATAACAATTTATAGTATTTATTGTTTCTAGTATTGCATGGAGTATATTTTTTAAAATAGAAGTCAACACATACAATGAAGTGCATTAGATACTTATGAAATCTGCTTGAAAAAATAACTCTTTTATCGCATATCTTCATAGAGGAGTATTCAAGATCAGGTTTTTTGCGTGGTTCCATCCAGAAGTAATATTCATCTTAATATTAAAAAGGGTTCTCCCCTTCCGCTTTTTTATCAGTTCAGTAGTTCTAGAAGTGGGAAAACTGAAGTATAAATGGCATTTATCCTAGCTTTAATTTGTCTCAAGTGAGCAAAGGAAGCTTGAAATATATGACGCTCTTCATTATGTGGATGACTTTGGTTATGTTCTCATAAAACTAGAACAAAATACCTTTGGATTTTAATAAATAAAAAATCACACTACAAGTCTGCTTCTTACTCAAATGCACAGCTATTATTTCGAACTACTGATGAATATGTCTTTAAGCAGTTGTTAAGCATGGCTGCGATGAACTGTCAGTAGTTTAATCTGCATCTAATTCAATATACAATTTTTTTTCTGGCACAATGGGAAATATGTTATCCAATCATAGCTGCTGTGTTTGTTGTCTAGAGTTTTATGCCTGTTGGTTTTTATATTCTTCATTTTAGCCCACTATTTCAATAAGAGCAGTACTTATAAAAGAGTACACATTCGAAAACAGCAAAGCAACAAGAGAAATGGGTCTATCTTGTTTGTAATCAAAGTCTTGTTTCTACACTTAATACTATCAAATATATGAGAGAATTGAGAGTCCCTTCCTTTAGAGTTACCACAGTCAGAGGAATGGCATTCATAAAATGGCCTTCTTCACTTTGCTGTTTTTATTCATGGAATCACAGAATGGGTAAGGTTGGAAGGGACCACAGTGGGTCATCTGGCCCCACCTCCCCATCTTGAGCAGCAAGCCAAGATAAAATGAGCCCAGGAGCTGCCGTGGGTAGGGAGGGCTGTCAGTGCAGGATTATGACAGTGAGGGTGGCTTAATGGAAGGATATGCTCAGTTTCTGCTATACAGACTCCATTGGTGCTTCATCACTTTCTTGACATGTTTTGACAAATTTGACTCCTAAATGTAATTCCAGTCTGGAAAAGCGGTTCTATAGAAATAGCATCATAATGTTCTGCATTTATTGTCTTTGAATTGGTTCGAAATTGAAAGTGCTTGTTTTAAGTGGAAGAAAAACAAGATTTTTTTTCAGCTTTGAGTCTTCAAACTCAATCTGATCTCGTAAGTCAAGGCATTCCCATTAAAAACATTCCTAAAGATTATATCTTTTGTTGCAACTATTCTTTAATCTTAAAAAAGTTGTAACGCCTTGGTCTCTCAGTGAGAACTGGGCAAGTAATTTGTGACTGCCTAAGAAATAACAAGTCATATCAGCTGTTTCAGAGGGGTTAATTTTTCAGGTCTGGTAGGAATTAAAGGTGTTAGACACTTGTTTTCTTAACTGAAGGGAGCAGAAGTGGCATGGTATGCACTTGGGGACAAGACATGTTTTTTTCTACAGTTTCTGAACTGAACTGCTCTTTAAAATACACACTGGGTAAAAACAGCTTTTGAGAAATCCTGTGGTTTTTTTTCACACGGAGTAGGATTTTTTTTGATGGGAGTTTTGAGTCCTGAGCAGTTGCAATTAGAATCAGTCAGGGCTTGTAATACTCACAATTTGATTTTAAGTTGAAGTTTATTAGAGACCTAGCTGATGAAAGAAAAAAAAGAAGCCATATGGTTATGACTGTTAAAAAAAAAAAATGTGTGGAACTCAGTAACTAACACAGAAAAACATAAAGATGTAGGACATGTACACTCCATGGGTCTACTGACTGCAGGCAGAGAACGAAATGTATTTTTACTTTCAAACTGCCTGATTCCTGAACTATGCTGTTAATCTCAAGACTTTTGATGTGTAGGACTGACACTATTCCTCCTGAGCACAGGAGAAAGGGACAGGTTTTCCTGGAGCAATGAGGGTCCCCAGGAAAGCCAACCTGTGACTGAAGCATCTCTTGGCGCACTGCCCTAGGCTGGAACTGTTGCAAAACATGAAATATGTAAAATTTCTTAAGAAAGTGTGTTCTTTAATGTTTGATTTTGTACAATCTTGAGACTAATCAACAAGAAGAGAGATCTAATCCATGAAACATACAGCAGCTAGCAAGCTCTAAGTGATGTTCATATGTAAGAAAAACAAATTACTTGTTGGTAGAAATGCCTTGTTAAGGTTTAGGGCTGGACATGTTTCCATGATATCAGTCCTAGGGGGAGGTTGAAAAAGCTGTGAAGGAGAATAGTGGACACAAAGAGTGCAGAATTTACAGGTCACATGGACATTTGGCAGAACTTGCAAGATATGGAAGAAACTAACAAAGCCAACTCAGCAACTGTGTTGAAATCATCTCCAATGGGGTAAAAGGCAATTCTGGCACGGGGAGATTGTGACAACTGACTCACGGATCACTGAGCCAAGATACCCACTGACCCAAAAGAAGAGAAAGACAGAGCATGTGAACTAATTATCATGAGAGGTGAGAGAATCATTAACCAGTAGAAGATAGAATACTGATTAATAAGAGAATTATGTAATGTGCAACCACTAATTCCTTTGTTTGCTAAAATGTATAAATAGCAAAAAATTTTGGTAGTTGTGTGCTTTATTTGCAGAATACCACCAACCACCCAGGCTTGTGTAACTGAAATAAATAATCAATGTCTCAATCGAGTGTGTAATTATTGGCTTCTTGCACACTGGATAACGAATCTGATTTTTGTGGACAACAGAGCCATTCCTATGCTATTGATCTGACTTGCCAGAAGTCACCAAGAAAGATTCTAACACTCTATTTTGCTAGAATACAATTTATAAGGCAGAAAATAATGCTATGAACACAGAAAAATTAGATCTGTAAAGTGCCACTTAAATATATCTTTGCAGACACTATATTTTCTGTGTGCTAATCTCTTTCTCTAACTTAAAACTGTCAGTAGCTTTCTGGACTGAAGTAAATCTTTGCTGTTCTTTTCAGGTTCTGGAAAAGTCTCCTATTCTTTGCCTTGGTTGCTGTTTGCTCCTGATGACAGAAGCCTCCCTGGACATCTCCCACACTTGCTGGGGCAATTTCTCTATACTCAAGATTCTTGTTTCTGTCCAGAAGTTTTTGCACTGCCAGAGCAATGTGAATAGAAGTACTGCCTCCCAGCCACTGGCCATGCTCCCTTTAATAGTATTTTCCTTTCACTGTAGGCCATTAATTGCTTAGATATATCTTTTAATACATGGAAGCAATGGGGACATCTGAGATATGTTTTTTTCCCCATGATAAAAAGTTAAAATGTCTCCTGAAGGAATGTTCTCTTTCTGAGATGAATATTTTGGATGCAAACATCAGAAGTGGTACCAAGCTAACATTGGCTACATTTGAACACCTCTACAAATGTCTTTTCCTTTTTATACCTAATAATGTAATATACCCAATCAAGTAGTAAGTAAAATGGGATATGTATCAATACCTAATGATTCAAGGTATCTATCATCACTAAACCAAAAAAAAAAAAAAAAAAACAACATGTATTTATGCCCTTTGACATAAATTATTCTAATATGAATTACTGTACCATAGTTATTTAAATTATATTCAATTTAAAATAATTGCTATGAAAATGAAAGGTAAAAGCACATTAGCATCCTATTAGGGATATGTTAGATGACAATGAATATTAATCCTGAGATCTATGAAGTCTTTGCATTAAAAAGTATAAAGAAAAAATTCAAAACTAGAACCTTTAGAAATATCTGAATGAATATTTTATTTGTTTTCACCATTGTTGCCTGTGTGAACGTAATTTCAAATAAATTCCATGGTATGTCGTCAATGGGAACATATTCTATCTTCTGCATAATAGCCTATACTTTTATGCAGTGGCTGTCAATATGTGACAAGACTCATCTGTGAAATTCAGATCTTCATCTGCTTCCAAACTTTTTTGAACTTTAAATTCAGGTTTTTGTTGAGGCAACTGATGATGGTGTTTCAAACTGAGAGATTGTTCTTTCCTTTATCACTCAAAGATTTCAAATCTAGTATTTCAAACTCTACTTTGCAAGCTAAAATTAAATGTAGTAAGTGACTAGCGACATTTTATGTTTGTGACAGACATATTTGCAAGAGCTATAAAAAATGTCTGTCATTTTGCAGTAAAGCATTTGTGCTACAACTAAGAATGCAAAATACCTCCCAGCTTCAAAACTATCGTATTCATTAGTCAATACTTATCTTTATATACTTATTGTTATTATTATAGTTAGATAATTTTAGCTCACACAAAAATAGGCATTAAAAATGAAAGATCTCTTTCAAGGTTCTGTTTAAAAAGCACACAAGTGAATAGGTCTTACAGATTTTTAATTTTTTTTAATGCAAACTAAAAGGACATTGTCTCCCATTGCTAGTTTAAAACAATTTTGTATATGGACAGAATGGTATTGTAAATGTGGTTTAGAATTAAATACTTTCTAAATGATTGCATTTTGGATGTCTTACTGTAGACACAACACATCCTAATTACTATTGCACTGTGCCTTCCCACACTAATCCCAGTTATTTCCTCTGGCTCTTTTTTTAACTAATAATTTATTCAAGGATAGTAATAGAGACATAATTGAGTCAATACTCATCTGACATAAACAGAATTGCTATTCATCTTTGTTTTCTAATCTTTCAGCTGTCCTATCATCACTCCTTGATTTTGATTTTTCCCTGCTTTTGTCAGACTCAGGTCTGGTTAACACCTGAGCATTTTGCTTCATGAAGTATAAATACTCAGATTCTGTTTTGCTGGACTATGGCTTCAGCCTGTGTCTTTTTCATTTACACTATGTATTCGAAGTTTACAGAATTGCAATAAAATACAAAGAGAAAGGTGAAACAAATTAATGCTTAGAATAGAACATGAGAGGTTTTTTTCAAGTTACCTGTACTTGTGTCATACTCAACAGACATCTGTCTAATATGAGCACTTAAAAACTTCCACCAGTGGAAAGTTCACGGGATTCTTTCCCTGGTGAATCAATCTTCTGAGTAGGAAATCTTTCTAAAAACTAATCTAAATCTCTCTTGTCACCAATTACTTCTTGTCCTTGTCTCAGTGATAGGGAGACCGGACTACTCCATAGTGTCCAAAGCTTCTAACAGATTTGTTGAATATCATTCTACAGCCCTTCACTTTTATTTTGCAGAATAGGTAGAAAAAAATTATTCAGAATTTCCTTAGAAGTTGCATTTTCAGACTCTCGCTTGTTCCTCTTGATCTGCCCCGGACCTCCACTTGAATTCATGCATGTTTATCTGGAAGAGTGGTGCCCAAAAGTTGACAGAGAATTTCAGCTGCAGTCCTACCAATGCAAAATGAAAAAGAAGTTTACATTCTGCATCCTCCATGTAAAAGATATTCTGGTTTGTATACTGTGATTTGACTTCTACCTTTTTTGCAGTATGGCAGTGCTGTTGACACTAATTTTCATGGGGTAGGTAACCTGATATATTTCTGTAGAAGAGAGACTTCATTTATTTTGCAAAGTCTTGCATTCACAGGGCAGATTGTTCTTTCTAAGCATGGAACTTGGCACCTGTCCTGATACTGGGTTTCCATATCCTTTCTTTAGACCATTTACACACCTAATCCGGCTGTGCATCGTCTCTCTGACAAGTTAATAGAATGTGTATGGTAGGTTAGCAAACTCTTGCACAGAAAGTAGGCCAATCCCCTCATTCCTTCTGTCAACAGAGCATTCCTCTTCCAAAAGCCTGGCATGTACGTTCATGAGAAACCTAATCAAGAATAACGCTAGTAGGAGGTGAAGAGGGGGAAAGTTCTTCCATTAAATATTATGTATCCATTGACATAGTAAGTCAGAAACAGCAATAAAAATTGTCTTCCCTGAGCAGGTTCTTGTTATTCGAAAGGAGGCCTCCTTTGTAGAGGAGAAAAAGGAGGAATTAATTAATACAGGAAGACTTCAACAGTCTGTTATCCTTCAAATGACACCAAAAAGAAAGTTAGAAATCATCTGCAAACAATTCCACCTCAGCTCTCAGAGAGTCTTATCTGAAAAGAATTTCTGTTTTAGTTGATTTCCAGACTACAGAAAGTCAGATGAGCAGATAGGAATAGAGCGATTCTGGCAGGACACTTAGTTTTCATTCCTTTCCCATTAATTCAGGAGCTGAAATCCCAGAGTTCTAGAAGACAAGGGAGATCTGCAATGGATTTCTACAGAACCAAGCAGCCTGAGCTCTAGCTGCAGGCAGCCCTGTGCTACGCTGAACCCCTGAAATGGCCCCTTCCCTGCCCCTTCTATATGTTACAAAGGAAACAATCAGTCCTATTTGACAAGCTCAACAGGAAGGATTGCTTGTTTTGGGGCGTTTTTAATCTTCAGCACCTCAAATACTGGACTCTAACACTTAATGTAACTAGTTACATGTTTTGATGATCTCATACTCATACATGTGTTACTTATTTTCATCGGTTACAGCAATGCTCACAAAGAAGCATAAATGAAGCTCCTGCCTCAGACTGTGTAAAATTAAAGCCTCAGGCCTGTGAAGATCAAAAATATATTTCCCTTCTTAGACCAGAGAGCCACTGAAGTGATTGAGATTGCTGACAAGGTTTGACATCAGCACAGCTTTGTAAAGTTTTGCAGGAGTGGGAGATGAAACAAAAGTGAAGGGGTTACAATGGCCAAGAATAAAGACTGAGTGATTAAAGACTTTATGAGGCTTTATGGGTAACAGGTTATGTACCTGTCCTAACCTATAATGACCTGTTTCCAGCTCTGAAGAACAGCAGGTTGCATTGTGCCCCTTCCTCTGTATATCAGCAGTACCATTTACTTACCTGAATACACAGAGGTGCTATCTATGTCCAGCCGGAGGAGTTAGGGAAGGCTCTGTTTTCATCTGTTGTCTTTTGTACATCTCCTCACCAAGAGTTGTCTCACAGTGTGTTTTTGACATTACTGTGCCTGTAGGTCCTATGTGTATCTTTTGTTCTTCCAGTGAGTACTGAAGATGACAGCCATGATGGTCCTTTCTTGAAACTGGGGGAAAATGTGAGATGTTTTGAGCTGTAAAACTTCCTCTAATGTGGTTTGGAACATACTGAGAGGGTAGTTCATGCTTTAAAAATTTATAGAAAATAAACCTTGAATGTAGGCTTCAGTAAGCAAAATCCTTCAAACACAAACACAATTTGAAAGCAATTCAAATGCTAAAACACATTTATATACAGACTGAAGCTTTCTGAATTCTTAGCAGTAGTTTATGGACGACAGAAAAGATAAAATTCTTCTAATAGATTGTAGGACATATTACTTTTTTAGTATAAACTTGGCATAGAGATGCAAGAGTGCTGGCATTTTTCGATAGCAATAACTGCTATACTAAAATGTATGTTTTCCTCACATTTAATTGTGAGTTAAAAAGCTAAGAAAAATAGGGGTTAATGTTGATTTTTTTAAAATGTACATTAAAACATATATTTTTCATATTCTAACTTTATAGCCTCAGGAAAAAAATATATCTGCAAAATTCAGATCTATTTGGAAGGTAAATGCATTTGAAGTTCGTTTTCTTGTAATTTATTTTACACAGTTTGATGGCTTATTGTCAAATTAAGCCTATGGAAGTCCCTAATGCTATGTAACATCTCAAAAGTAATGAACTGTATCACAATTCCTAATGTGGTCCTGGCTGATTAAGAATGTTGACTCCTTCTTGGCAATTTTGAAATGTCTGTTTAGTAAAAGATTCATGGTGTTGTGATATTTATCCTCACAGAAACATGATATAGCTTAATAGAATTTACTGCATGTAGCTTTTATGGGTTAGATTTCAGAGTACTTGCTTCAGCTTATGTGTGATTTAAGATCTAGTGTTAGTGGACTTGCTAGTCAGTGGGATCGGGTGATGATATTAAAAGAATAACAGATGACATTTAGTACACATTTTAATTTTGCTAGTCTTATGTTCTGTCACAGCAAGGGTAGAAAACTGCCTTTATGATAATATTGCCCTGTATCAACTAAACTTTAATCTCTGAATTATTCAAAATAGAATTGTCTATTAATTTGTCAGTGTAGAGAAAATTAATTGGTTTATTAATGCTTTTCAACACACATTTCTAGTTACTGATGATACACTAAAATAACACTTAAGTTACTATTAAATTTGAGTTTAACAACAACAAGGATTTGTATAGTACTAACATGAAAATAAGCAACATAGCCTTATGCTTCCAGAAGGAAATAATTTTGCTTAAAGGCCATGTACTGAATAAAATTGCATATGCAGTTAACTTCTGTATTGTGCTAATTCTTTGTGCTAAGAAATTACTTTTGAAACCTGAGCATTTCCACTCAAAATCTAATTGCTTCCAAGCTCCCCAAATTGAGATTTCATCTACAGTGTGTTGCAAGAGTGACTTCACTGTGATTTCTCTCTACTCCTCACTAGATTTTCCTTTTCAATTCACAACTCTCCCACCACCTCTTTTCCAAAATCCCCACCAGATTGCTGTGAGATTTGTACATTATTTCAGTGCAGAACAGTGTGCCACTTGCACTGCTCTGGGACTGTAGTGCGTGCTTTCTGGAACAGGGACAAATTGTGCACTTTCCAGAAGTACTTTGTTTCAGGTTTTATTGCGTTCACAAGCCCATTCAGCAAAGTGCTGGACTTTATCATCATGCAGGGCTGATTTTTTTTTTCCCTCCTGTCTGTGTTTAGAGTCTTGCAAGCTCTCTAGTGAGACACGCCAGAACAAAATGATAAATTAACTTGAAAGTTCTGAAGACTGAATGCTTTGCAGAGTTTTGAAAAAAAACCCTAAACAGACTAAATATGGATCTAATAAGGAAACTGTTTAAAAACCTCATTAAAATCAGCTACCATCCTGTGGGACTGGAAAGTGGCAAATGTGTCCGTATTTTGAAGCCATGTGGGTTTCATCCAAGACAGAACAGATCACTGAACCATATCTTGGAATCAGTTAAAATGGCTGAAATAAATAAAAGGGCTAATTATCACCTACCTGCTGGAAAAAAACATGGTACAGTTTTTTCAGGTGGAACAAATACTAGTCAGTGCATTTGCCTGAATTAGAGCATTTTCGTACAGAAACTGATTAGTGTGAGGATCATTTTCTTTGTGATCCTCAATGTAGTTATTGGAAATTGCCTATATGTTTTATATCTATCAAAAAATTAAATTTATTAAGGAAAATGTAGGTAATCTAGCCTGTAACTGGACACACTGCTGTAAAGCTCTTTCCAGCATCTTGTGCCTGCCTTACCATCAGTTTTTCACACAAAATTATTATTATTATTATTATTATTATTACTATTACTAATAATATTACAAAGAAAATAAAAACCAAATAGAATTATAATTAAAATTATTCTAATTATAATAAAATATCATAAGACAAATTGGCAGTAGAAATTAAAATCTGGGTCTTATCTGCCCCTGAAGAGAAGTCAAGTTGTTGAAATCTCTATCCTCTATGAATGTTAAACAATTCTTCATGTTGTGACAGATATGGTAAGGTAGAAAAGAGGCATAAGCATTCACACTTCAGCATAGAGGCAAACCCCTTAAATGAAAGAACTTATGGAAAAATAGGTGTCTGGGATACCATTTACAGGATAATAGAGTCTTCATATTTTGGAAACATCCATGATCAACTGCTGATAAAGACAGGATACTGAGCTGAATAGATCACTGAGCTGACCAACCATGAACATTTATGTATTACTGTATTCCACTGTATTTTGCAATAATTGCCACATACTGGTGCTCAAGAAAGAAATCTAATGGAGTGACAGTGATAATACGAGCTTTCGGTTGTACTTCTAGTATCTTTTGATATTCTTATATATGGGCTATGTAGGCATATTCTTAAGCCTAGTATTAGGCTGATTTAAAAATTTAAACTAAGTTAGGGCTCTCATTTCCTCATTTGGATGCTCATAGCAAAAGAGAACAGTAACTGAGAAAGATGAATGCCTCGGGCAATGCATGTGCCAAATGTAATAGAAAGAATAAATTACTTTAATGCTTCTATTTGCTGGACAATCCAAGCATTGTAGGACATTCCCCTGATAGTAGTGCAATCTTTCCTATTTATGGTAGGCAGTCTGAACCAGAAAGTGAAGTGTACCTGTGTGTCATCTTCATAAGGCATAATTTTGTGATATTGCAATGAGTACTGCTGGAAAGGAAAATAAAAAACTGAATTCAGAAGTCCCTTGACATTATTTTTCATTAGCTGCATTTCTACATAAAATCATTAAAATGGTTCATCACTAGGAAATGCGCACTCATTTTCTGAAACAGAATATTGCAATAATAAAAGGCAAATCAATTGTGTCAGAAGTTAACAACCAATTTGCCAGATGTCTGAAATGATAACACTTCATGAACAGGGAGTTCATCTCAGTGGTGTGATACCAATATTAGTATTAATATCGGGTTTAAAATGATGGGTAATTTGTATCTATTAGTCACAAAGAAGATGTGTATTTTCTGAATTATTATTATCAGGCACAACTTTACTTCTAAATTACATAGTTTGATTTAAAACTGTAAAGATCTGTTAAGGAACATAATTGAGCAGATATTTAGTCTGACATATAGGAAGTTTCTATACCGTTAAAATGTAAAGGTTTCACTCAGTCATTATTAATATTTCCACAGCAGGTTCCAGAAGGACAAAGAGGCATAATAGAAACAGGTTGCCATGGAATTATGCCAACAACATATCCAGTGAGAGATCAGTGATACTATCTGCAAAACACACAACTGAATCCAAAAATGTTATTAAATATTTTCCATAACACTTCCGAAACGACCCACATCCTACATTGTAACAAATGTAGTATTATAAGAGAGAAAAATACAAGATAGGACAAAGGAGAATGGTTTTAAACTAAAAGAGGAGAGATTTAGATTTGGTGTTAGGCAGAACTTCCTACTCAGAGGGTGATGAGGCTCTGAAACAGATTCCCCAGAGAGAAGTTGTGGATGCTTTGTCCCTGGAAGTGTTCAAGGCTGAGTTGGATGGGGCCCTGAGCCACATACTCTAGTAGGTGGCATCCCTGCCCATGGTGGGGGCAGGTGTTGGAATTGGAGTATTTTTTTTAAGGCCCTTTCCAACCCAAAACATTCTATGATTCTATGATATGCATAAAGGCTATAATAAAGAGGGTGATTATTCAATATGACAAACATTGGATGTGTTTTGGAAACAGTTCAAGGTATCAGGCCAAGCCAGTGAAGAATAAAGCAAACTCACAGTGAGATAGTGGAGGTGGCTAATGGTGCAAGAATGGATTCGGGGATAGCCCAGATCAAAGTAGCTGGGATGCTGTGCATTCCGGAAGTCTGGAAATCTGTACCCTACAATATGCTACAGCATCTCAGAGGAAGAACATTTTTTTTATTAGAAAGCAGATAGGGAATGGAAATGAAAAAGTCTTATGCCATTCCAAAGTGATCCTTTTTTATAGAAACACTACTGAGCTGCATCATTGGGCATTTCATTTGGTCCTCTTCAGTGAAAAGAAACAAAGAGGAAATAAAGACTTTTGAAAGGTGGTGATAAGGATGCGTGAAAATAATTAGGAACCTCCTAACAGAAATGTTACTTGTAACCGTCCTCTTCTCAATACAGGTTCCCATGCATCAGTCTGTGGGGGAGTGATTTCACTCCAAAGCATGCTTTTCATGATTCCTCTTCAGGTTGGGACCATTTTGCTCAGTATCAAGATCTCATTGGCCTTCCCACTGTAGATACATTCATCCTTTGATGTTAGTATGAGACAAGAAATGGCAGTAAAACAAGTAAAATATGATTATGCACCTTATATTTTTTAACATGTCTGAGAACATCTGAGGAACGTAAAGAGAAATTGAACATTCCTGTTCTCTTGGATGGGTGACAGGATAAATGGGTAATAGGTACTCCCTTTGCAAAAAGTGCCAGAGCAATGTGCCAAATCAGGCCACATGCCATAGGTGATGTTCCTTTTATCCCATTTAATGCAGGATAGAATATACTTACTTGGTTCACCTTGCAAGAAACATGGCCTGTGTTGCATTATAAATAAATCATATTACCTAGAAATAACTGCAAAACAGTGCTTGCAGACTTTTCACCAGAAAGATCAGAGTGGTTAGCATCTGAAGAGGAAGATTTGGAAGCATATCTGTGGAGTTATGCTGGTCACAGAATTGCTGGACGCTAGTCAAGGTTTCTGCAACAGACTGTAGAAAATAGCAGTATGTCACCATCACTAGCTATGCAATTGTAATCCAGGACAAATATCATAACTATTCATAACAGTTATTCCAATGATTTTCATCCTTCTTACATTTCCATTGGCATTTCTCTCTTCCTATATAGTATTTAACACAGAACTACTGAGGCTTGAATCTATGTACCTCTCTGCTCTTCTAGACTAAAAGAGCCTGAAGCTTTTCTTCCCCCCAAGGGGATCATGGAGGCCTAAAGTATTGCTATGGATGTCTCTTATTGCACAGGCCATTGCCTTTTCCCTCCAGGTAGCCTAAAGGAAACCTGCATGCACCTTGACATCCTGCAAATAAAGGAGTGTTCACACTCTTCAACCACTACTGGAAATCACTTTAGTAAGCACAATGGGGTGAAGAAAAAAGAGCACTTGAAGGGGAAAAAGAAAAAAAAACCCACAAAAAAACCCCTCACCAGAAATAAAAATCGGTCATGTTCTTAGAGATAAGAAAAGGAAATCTTTTCTTATGAGATTCTTCTGTCTTTAATCCTTATCTATTGGGTTGCTTAGGTTTGGCTTTTTTTTTTTTCCTTTCTCTCCCATGCCAAATAGATGTAGTCTGTCAGTTGCAGATTAAATTGCCTGCATGTTTCTTGCCCTACCAAGCTGCCACTGTTGTTATAATGGCCCACAGGTGAATAAGCTTCATTCCAATTTGTTTGCTAGATGCGGCATCCTCTGAGAAAACAATTCTGAGATTGTATGCACTTTGTAAAGCCAGTGGATTGACTTCAGATGACAGCTTCTGGGTGAACTGATTGCCTACAAGTGAGATGAGCAAAAGGGTCTAGCTCTCTGCCTTGTGGCTTCTTTCTAAATATTTCTCTGCTGATACTAAAGAGTTAGAAGCAACAACCATTTAGAAACAACCATTTAGAAAAAAGCATATGCTCTTGATTCACAGGAGGTAAAACTCATAAACTGAATCTCCAACAAAGAGTACAATTTTAAAAATCAGCAGGGAAAGCAGACAAAAGTCAATATGAAAAGAAAGAGGGCTTTGTTTGCAGATTTTACTTTTGTTGGGAGACATTCACACAGTAATGCAGCTCAATACATTGAACATAAAACATGGTTCATTTTATGGAACAATGCGATAGATGAGGTTGAATGGGAGCTCTGGAGATCAACCTCTCTACTGAAAGATGAGCGTTTTAGAGCAGGGTGCTCAGAACAGTGTCTTGTCAGTGTTTGAATATCTCCAAGGCTGGAGATTTCACAACCTCGATAGGAAATTTGTGCCAGTGTTCAACCACCATATGAAAGCTTCTTCTTAAGTTTATATGGAATTTCCCATATTTCAGTTTGTGACCATTGCCTCCTGTTGCTTGGCACTGCTGGGAAGAGCCTGGCTGTGTACTATTTACTCACTCCCATCAGGATTTAAACACATTGATATGGTACCTCTGAGCCTTTTCTTCTCCAGGCTAAACAGTCCCAGTTCTCTCTGCGTTTTCTCACAGGAGAGATGATCCCATCCCTTAATCATCCTAAAAGCCCTTGACTGGTGTCTCTTCAGTAGGGCCATATTTCTCACGTACTGAAGAGCTCAGAACTCAGTATTCCAGATACACTTCACCAGGGCTGATGAGAGTAGAGTGATCACCTCCCTCAATCTGCTAGCAATATTGCCCTTAAAGCAGTCCAGGAGGCTGTTTGCCTTCTTTGACATGAAGGTGCACTGCTGGCTCACAGTCAGCTTGGTGTTCACTAAGAATCCCGAGGTTTTTTGTTCAAAGTTGCTTTCAAGCCTTCCTGTTCCCAGCCTGTTCTGGTACCTGGAGTTATTCCTGTTCAGGTGCAGGGCTTCGCACTTCTCCTTGATGAATCTCAAGAGGTTTCTGTCAGACCATTTCTTTAGCCTTTTGAAGTCACTCTGGATTGACAGCACAACCCTTAGGTGCATCAGTCATTCTTCCCAGTTTTGTATCAACTGCAAACTTGTCGAGGGTGTACTCTGTCACATCCTCCAAGTGATTGATGAAGATGCTGACAGGATTTCCCCCAGTATTGGCTCCTGGGGTGCATTTCATGTGAAGGAAATAAACTTAAAATCTGTAAAATCTTCAGTTAAGGTGGTTTAAACATAGAGATTTGTCTCCTAAAATATTGTAAGATTATGAAAAATAATTATTGTTCTCTTCGATATAAAAATTTCCATGTTCAATACTCTGCCTTTTATTGGAATTAAATAATTCACCCAAAAATTCTGCCGACTGTATTCTTCAGTAGAATGTTTGGGGGCAGGGTGGAGGTGGAGGTTGGGAAATGAATAGCAAGATGAGGTTTTACAACCACACAGTTATTTTGAAAAGAATTTTATCTGAAGATTTTTGTAAAATTGTTTGTATCAGTTCAAAGTGATGAGCTGTGGATAAAGAATTAAGAACTTTCAAGCACTGAATCAAGGAGGCAGTCTGAATAACTATTTTTTTCTAAAAATATTTGCAGAACTGATTTTAATTAGAGTCAGGAAGGAAAATAGATGTCAAAAACCTCAGCAGTTGCGAAATAGAAGTTTCATTCCATTCAAGTCAGTTCTATACAGAGGAAAGAAATTTTGAAAAAGTTCCTGGATTACAAATCACCAATAAGTGATTGTGAGTATTGCTTTACTCAAAAGAGGTCCGTTTATGTAGGCTATCAATAAAGTACTGAGATTAAGAGAGCAAGGTAGTGGTGTGAACAAATCTGTCTTTATCTGAAGAGTCATAGTCTATTGAAAGGGTCATTTCAATTTCAGTTTACTCCTATTTCATGACAATCACCATGTCTTTAATCAAAATTGAACACTATAGCAAGTCAAGTTTCATTTTTATTGCTCCATGTAAATATATTGAAAAATTGTCAGTATAAACAATTGTAAGACAGAGCCACCCATATAAACCCTGTTTTGTTTCTGCTCTGAAGACAGGCTATCATTAAGTCACAATTTGTGGTAATCATCTTTTATGTTTAGTGCCGATTTTTGCAAGATACTTGAAATAACTTGTAGAAGCTGCTGCTCAGCAGTTTCCACAGGCAATCATTCTAACATAAATCAGTAGGTTAAAATAAATTTTCACAAGCAGGGGGGTGATTAGAGTGGCACTATTTTTAAACTGGCTATAGCTAAGAGTTGTCTAAGCCATGTAGATAGCTTGAGATATTTTGGATGTGCCAAGTACACACTGGATGTCTGGAAAGACCAAATTTTGACATCATTACACACAGTTGTGGTATTATAGGCTGTTGCTTCATGCCTCATCTTAAAATATTATCTCACCTTTTCACCGACACATATAAAAACTGAGTTTTCCACCCTCCAATGAAATTTCCAGGAAATGTGTTGAACTGTTGGCTATGGACTTTTTTTTTTTATTCATACAATAGTACAATATGCCAAATAGTAGAGTTTTACTCTCATTGAATTGTAAACAGACTTTCTCAGAGTTTTAGCAAACAACCTATATGTTTGTCAGTTCTGACCTTTAGGAACCTTGATGGTAGAACAGTGAAATACTTTCAAATAAATATGTTTTTAAGCTTAGTTTTGCAACAAATTTATGGTGCATATTTTGCAAAAATTTAAGAATAAAACTTAATTTTAGTAAAGACCTGAGACACTGAGTTTATAGCTTTTTTTTTGAGAAGCACTATTTTAGTTTAGTTCTATGTTTGTCAAAGGTACCATATTTTGAAACATATTTGCAGAGATAAGAATCAATGTTTTCCTCCTCGTGGCATCTATTCCATCCCTGTGAGGAAATAGAGCATAACATTTCACAGCTGAAAGAGAAGCAGTACACCTAATAGAAAACAAGCAACTTAATGTGCTGTGCAGTACAATTTTCATTGTTAAGTGTGAAACATCACATGATCTAAGAGAATAGAGGGAAGCGTGAGTAATGTCAAAATGAATGGGACCCAACACTTTTAAAGACAAATACCTCTGTCCGAATCACTATATTCCAAATTAAATATTCAAATCAAAGTCTATGGGCACTATGAACTTTTTCTTTATTTTTCTTCCTGAGGGAATTTCAAGATTTTTTTTTTTTAAATTATTTGAAACCTTCTCTGGATCACTGCTCACGTTGGATGGGAAAAAAAACCAGGAATGATGAGCAAGCTCTCAAACTTGGAATAAATGGAGATAGTTAGCTGTGAATGCATCTACAAAAATGTTTTGTTGTTTCTAATGATGGGACACATTCAGCACATTTCTTTATCTTCTATTTTGTGGTTTAGCTGGCTCATGAAAACAATGATCACGATATTACCAACAGCTGAAAAAGGGAGTTTGAAAGGACAAAATAAAGAGTCTATGCCTCAGCTCCTACAGGATATTCAGGATCAATGATTTTTATTGTGTGGATAGCCATCTTTTAGGATTTGACTGCGAGATACAGAATTCTTTTGTATTAATCCCTATATAACATTTGGATACTAAAGGCTTTTGGCAACTGCTGACCTAAGGAGATAATAGACTTTGCAGAAGGACACATCTCTCCAGGTGCGCTGTCTTGATATTGGATGATTTGTTGTTCCAAACACAAAAGAATGTTAGAGGTGGAAATAAGGTGAAAACATGACTCCCCGTGACGCTCATCAGAAGCCCTCTGTAGCTTTGAAAATCAGGTGACACAAAGTTAACTATATCTAAGGTACCTTAAATGAGATGTCCATAATTTAACCCCCAAATGTTTATCTGTAATTTTTCACAGCTCAGCACCTCCAGTTGTGCAAACAAGCTGTGCATAAATAAATCATTTGGCTATGGCCCTAGGGAGAGGAGTAGAGAATGGCAAGTAGGATTTCAAGGCCAGCAATCACCGGTGGCAAAACTGTCTCTCTTTTTTTATAAGG
Source organism: Oreocharis arfaki (assembly GCA_013398015.1). NCBI lineage: Eukaryota > Metazoa > Chordata > Aves > Passeriformes > Paramythiidae > Oreocharis > Oreocharis arfaki. The sequence continues at coordinate 935,608 of VZRR01012213.1, forward strand.
CCTCTGCACTGATCAAACTCAATGATGGCAATTAGATAGTTGTTGTTTCTCAATGCAGAGTAAACAGTTATAATTGTGTTGCTGCTGTTTCCTCATTTTTTTCCTATATAATAATTTTGGAAACTGTGTGGGGAAGTGCTTTTTTGCAGACTTGAAAACACAGTTACAGATGAAAGCATCTTGCATTTATTCTAGTGGTGACAGCAAGAAAAACATGGCTTGCTTCCAAACAATTTGCCACATATAAAATGTTTCATTTGTCCCATCTTACTCTTTTCTTCCTCTTCTTCTTTTTGTACTCACAGCACTTCAACCCTGCAGACTCCTCTACCTAATGTTTTTGGATGATCTTTGTCAGAAATGCTTTATGAGATAAGATTCTGTGAGCCTGACGTTTGCTCAATAGCTCAGGCATGCTTTTCTGAAAATACTGTTCTATTACATTCATTGTTGAATTGTTCTCGGACTGATCCTTAGGAATCCATGGTTCCCCAAATGTTGATGGACAATTTTCATCTTTCTCTCAGAAAAATTGTGCTCGGTGGCACAGATTTGCTGTGTAAATTTAGACATATGTGAGGTTATGTAAAGTGAGGCATGGGCATATGTTTGCAGGACTGGAGCTCTGGTTTGTGCTAGAGGCGTAATATGAATAAGATTCAAAATCTGGACAGTTATAATTACACAAAAAACCAGGGCTTATTAGGGTAAAGAATGTCTTTTTCTCCTAGTCATGTATGTGAAACATACCTTAAGTTTAGTAAACTAGAATTGGGAAAAGCCATGATAGTCCCTTTTTCATCCTAACTTGAAGTAAACTTCAGGTCATACTCATTAAGAACAGAAAATGACATGCCCTTGCATATTAATATAAAGCAACCGTCTAAGACAGGCACCAATAAAAAATTCTTTTTCTTTCTTACAAAATAAAATTATAATTCCTTATGTGATTTTTTTGGTTATTACATATTTTTCTTGCATAAATACCCTATCAGAGTCATAAACAAGCAAAATATTGCTTAATTTTTTTCAAATATACTTTTTTCTACCATTGCCTTGATAATGGGTAGCAGTATTTTTGATTTTGGTATATTGATCCATTTTTTGCTCTTATTTACCTTCCTCACTTCATCATAACTGCAGGTTTTGAGGGAGGGTTAGTTTGTACAGAGTTGAGGTTTTTCCCCTGCCAATAAACTGTCCACAGCACAGATGACACCGTGAGGTCATGCTAAGTCATGACTCACAGGCCTGTCTCTCCTGACACTTTTAACAGGGAAAAGCATGTTTTTTCGGGTTCAAAACTTCCATTGATCTTTGGAAAATCTAAGGTCTCTAGATCAAGATCTTGTTAGTGTCAACAACATGCTTCCATAAAATGATTAGAGGCGTATTCCTGTCCTTAATAACAAATTTCTATTGGCAAAAATACTTACTGGGACTGGATTCAAGGCTGTAGCTGAAGCACTTGTAATTGAAAATCTGCACTTAGTGCCCTTTGGGTTTAAAGAGGGGAAGAGTTCAGCCTGGTATTTTTTTTGATTTACAATCTGCTTGGGAAAGCTGCAAAGGCAGGAAGGAAACGGTAATTTAAAACTAAGGTAACACCAACTAGAGACCAAAAAGAAAGAAAAATGTAGACACAACCACTGTGAAAAGATAAGAAAAGGTGAATAGAGTACTTAAAAATGCGTGTATCACAAAAAATTTATTTGTTATTCCTAGCTTCCTTATATCTTTTCGAAGATTCCTTTTTCTCCCATTGCAACACCATGTAGTATACAGCAAAACCTACTGCAGACACCCCTCATGGCTAATATGGCTTGATTAATAAATGGATTCCAAACTGATACCAAGATCCATCTGTATGTCAAAGCATCAGGTGTAAGGTATTTGATATGACTTGTGGTGAACTGTGATGGGAGTCTAGCATTTCTCGTGCAATGTACCTTCCCAGTAGCATAATTTTGCAGAAGTTAATGAATAATATGGCCATATGTTGTGTCTCACTGAATCAATATAAATTGGAATGCAACATGCAGCAATCAAAGTTTTACATTATGCAGGTGCAATAAAGATAAAATTGCTACCAGCTTACACTTAAGCATGAAGTGTAGATATGAAAAGTTGGGTCATACTTTGAGGACAGGACAGACATTCACCAGCTTCAGAGATCTGAGATTTTAATGCCTTGTCTATTTGTTCTGCTGAGAACAAAAATAAAAAGTGCTATACATGATTTCTAAGCTTCTTAAATTTTATGGAATCAAAATATATTCTGTGTTGCTAATTCTTCCAAAAACATCTTCCAGCTCTGTGCTGTCAACTCTGATTTCAAATGCATCAAAATGTAAGAAAACAATCATTCAAATACATTCCTCAAAGCTAGGAAAAATTAATTTTTTTTGATCCAGTAGGTTGCTCTGTTGATTAATCAGTACAGTTTGGCTGAAACTGGCAGAGTGGCTCAGATTTCCCTGACACACATAAGTGAGGTCCTTACTGTTAATTGCTCATGATTAAGCCACTTTAGAGATGCCTTCTTATTCTTAGAATTCCTTCCCTGTGCAGGTTTGATTGGCATTGACTTCTTACTGACTGCAGCTGTTCTTAGAAATCTCTGTCATATATGGTAGACACAAAAGAGTCCTTACTATGGGCTCCTGTACCTTCTGTATCTTCTCCTGTTGTTCTGCTGCAATGCATATTTACTTAAGAAAAAACCAGTGGAACATTTAACTGAATTTAACTGGATCATCATAACAATCATGTGCCTTTGCTGAACAACTGGATTTATTGTCATACTGCCTTCTTCATATACTTTGTTTAGCATTTCTGTCATCTGGACCTGCTGATCTGTTTGTTGCCATTGGGCTAAAATTATCATGAAAATCAATGTTCCCAATGTTTTGTTTGACTTTAAGAGGTCAGCATTTCACTTTTGAAATTAAAGTGAAATACCTGCAAAGACCGTTAATTTATGAGTCTCTATAACTAATTTACTCACATAAGCAATCTCATTGGGTTCAAAAGAATCAAACTGTGTTATCAGTCATTTAATTTTAAAGTTAAGACTAGATATAACAAAGAAATTTTTTCAGTGAGTGTGATAAAACGCTAGAACAGTTTGCCCAGACATGGTAGATGTACAGTCCCTGGAAACATTCAAGATCAGGCTGGATGGGGCTCTGAGCAGCCTAATCCAGTTGAAGATGTCCCTGGTCATTGCAGGGGATTAGACTAGAGGGCCTTTAAAGGTCCTTTCGAAAATATTTTTTGATTCCATGAGTCTATGGTCTGAATTTATCCTAATGCATGAACTTTTGCAGATAGCATGCTGTTCCTGAACATAGGTACAGTTTCTGTGAAGTGTTAAGACTGTGAACTAATTGAGTTACAGTAGTCATCATAACACATTGAGATTTAAGGAGTACACGGTGGAAAAAAAAGGGTTGGATAGTTGATAAATGATTCTTCCATCTCCATGCAAATGCAGTTCACCTGCAGCATTTGAAAAAGTGCTTGTGAATCTGCTTATGCCATAAAGTATCTTCTGCTCAGAAACTAACCTGAACAAGAGATGTCAAAAAATGTCAAAAGCTTATGAATGTCACTGAACCTTCAATTCAATTTCTTTTTCCCTATCCTCTATTAAGCACCTGAGCCATAAGAAACACTTATTGAAGCTAAAGGGAAAAACAAACCAACAAAAAGGGAACCTCATGCTCCAGAGGGCAAAACCATATGCAGCATTCACTCTGAAATTTGCACAAGTGAGAGATGCATAATGGGGGATTGCCATAAGGCAGATTTACTTCCTGACTACCCGTTCTGTCACTGCTCTGAGATATTTTTGCAGTGTTGGTATAAAAAACCGCAGCCATGTAGTGTGTAGCATGTGAACTACTGTGCCTCTGGATTAGGGGCATACTAATCAACAACCTGATTACCCTTTTTCAATGTTTTAAACAAACCAAAGGGGAATTCTAACATACGCATTTCAGTAAAAGGTCAGATCCTCAGTTGATGTATAAATTTGATGGAATTGTTCTGGCATGGGTTATCTGAGGCTTTAGATGATTATATCTAAAATATTAGAGCGGAGCCTGAGCTAGTGTAAATCAGTGCAACTCCACTGGCTTCAGCAGAACCACTCCAGTTTTTGTTGGCTGAGGATATTGGTCTTTATGTAAATACAGTGTACTTGATTGATTTCTGTATTGCACTGTTTTTCCATGTGGAATTAAATTGTTTTAAGCTAAAACTGCTCTCTTACAGAGGTAAAGCAGCAGGGAGTGATGAATTAGACCCCAACTACCCAAGGGGGATTTGATCAGCTTGTCAGGGAAAGTCTTGTCTTATATGAATGCTCGTTATGGTAGTCTCCCTATGGCTATGCTGAGAGTGAAGTGTTCTGTGACACCCCCACCCGCTGATCACAAAGTGCCTTGATCAGCTCCTGTGCAGGTGGGGTTGGCCATGGGGTGCCTTGCTGTCCTACGTTGTTCCCTGAGGCCTCCCTTGGGAAAGCACCAGGTGTGGAAATCCCCATCAGCACCTGCACTGCAGGCTGCTGGCATGCTCATGGAAAGCTTTAGTTATGCTTGCTTCCAGGAGTGCTCTGAAGAATGAGTCGCATCCACAAACCAAATATTACTTATATTTCATCCTCATTTTCTGTTCCGTGTGCAATCCTTGCATATACATAGCACAGAACTCCACAGGAAGTATGTGCCAGCATTTTCTGTTGCTGCTATAACCTTACTCCAAAGCTTAGTCAAGGTGAAAGCCCCAGCTGCTTCAGCTCCCCATCAGTCACAGTCTGGGATGAGATGTTCTCTGAAATTCCCAGGGCTTGGATCAGTGGTCAGGGGCACTGAACCTGCATCCACGCTTCTGTAGGCTACAGCCTTGTGGATGCACATCACTTACTTCCCTGGTGGGATCATGGGTTTATTCCAACTCACAAGTCAGCTATTTCCAAGAAGTGAAAGGCTACTTTGATTGTACTGTCAGGAGCTTCAAGCGGTCTGGCAGGGACCCGGAAGTTGGTAGTCCTGTCTCCCAAGAGCTTGGAAAAATGCTTACTACAAATCATTGCACGGCAGACTGAAATTCACAAGCAAATGATTGCTGTAATTGGAGGGTTTGTGCAGCTGAACAACATTTATGCAACCTGATATATATCCTTGGGAAATACTGTAGAGATGCAATGTACCCAGGAGGCACGCTTTCTTGTCCACCATGAATACCCATGGTAAATCTATGTGTGAGAGGCTATATTCCTCATTAGTCTCAATGTTTTATTAATAGAATAAAATAAATAACAACAGGCTTCTGTTTTCAAATTTGACATCTTCCTATTTGTAGAAAACAGTCTGTACATCACGGGTCACCCAGAGATGGGATCTCCATTCCCATTGTGGTGGAGTGGGAATTTCCAACTGGATGACTTCAGATTGCTCTAGATTGTATCTTTCAATATATGCAAGAATAGCAATATTTTTTTTAATCTGGGAGACTACAGAAGACTGGTCAGCCCAGAGGTCCTTTGATCAGTGTCTGATTAGTTTGGATATGACCCTAATAGCTCTGGCGTGAGTCACTGGGGCATGACATTTCATGGCACTGTGGATTAAGGGTTGCCTGAGCTCAGCTACCCCAAGCAGGGTTGCTGCTGTTGCTGGTCATATGCATTACTAGAGGCATTCTGTCAGTGAAAGCATTTCTGTTGCATCGCCACTGGACTACACTCAGGAGGATGATTAAGAGGAAGGATAGTATTGTTGAGACACCATCTGGCACTAGGAATATTTTCAGAGGCACTGTGACAACAAGGTATGGAAAGAACCAATCTTCCCTCAGTGTGGAGCCCACTTCTCCCTTGCTGAGCCATTTCCCTCCCTATCCATTGCTGTTGTTGCAAGACAGGCTGAAAGGCCACAGACGCGTCTTCCACCAGCTGTGCTGATCCAGAGCTGCCACTTGAAGCTGTGCTGTCACTGACAACCAGAATCACAGTAGCTTTCAGGAGACTTAAATTGATAATGATCGGAATCCAGCTCATGATAAGAAGTTACAAGGTGAGGTTTGTGTCACTCCTGCGCCACATCTGTGTTTGTACAATGTGAGCTGAGCTGCAGCTCAGCTCAGCTAAATGAAAGACATGGCTGAGATTATGAGATTCTTACAGTTCTGACTGAATTATGTGATTCTTATGGTTCTGACTCAATAAAATAAAGTATGAAATCAAACTGACAATGAAAATAAGGGGAATAATATCTATCCATGACCCTGTAACTAAAGCAAAGAGTCCTTTATAGTCACCTGTTAGGGTACATGTACTTGGGCTAGGAACTTGTCCTGTGCCATCGGAGCCTTTGGCTGAATATTTGATTCCTTAACTCAGGGTGACAGTGCAGGGAACCTGTGAGTGTGCGAAAATCTCAGAGTTCAATCATCCATGCACTTGCTTAGTTCTTCCTCTCCATCCTCAGATTAAAAGATTTATTTTCAGGCTATTTTATTTTGGCTGCAATTTTTAAGTTAACAGATCAGACTGAAAAACACAGTTGTCATGGAACAATCTCCTCGAAGTTTTATTAGTTAAAAAAAAGGAGACCTTGCAGGTACAATTTCAATACATATCTACATATTTCTAACATAAAATCTTTCTAATTTGAATTTATTTTTTTCTTTTTACCCAGCAACAAAATAATCTTGGCTTAAATATATGTTCATACTGAGAGTTGTCCTCCTACCCACCAGTATCAAGGCAAGGGATAAGAAAGTGTTTTATAAAGAAATGCTTCTGGTATTTATTGTCACTAAGTTGTTTTTTTAGCCAGTGGTAGCACAATGACAAGCCTTTTAGAGAGATGAATGAACATTCATTTTTAGTATAGAACCTGATTAACAAACCCAATGTACTTTCACTCAAATATTTTCAAAAGATAATACCAGTCACAAATGTTAAATACCTGTTTTGCTTTTCTTTGCTTACTCATGCATTTATTGAACACTTGTTATAGCATTTTATCTAAAATTAAGTCCAAAGTAATTTAGGCAGGCATACCTTACGTGAGAGATTCTTGGAGGACCTTAAATCACAGTGACAGCCATTAGAAATTGCTTAAATGGAAAACATTTCTCAACAATTTTAGGCCTAGCAATGGAAATTTTAAAAGGATTAAAAAAACCCCACTTTGTGTATGGATATTTGAATGTCCTTTCCAGAAATTACAATGTATAAAAGCTGAAGACCCTCTATAGATCCTGTTTTGTGTATAGCACCCTTGCTTGTACTTTAGCTAAAACTGAGCTTGTCAGCAGATAATTTATACTGTTTGGAGTTTCCAAACTCTTGATCTCTTTGAGTTCAGTGTTTCAAATTCAAAAATAATTCAGTAACTAAGGACATGACACACAGTTTGCCCTGTGCTTAGCTTAAAACTTTAAAATAATCAGGCTTTTCAGCACCCTCTATATACACTAGGAAAGGTGGGCTTCTCTGGAGTGACCTTAAGAACCTCAGTTAGCAAGTACTGGTTGAAGATCTGTGAATTCTGAAGGTGAAAGTTAGACTCTTCAGTCTCTGTTTTAGCATCAAAATGCTCAAAGCCAGATGTTAAGAACTTCATCTAGAGGAACTGGACAAATAAAAAGTTTTGAATTTGCTCCTACATCAGCCTTTCTCTCCACTTTTGTCCATTCGTGTCACCTTTTCTCTGCTTATTCTCACCTGTAGGAGGTGGTGTGTTGTGAAGACAAAATTCCTGCAGATGATGGTTGCACCTCATGGATGCTGGCAGTGTTTTATACTTGTGGTGCATGTCTCCAGTTCCATTTTGATGCAGCCTGACAGTTATTTCAGGGATCTGAATTTCTGCTCTGTGTATTTTTGGCATCTATTTTGATTCCCTTGAATTCTTTTATTGCAGTTACAATAAAATAATTCTGGTTAATTTTTAATTTATTTGATTTTATATTCATTGCTAAAAATTGCTGTATTGCAGAAAATTGTAAAAAGACACTACTTATAGAGGAAAGAAATGTATGCACATAATATATATACAGTGTATAAATAATATATAATACAATATGTACCTGTGTTTTCAGTCAGTCTTTGGGATGGTACCTTTTATCTTGGAGCCTAGTTCTCGTGCTACTCTTCTGCCTGACCTTCTTCACCTTGGCTCTGTTCTTCATGTTTTAGTCTTTTATCAGGCACTAGTGTTTAACCTTTTTAACAAAAAGGGGCATCTTCATGGGGAAAAGGTCTACATTTTAGATGTTTGAGTTAGTATTGTTAGATGGCTACGTCATTGAGGATTTAACCTGTTGGTCTTGTCTGTTTGCTCTTTTCATTATGCTTAAAAGGAATTCACAATACTCCTACTTTTAACAGCACTTATCTAAATCTTTCCTCTCATCTTTTAAATAACGTAAGGCCATTAAGAATTTAGGTTCAAGAGGTACTGTCCTATAACTTATTGCACCTAGTGCAGAAGAGTAGAGCAGGCTTTAAAAAATCCTTCAAGTAATTTTGATAGTCTTTTTTTTACCATTTGACTGTGTCTGTCTTAGACTTGGAAAACTACACCAAAAATAATAAATCTTTGCAAACTGTTAAAACTTGTTTCTTATATGTCCTTACTGTGGCTTGTATAATCTCTTGCAAATATTGATTTGTACATGAAATCAAATTTTTAATGGCTGTGTTTTTTTGTTCTTTGTTCTTCAGCTAAGTGGGAATCATAATCCAAAATCAATATGTATTTTCAAGCACATAGAAAATTGTCTATTTGAACTGTGGAGGATTTATAAAGTTTCCTTGTTCCTTTTCAAAAATGTATAACATTTTTGAGTCTCATTCTGATGTGAATGCCATTTTTTGAAAGAGTCACTATTATACTATCGTTTTATTTACATGACTTCTCAGCTTGTCAAGAATATGTTGGTTTTTTTTCCTTTGTGTAATGTATCAAAGCCAACCTGAAAGCATGAATCCCTTAAATGAGACCTCAAGTAATCTGCTCAGCTCTAACATAATATTAGGTGATTTTGGCATGTTCTGGGAAAATACAAATAATTGTTATAGGGGAGCCTTTTTTAGAAGTCAGAACTACATCTGCCCGCCTTTAATGTTGTAGGTGTGCATGGGGGAGAAATTAAGAAACACAAAGTTGCTCTTAAGAACTCTGCTCTTTGTAATACATTTAGGGTGGGATGTCAGAAGGTAAGAGAAAACCATGCAGAAACAGCTAGCTGGGTTTATATACAGAGAAATTTAAAGGTGTTTGTCCTGGGTGGACAGACTGGCAAAGCCTTTGGAAAGTTAGCCTGATAATCTAAGTTAGAAAGCAATAGGGGTAAAGCTCCTTGATAGGAAGACCTTCCCAGGAGCCCAGCAAATTCTCCCTCTCAGTGAGATTTAAGGTCTGATACACTTCTCTGCAATGTGTGTTCCATCTCTGCAACTATTCAAACTCTGTCTTTTCAAGATTTTGTTTTGCCTTTTGTTTTGCTTCCTCAATAGGGAGCATTTGTCTTGTGCCTTATATGAATGTTTCTTATCCACACCTGTAAATAAGACTGCTTTAACTTTCAGATCTTTTCTGCATTTTCAGGTGTCACGTTAACTTGTACATAAGCAATGGAAGCATATGGAATGAGTTCTCTCCTTTCCAGACTAACCAAAAGATGTTGAAACTTGCACTATTCTCACAAGTTATTATTTTTTAAAAGTGCTTTTTTTTCCTTAAGAAGTTTCAGATTTTATATATCAAATTTTAGCTTCCCTTGAATATAGGCTTCTTCTGAAAGGCTGTATGCTTCTTGTTCTCTTATCCTGATTAGGTTTTTTTGACATCTTTTTGGGTTTTTGATTTGCTCTGGTCGTTTCTATGGTCTGAGACATATTGGCAAGAAATTTCCTCTGCCCCCACTGCAATATTTTAAGCTTATCTCTTTCTTACTCGGCCTGGCATCATTATATTCTTTTTCTAAATCTAATCCAAGATGTAAATGCTCTTCTTTTTCTTAGTTGTGCATTTCTTACTGGTTTTGCAGGGCTTCCGATACCTGTCACATTCTAATCTGAGGTTAAGGATTTATCAAAGATTTCAGAAGAGTCTATTTGTCTTAACACTCTCAGATATGTGCTACATGAATCCACTTATTGAATTACAATGCTTGTTAAATTGCAGTAACATAATATATTAACTAACTTGCTCTTTCTCATTCAACTGTTGATTCTTAAATTAATCTCATATTCTACAATGTTAAAATGAGAAAACCTTCCTTATCCCATTTTTCTTTTCAGTGTTTCCTCTTGGCTTCATAAAGGCACAATTATCTTGGTTGAACCTTTTCAGTTATCTGCTGTACTCCTGGAGAGTATCGGCCTCTTTAGATTGTAAAATTCATGCTCCACATTGTCCAATTATTTCTCTTCTATTGCACTGTTTCTCAAGTCACTCTTGGCTTTTTTTTTTTTTTTTTTAACCTTTACTTCTGATACTATGCTGTAATTATAAACAGTGACTGGAGAGAACTCTGTCTTAGAAATTATATTCTCTGATGTGTATGTCTATGAGCATAGTTGGTCAAATATTACAGGTCCCAAAATTACTACAAGTTTCTCAAGCATCTAGATCTGATTTAATAACTTGGGTTAATTTTTAGAATATTGTCACAACCTGTTAAAGATATTTACACTGTTTGCTAGCCAAATCCAATAAATGTCTAATGCAGTTACAGTTAATTGGAAGGAAATGGTAACACTGACTTGCTGTTTTCTTTTAGTGTTATATCTGCAGGCAGTGGTACAGCTGCCTCTCTTTAATCCTACTCTGTTAAACTTACTGAGAAAAGCCACAAAGCTCCAGAGGGTCTTTATTTCAATCCACTCCCTGTTTGAAGAACTTCAGACTTTTGTCTTATGATGATGAGGAGAATGCTGGTAAGATCAGCCCCAATATCTTGGCCTCAGCAGCTTTAAGTGAGAAATCTGGAGTTTAGTTAGGAAGAATGAAAAATCATATTGACCTTTCTCTACAGAAGCACTCTTTACTGGTTAGTATCAATATAGGCTTGTGATGTAAGAAATACTTTTACATATATTTATATGACTAATTAACAAACAAAGGACTGAATGTAAAGCAAAAAGTACGAGGAAGTGTAATTTTGCAGCCTATTATGGTAAGGAACTGTTGCTTAAATTAATTCCAATGAAATTCTTTGACGAATATTTGCTGTTCATTGGAATGAATTTCGTTTGAAGAAAACAGCTTTAATGAACACTTTTATCCTAACTACTTTGAAGGTAGGATTTTTCTTAACTAAATGCTTAAAACCAACTGAATTTACATTCACAATTTAGATGTAGAGAGTAATTTTAAAAAAAATTAAAAAACATGAGCAGTGTGGGTTAAAAAGTTGTTGCGTGAACACAGAATGGGTCAGGTTGGAAGGGACAGCAGTGGGTCATCTGGTCCAACCTCCCGCTTAAGCAGGGTCCTGCACATGGCACAGGATTGCATCCAGACCACCTCTCTGGGCAACCTGTTCCAGTGCTCAGTCACTCACACAGTAAAGAAGTGTGTGAGTTCTCATATTCAGGTGGAACTTCCTGTGCAGCAGTTTCTGCCCATTGCCTCTTGTCCTACTGCTGGGTACCACTGAGAAGAACCTGGAAACATCCTCTTGACTCATTGACTTCTCCCTTATAGACATTCATGAAGTTGTCTGCCAGTTGCCTCTTCTTGAGGTTATAATCTTTTTTTAATTCAAAACTTCCAAAAAAAGATAATTCACATAAAGCCAGACTCATAGTGCTGAAAGTACCGAAACATTCTTCCATACATCTTCCATGCAAGAAACTGTAACAATTATGATATAATTGCTAGATAGCTAAACATTTATGTGTATGTAATTATATTGTAATTTTTAGCTACAGATGTATACAGAGTGCAGAGTGATATTATATGGAATTATATCATTTATTCTGCAATTATCTCATAGATTTATATAGCCTGTGAACTGCCAGCATAGAAATTACCAAATCATAGGGATGTCAAAAAAAAAAAAAAAAAAAAACAAAACAAATTTTGTAACACTTAAGAGTGTAAAAGCAGTCTTTGAAAATGGAAGTTGAATTTTATCTTAGCAAATTATTTTTTCTCAAGAATTTGTTTTCTGAAAGTTTTGAAATACAAGTAGAGAGAACATTAATGTAACAGAAGAGCCTATATAAAGAAACAACAAAATATACACATAATGACGTGTCAATATAGAGAGGAGAATATGAGAACCGAACAGAGCGAGATCTATTAGGCTGTGCAATTTTTTCCCAGTGAGCACATAGTACATTTAAAACTAAATATATCTGAGGAAGTAGAAGCCTTTCTGTAGGCAAAAAAATTTAAGTGCTATATGGAAGAAGCAGACAAATAAATATATTTTTTCTTATCTTCAAATGAAGTATATTAGTTTTATCCCTCATATAGCCCTGTATCAGAGAGCACATTAGGACTGTAATTTTGTGAACACTGGTTTGTGAACTTCAAATTCTTGATTGCATTTGGTAAAATTATATCCTCCTGGAAAAAGCAAATCCACCCAAGGAGAAGATTTGCAATGTTACATACTTAACTGGGAAGATGGGGAGACGCTAATAGCAATATTACTAGTTCTTTTGTTTCTTTTGAGAAGAAATGTGAGGGGTCTGTACACAAACTTTGCAGTTTTTTCAACATCTGCTTAACTAACAAGTCACCCTCTGCAGGGAAGTGATAATTCTCTACTGTAGTATTTTCTCTGTGGTTTCTTGCATTTCCTCTCGCTTGCCTAGTCTGCACCCCCGATCAAGCTGTTGGTGAAACCTAGGAGACTGAGCATAGGAAAAACAGTCTGACCCTCCAGACTTAATTTCCTGCTAAGGGTAGTAAACAATAAGGTTTCTCTGCTGTTTTGCTTTTCGACAGTTTTCACACTCTGTTTTGCTTTCTCTCTTGCTGCTGGCATCCTCCTTATTGGGGTTTTCAAGGATCTTTTTCTTCTTGATGAAAGCAGAGAGGAAAAAGACTGTCTTTTCAAAGTGGCAAAAAAAAGGGAAAAAACTCTTGCAAGTTTGTCTCCAGAAAGGAAACAATTCCTCCCTTCTTGGTCTTCAACTCATGCTAATCTCAGAAATTCTGAAGCTTTAAGTATTACGGGTCATCTAAACTGAGACTTTTCCTTTGGGGAAAGTCACAGTTGATTGAAAACAAGAGCATAATTTAAAATGCCAAAGGAAAGGCTTTTGCTTTCATTTTCAAATACATTTTTGAGGAAAGTGAATTTGATTTAGAAAAAGATTTTTTAAAACTTATTACAATTTTTATGTTTGCAGTCAGTTAACTGTGCATAGGCAAAATGCACTGAAATGTGTTCCTTTGGCTTTCTAAATTCAGTTTGAATGATAAAAAAATAATGTGCTCTAGACTTAAAAATGTCTAATATGAAGCAGTTTCAAATAAAAATACAAAACCACCAAGGATAAACTAGGTTTGTTTCTAAATCTGACAGCTGGAAAATAAAGTACAGCCAATGTAAAATGTTTTCAAGATGTAGATAAAAGAAAACAGACCTCTGAGCTGGTTAAAAGAAAGGAGCTAAAATTCCCTAGCTAAGCTCTCAATTTCAGAATTTTCTATACATTGTCCTTCCATTAGTGCCCATGTTCTTCAAGTTCACTTTAATTTGTGAGAAATTTTAATTGGAAGGTACTGTTTGTAATAGACAAGTTAGTGAGCAGTGTTATCTCTTCAAAAAATGATGGATGAAGGGACAGAGGGTGGGAACTGGGAGATATCAAATGGATAAATAGACAGGTTCTCTGCTTAATCAGCAGTATTTACACTTAAACAAAGGGGGTTTTGTGATAGTGGCAGCTGAGGTGAGATGGTTTGTCCAAAGCCATACCCTAAATGCATTCTCTAAGTCTCTGCTAGCTGGAAGAGTGCAGAGCTTTCTCTCTGCTGTTTCCTTCTATCAGCAAATGTAGAATAATGACCCTTGATTTATGTAGATAGCAGTTCTTGATTTAAAGATATGACGATCTGCTAAAAGGCAAAGTTTTGAAGTACAATTAGGCAATACCAGTTGAGAAAATCATCCTCAGGAACAAGATATAAGTTAGAAGTAACTGATGACCTAAGATACTGTAAAAGATAGCTGCTTATTTTCTCCTAGAAATCAATTTATGATTTGATCAGTGTCACAGTCATGCAGAGACAATTATATTATCACTCTTATTAATGAGTCACATTCTTTATACTTTTATATATTGCTCTAATTATTTTAAGAAAATGAAGACTGTGTATTGGCCAGTTAGATTACTTACCTTATCTCTCATCAGTCTCTGCATCTCAGAAGATAAGGATAGAATAATGTAGTTACAGTGATTATTTCTGAGTCAGAGGGGGGGTGTAGTGAAAGATAAGCATCTAATCTTCATAGCTAGAAAAGTTAAAATGGGTAAAATCGCTTCTCTTGTCTTTCCCGTGCTCAAAGGCTCAGTCTGGCATTAAAACTGTTTGTATTAAGAGTGAAATGGTTCACTAGTCTGTGCTACTGTCTTGTCCTCAGAAAGCTTCACATGCCTGCCTTTTGCTGCCTCGCTTGGCTCTAGTCCATCGTTTCATGGGAGCCACATAGGCTGGTGAGGTCCAGGAGCCAAAAATACTCAGTATCAGACCAAAAGGCAAAGTTGCTCCCTCTGAGCAAATAAACCTTGGATTTCAAGCAAAAGACAAATTCGACTGTATGTGTGAGGAAGACGTGCGCTGGTACCTTGGGAAATCCCTACTGACAGACCAGTCCTCAATTTGCAATAAATCAGAATTCTGCTTTAAGACTTTAGAGCAAATCTTTCAGAGTAGGGGCTGCTGACATTTCCTCCTATCTCCCCGAACTCAGATTTAGCTCTGATAAAAAATTCGGTGACAAGGATAAAATAATTTTCATGCCATACAAATGTGGGCACAGCTGGCTGAAGGTATAAAGCATAAGGTCTTCGGAGGGTGGTGGTACAGTCACAGGCAGTTTCTTGACTGTTTCTGATGGATCATTGGAAGTCATACATATAACAAATATTGTCATTTGAAGAGGTGTTGTGTTTGGATTGTTGCAAGGGAAGGTAGGGATATCCCAGAAGCAATATACTTTGCTCCTGCTTCTCCCTCTGCCCCTTCATGGCCAGTACACTGGCCATTGTGGAAGTCTTCTCTTTGCCTTTTGGCTTTCTATTGTGGACTCAGTACTCAGAATCAGTCCTTTATCCTTGAAATAACAAGACTGAGTGTCTCAAGAGTCTCTAAGATTGGGTTTAAAAATCATGTGACTACGAAGAGTAGCTCTCTGGGGATAAAATCTAAGATTTCTTGTTGTCTGTAGAGATAGCTCAACAGCTTAAAAAAGTTACCCAGACACAGCAAGAACAAGACTAATTTTTGAAATATCATATTTTTATGTAGAAATCAGAGAAGAATTCAAGCTGCAATAAGGAAACCCAGGCCTTTACATGAAATTTAAAAGCTTCTCTGCTGTTTTGGTGGCTGAATTTTTATACAGTTCGCAATCAGCAGACAGTGAGAGTGGTGAGCCATGACATTTGAACATAAAGACAGAGATTGGATAGAGACCAATGCAAAATGCAGAACATTTCATTAGAAAATAAATTCCCTCAATATAGTTTAAAATAATATTTGCTTAAGATTTTATACCAGCTTGAAATGATTGTGTCTGTGTAGCCACCCAGAGCTTGCTGACAAAATGGTTTCATTTCAAACTAGAAAGGAACATTTCTGGTTAAAAAAGAAAAAGCATTTTATTACATAGTGTTGAACTGTTGCAGCTAGACTGAATGTTGATTAATTGTCCAAATTATTTTTTTTCCTGTCTCTCCAATAAAGCACATTACTATTGGCAGAGAGATGGAGGACCAGCCTGCTGGCTTAGAGTGAATGTAGACATTGACAGGTTCACATTTCTTTGCTGGCATGACAAAATCAATATGCTATTTCCCATTCTTAAATATGACTGAGAAAAGGCAATGTATTATCAAGAAACTTCTAGATGCAGAGGGAAGTAAATAAAACAATCCTGCTGTATTTCACTGTCCATAACCTTTACAGGCACTTCAGGGAGTATCCTCACAGAACCCAGGCAGTGCCAGGCAGAGAGATGTCTCTGCTGCCTCTCAAAAACCCTGTCAATTATTGGCCACAGCGTACCGTGATAGTGTGGCTTGGCTAATGAACTGTGTGGAGAGGGCTGGGAATGTTTGCAGCACTATCCTGTCCCACAGCTGTCTGTGTGCTGCTCATGGTACCCAAATTAGCTCGTTCAGACACCCTCTGAAACCCCTCCACCCATCAAAGGCAGTATTACGAGAGCTAATTACTTAGGCTTGGGTGAAGATCCCTGTGAACATCGGTGAAGCTCCATCATTATCCTCCTTCAAGTCCCTCATTAAAACTCTCCTTTGCCAGGATGCCTACAAAATGCCTACAAAAAACTTGTCAACAGTTAATCTCTGTGTATGCTGAGATAGCTGCTTGTCATGATGGCTCTGATGTCCTACTGACTCCATGCATTTCTTCTGCATTCCTTGCAGACCTTGACCTTTGTTAAGACTCAAGACCTGTGGGAGTGAGGACCACCTTTAATTCACTGAATTAAGGCCCCACAGGAAAATACTTCTTTTGGATTTCCTGAAAAATTGGAGATATATAGGATAGTGTCAGAAAGGATGTTTTAGAGAACTCTGCTGAGTTAACCAAGAAATTGACTGAGAGACCACATAACTAGTGTAAGAAAGTTTCCTTCAAAGAAAGGATATACAGAGGGGTCTTTAATCTAGTAGAGAAAGACAGAAACAAGAAATAATGTCCAGCAATTAAAAACCAAATTCATATTAGAAATAAACTAACAATTTTTAACAGTCAGGGTGGTCAACCAGTGGAACAAAGTGGTGAAGAGATGAAAAAATGCTGTCTCTTGATACCAGGAGAAGAATGCTGCTCAGAATTGTCTGCATTACCCTGCCCAGGTCATGCATTGCTAGAATTTGATATAATACAACAGCCTCTGATACACAGGAGGTCAGCCCAGATGATCTTCTCTAATCCTGTCTAGTTTTATGTGTCAACGAAAAGTGGTTAACAGCAATGTGAGGACTTCAAAGATGCTAGATTCATCTAAATGTTTTGTCCCATTCACAAGTGGGAAGACACAGGATATGTCCGTGTGCAGTTTTGCTTACCATTTTTTAATTAAATTTGCTGGGTTTGCTTCTTTCAGATTTCAGGTGAAATATTGACTGCATAATATAACCACCATATCTGCAATGAAGAGAGAATAAGGTAAGAACACTAGATTATTATTTTCCAAAGGGAAAACAAACAAGTCTATATACCCAGTGTTGCTCTAAATTATTTATAGCATCTATTAGTAGAGCAGAGGAAGCTTTTTAAAGTGCAAATGAGCCAATTGCTATGACTTTTATATACAAAACAAAATACCTAAAAGAGTAGTCAAATTCTAAATTTAAACAGTTTATAGTCAGGTTAGTAAAATAGTTCACACCAGTCTCCCTAAGCAGATTTTAAAAATCTTTATATTTAAAGAAAATTTGGACTAAAAATCTTCCAGAAAGCTTCTTTTTGTCTATTATGCATGCTGCTTATAGATAATGCCAGTTTATTGCTTTAAATAGTCAACACCATAGATATTTAAAATGCCCAATTTTTGTGCAGAGGACATCTTACCATGTTCTTCACGTAGTTAGCCCTGGATTGTGTGAGAGCTTAGATTGCATCACTGAACTATTTAATAAAGCGGTGACCTTAGCAGGGGCATGCATTTAAGCTAAAAGTTCAGAATTAAAGGATCTAAGAAGGTAATGAGAAAATGGTTACTCCAGCCTACACATTGAAATCTCCAGGGACTTCTATGTGCAGCAGTAATATTGCAGATGGATAATTCCCTCATTTCTTCTTTGGAGTTTCTAATAAAGGCAAAGTTGAAAAGCAGTGCTCCAAGAGAAGAAAACATTTGTGAAATTTATTTGTTTTTATTAAAGAGTCATATCCCTCAGGTTCTTGAAAGAAGCTTGTTCAGCACAGGCAAATTGTAGCAAAATAAAATAATGTGCCACATGTGCTTGATGAAAAACATTGGTGTAATGCCATATTTCTGTCAATCTGAATACCTCTTCTCACTCATCCTTTACAGTGAAAGAAAAATCTCCACATCAACAGTACTCAATTTTTTTGGTGCATGAGTGATGCCTTCTCAAAAGAACCATAGACATGAACAAGAATTTAAGAACAAAGCCGTGGGCTGGAGACTAACAGAAATTGACAAAATGAAGTCAGTCCTGACACGAGTTACTAGATTAAAAATGTCAAGATCATTTTCTCTGAATTATACCAGACTTGAATTTCACTTAATGATGTGGAGCTTTCCTCACCTCTGATTCCAATCAGATTAAACTATAGTAATTGCTAGTATTAGTTTTGTTACCCACTAGAATATATATAACTTAAATCAGGCTTTAGTAGAACTTTAAATAAATGATAAAAATACTGGGCACATTTAGGAAAATTAATTGTAGAACAGCAAAGGGTTATAGACTGCAAAATAAAATAGGACTCCCAGCATGTGAAGTTTTTGTTTTTAATGCTTAATTTATTACTTCTTGCTGTTCAAGCAGAAGGCATAATAATTTCCCCATAAACATGCTGATCAATATTTAGATAAAGCAGTGAATACAGTTTTATCAAACTTTAAAGGGCTATAAAATGGGTTTGAGTAAAAAGTTGAGAAATGAAAATAGTAAACAAGAACTGTCACAATAATTACTTACAGGCTGAAAACTGCTTCCTTCCATACCCCCAAACTAATAAAAGACACTTTTGCAGAGAATACAGAGTAGGGTTTGTATTGATTCATCTACTGCAACTTTCATTTGTCATTACAATTAAGCCTTTTCAATAAGCTAGCTCTGCTTTAAATAACATGAAATGGTGATAGGCCCCAAAAGATTGATTTCATGGAATTGGTTTACCTAAGCCTTTGCCTGATTGATCTGCCTACAGATCTACCCATGGCTCTCTGCTTTTCTTCCAGTCCAGACGTCTTCTTGTAGATGAGATGAGAACTACTCAATACCTCTGTCCCTTCAAATTCTGCTTATAATGCTTTTGTCAGAAAGGAGGGTGTCTGGGAAGAAGCCAGAAAACAGAGGCACCCTGGAGCTAGTGAAGTAACTTATTTTCTGAATCCTTCCGAATCAACACAGGTTTAAGGCAGTCTGCAACTCTGGAAAATCAAAACTCCTGGGTTTCTGCAGGGACGGGGAATTGACTGCAAAAGACATGCCAAGAAGTAAATTGTGCAGGCATTTAATTTCTAGATCTTACTGCTATAGGCTTTACCACCTGAAAACAATCTTTGCACCTCCTTGAAGGAGCTCTGCCACTGTATTAAATATAATCCAAACATTTAAAATTGTAAGAGACATCCCAAACCTTGTCTAGTGCTGCCTGCGTCTTTATGGGCTCTATTTTCTTGTCATGCAACGTTTGTAATTAAACTATCTCCCCTTATGTTGACAGCTTTGTTCTTGTTCTCAGATAAATTTTTCCTTCCTCCAAAATATTCTTGTCAAGAACTTTTGTTCTTCCAGATGATTCTTCTATAAAAAAAGGGAATAATATTTGTCACAGCTGCCTTCAAGGAACTTCATTTGATATTTAGACAGTGATTCAGAAAATGATCATTAACCTTTGGACGTTTTAAACCTTTGATATTTGAAAAGTCAGATTTTACTGGCCTAAGAAGCAATCCAAGTCTTAAGGACAGATAGGTAATGCAAAGCAAATCATAGGCTCAGAGTAAGACTGATAAAGGAGAAAGCGTAGGCTCAAAAGCAGGCTTCGTGGTGTTGATAAAACTATTGCCGAATTATCAATTTGTCTCCAACAGTCACTTTAAAATCAAATCTTTTAAGAAAGATAGGGTCAAATTCTAATCCTTCCTCTCTCAAAGCTGAGCGATTCCCATTGAAACCACCTCTCCTTATATCTGGCAGAATTTGACACTTTCTTTTCAAGTGAAGCTGGGAATACTACTTCATTGAAGGCAGGGATTCCTATTTAGAAAATAGGAATCTTTATCTTCCTTTCAACCAGTAATAGCTATAGGTAGCTCTCCCTGGTGTAGCAGAGCACAGCATGAAATCCATTACATGTGTTAATATTGCTTTTCTAAAGCCTACTGGCATTTCAGCAGCAAAGTCTAAACCATCCAGACATATGAGGTATTTTTATTATATCTATTTTATACAAAAATATAAACATTTTATTGTAATCCAGGAATATTGCCCTCTTTCTCTTAAATTAGATATAAATATATATACACATATATGCGCACATGCAAATATATATGTACATATAAAACAAGCTGAAATTGAAATAAACACGCAGAGGTTTTTTTAAATATATTTCCTAACTTATCTTTCATCACTGAAATAATTTCAGAAGACTGCTACTCTTGGCTCAAGTTTGTCTTCCCTTCTTTGGGTATCATCTGCTTGGTTAGTGTTTTTCATCAGTTTAAATGACTGACATCTATCTATGTCCTCATTGTAGTGCTTGACAGGCACATATTGCACCTCTGATAATATCTGCACATAGAATATTAAGCATGAGGAAACAAAGGAAAGAGCAACTACATGAACTGGAGAAAATATAGCCACAAAATGATAGCACCATAAAGTGAGTTAAAAGGAATCATAACTTCATGACATGCAAAATTAATAGGGGCCATTTTAAAATGGACATGAGAGTGAAAACCAAATAAAAACCCAAGCCACATAAAGTGTCACCCTGTCTGCAGAGGGAATTCAAGCACTGCATATAGGTAGAGTATTTTGAACAGCAGTTACAGAGCCAAATTATAGAAATGTGCCAGACATGCTTGATATGAGACAAGACAAACAATGACTGTTCATGGTGCATGATTTCAAACATGCAAACATCTGCTCCTGGGACTGCAGTCAGAAATATGTTGCCATGATCACCTGCTAAGCTGTGTTTGTCATGGAAATCCTCACCCCATCATTCCAGTATGCAGCTGAGTGTAGATTTAAAGGGGAGAAGAGAATAAATCCAATCTTTCCTGTCAGGGTAATGCCATCTGTATGCTTTTCTAGCTGAAAACTGGTCCTGCTGTGTCATGGTTCTGCATGGATTCATTGCTGAGCTTCATCATTGCCGCATCGGAGTTGGTATCCAAACACTAAATTAAATTGAAAATAATGAGAAAAAAATGAGTCAAGGAGATTACATTGTAGATTCTTAGCACAGAAACGGCTGAAGAAATGTGAAATTTTTATAGCAAAATATACTAAGTGTTTCAAGTGCTTGAGTACTGCCAGTGTACTCCTTAACCAATATCCCAAGCAAAATACTGTGTCTCTTTTGCAGTATTGGCAAAAATTATTATTAATGCTTCTATTCCAGGGCCTTAGGTGCTACAAAAAACACCTAAAAAATATCTCCTCTTACTAAAAAGAGGGTTCTGGTTATTTTGGTTGCTTTTTAAAAAAATTTTTTGCTATTTTCTTAGTCCTGTAGCTGATTGATACAGCACTTACACTATGAATTTTTACATTTACAATATCTGCAGCTAAAGGACAGCTGAATCAGCAAACAGATTTTCACCGCTATTGTTACTTCTGGTTTAATTTACTTCATGGTTTTCACACTTGTAATTTCAAGAAATACAAGATGAAAGAAATTGCAGTCACACAATGAATGTTTGAGCTGGACATTAGTAAGTGGTAGTATTATGTTCCTACATCTTGACATCTCCTGTGTTCTGCAATCGCAGAGACAAATGCTAGCTTCTCCTACAGTGATAAGCTGATCATGGTTCCTTGACATAGTAATGAAAGCACCATGCAATAGGCAAATTACTATCGTTTTCCACAAAAATGAATGTAATTGAGAAAACCTGATTCCATCTAGCACTGCCTTTTTAGGATGAATAGCTCTATTCAATGTATTTTAATGTGGTTCTGTTAAACTTAAAACATCCAGACGTTTCTGTATTATTTTTATTTTTACATTGCTTGATGTATATTAGGGATGCAGTTTGTGGTTTGCTGGAAATGCAACTTCTGCAAAACAAGCCCCTCTGGAGCTCAGCTCACAAGGTTCATTGTAAAGGCATTGATTCATGACATTCCTCTTGTTAATGATATTGTACATAGCAAGACTTTGAATGACGTTCCTAGGTGGGAAATCATGCCATCAATCCAGTGGGGAATTTACTTGGGAATGAAAGATGTTGCTGAAACCACTACGTTCAGAACTAAAACATAGATGCAAAGGGGTAGCTTTTCTGACACTAGGATAAAGGTAGAGCTGGGAAAATGACGACTTATGTTCTGTGGGTTTTGTTTGGTTTGTTTCTAGGTTGTTTCTGAGGGTCCACTAGAAATCCTGTTCTTTGTCTTTTGTTTGGTTTCAGTTCAAGTTGAACTCTTAAACGAATTTTTTTTTTATGAAGGGAGGAACTAGCAAAACAAAAAACTGAACAAAGTTCCTTTGTGCACGGATGGAAGAGAAAATGGAATACCCACAGGTTGGTTTCTTGTTTTTGGCAAATACTTAAATGAAAAAAAATCCAACACCATTCATGAACTGGAAGAAGAGCACTGAAAGTATGTTTTTCTCTGTGATAAAACTTCTAGAGAAGAGTTTGGATGTGCTCCCAAAAGAGCATTTCTATTTTTATCTGAACATTCCAGCCTTAAAAGGAAACCAGAAAAAGAAGGGAATAACTATAAATCTCTTCCAGATTAAATCCGATATGAATACTAGGATTAGAAGTATAAACCCAAATCTATTCTGCTGAGGTCAATTAAATTTTTTGGGGGTCAGGATTTTGGACTGAGATGTCCTTTAACCCTAAGAGCTGTGGTAGATCTTGAATACTTTACCTGGACTTTCATGGTTCCAACTCCATGGCTGTAGATGAGGATTCCTTACTCATAACACCAGGAGATTGAACTTGCCCATGTTCGAGCAACTCTTTAAGACCTTTGCAGCTTCAGATTTCCCTATCAATATGTGAGATGCTTTGACAGAAAATCTTGTCTTTGGGTTAACAGAACTGGAAACTTTCATGTTTCTCTTCCTCATCTTTCTGTAGCTCTTTTTCTCTGTGTCTTTGTCTTTCTCAAAGCTTCTGAATTTCTGTCTGTCTCAAACTATGGCTCCCTGTCTTCCTACCTTTTTCATAGCTTTCTTTCATGCATGTGCTTATGCTACTTCCACATCACTACCTTTTTTTACAGAAGGGAGTATAAAAACCACCCTCTCATTTTTTCAGTCTGTTTCTTAGCTTTAAGGTTTTGTCTGATGCTGAGCAGTTTTGACAGCCTGAAATCAAGAGAGAAGCAGGCTGTCTTGGCTGCCATTGCTGAAGGCAAGGGGAAGAGCCAGTGCAGGTGCAGGAGGGAGCACAGCACAGTTGGGATGTGGCCACCCCTGCTGCAGCGGTCCTGGGGCAGTGTCTGAGAAGAAGGATTTTTTTTCTCAGTTCTGTAAGACTTCCATAGGTAAACCTCAAGTCTCTTTCCTTGGAAACTGGGGTATGAGCTCCTTGGGAATTGATATTCTTCTTTGTTTTACTTCTTAAGATTTAGATGAAATTTAAAATTATGATCTTACAGAGTCCCTTATGACTCAAGAAAGATTCTATTAGAAGCAGCAAAGCTCCGCAGTGTGGGTGTAGTGTGGCAGGAAGGCAGTCTGGTACAGGTGAGACACCAGGAGATGGATTCATCTATACCAGGAGGGGAACCAGGCCAGTAGATCAGAATTCCAGTCTCCAGGTAGGACAGCACAGATGTGTCAAGAATACATGAAGATGATTCTGGTCTAAAACTCTTCAACACTTCGCTTGTATTCCTACCAGTGAAAGCAATGTATAAATGCATGAAAAACATCTGCCTCACTGTCTCACCTGCTAGAATTGATGTAATGAACAGATAGCTGTTTTAATTTTACGTTTACCTGGATGAAAAATGGAATAGAATGGTGCAAAGGAATAGCAGCCTTTAATCTTGTTTCTTCATTTCTGGGTTGACATTGGGGAAACAAAGAAACTGAATGATCTCTATAATCCAGCTGCTGGAAGTATCATCGAGACTGTAAATTTTAGTGACAGACAAGAGGATATTGAAAGGAAAGAAGCTTAACTACCAAAATGACAAATACCTTTTAAAATACATCCTTAAAAATATTAGAAAAATAGACAGGGGGAGTATAAAAGAAAAACTATGGGTATGGAAATATTTTTTTTTAATATTCATTTAATAAAAACATTCCTTGCAGTTAGTTTGTTACATTTAATTCCACTTTCCATTCTATTTGCAAAACTCAAACTCCTCAGAAAGCTGAAAGGGAACGAAACATTTTAGTGTATGTCTCCGAATGATTAATGTAGCAGTCATGTTCCCTCTCATCAGTTCAAGACCACTTGCACATCTATAGAAATTGAGCATGAGGTGTGCTGAAGCATATTAAAATCACTTCTTCTACTATTTTTGTATTGAATAATTTTTCCTGCTCTTACTTTTCTACCACTTAAATGAGAAAGAAGGCAATTTAGCTGCTATCACATACAGCCTGAGGCAGAAGTGTCATATAATCTTCATTCAGAAAGATCTTTTAAGATACTTATTTATTTTCTTTTAGTACATCTTAAAGACAGCTTTTTAGGAAAATGCGTAATATTCTACATTTTTTGCTTGTCTATCCTTGACTATTCTCTGTCTAAGATAAATAATACATTACCTATCCAAGAATCAAGTGGCTGGAGATGAAAAGTTCCTATTAGGTCTTATAGCTTACCTCTCTCTAAAATAAGGATTATTTCTTACAACACCTGTTTTTGGGAGGCTGCACAAAGGCTGAGTTGACATTTTTTCCACTTTTTGTTTCAGCCAGATTCTCAACTTCTCTGCAGTGCTTCTGACTAGAGGAACACCAGTGGCTTCCTAACAACTTCAAACAGCTTCTGTTCAATTATGTTACACTGCCTTTGAAATATGAACATCTGGGAATACTTTTTTGCAAGTTGTGGGGAGGATATTGCTCTCTGTCACTCTGAGGTTTCACCTATGTTGCTAGAGTCCAGCTGTGCTTGAGGTAAAAGACAATTAGTGAAGGTGGGATTTAATGAAACGAAATAGTTTTGCTTGACCTACGTAGTGAATCTCTCCAATGACCTGTCCTAATGCCTGGGCAGATTCTCACAGAATCACACAACAGCTGAGACCAGAGGTCATCCAGACTGATGCCCTGCTCAAAGGAGGATCATCTAGATCAGGTTGCTCAGGATTGTTTCCTGTCTGTGTTTGAATTTCTTCAAGAACAGAGACTTCACAATCTTGCTGAGAAACCTGTTCAAGTTCTTAACCACCCTGAGAGTGAAAAAACGCCTCCTAATCTTTAAATTAAATTTCCTGCATTTCAGTTTGTGGCCACTGCCTCTTGTCCTGTCAGTGGACACCACTGAACGACACCTGGGGCCAGCTTCTTTATTCCCTGCCCCCACCAGGCATATATCCCTTGACACAGGTTCCCAGCTCCATTTAGCAGCAAGCCCATGTTTCTCCTCTTTCTCCTTTTTCCACTGATTGACTTGTAGAATCCCTTCCTATCCCTTGTCACACTCAACTCCGGAATTTTCAGCTCCTCTTTAACCAAATGCAATTTGCCTAGTGGCATAATAGGCTGTGCAGAGTCTGGGTAAATATGAAAAGACCTGTGTCCTTAAAACTCAGTATGCTTCCCAAACAGAAAATAAAACCAGCAATGGTTTTAACTATCACGTATTCTACGCAGGAGGCTAGGTTGAACTTTAATTCAAATTGGAACTTTTGTCCTCATAGTCCTATAGGAAATAGATCTACATTATTTATTGCCCAAGTTGAGGTTCATCAAAGAAGTATGTATAAAATAGGATGGATCAGAAGATAAAATGGTAGAAGAGATAGAAAGAATGTATTTCTTATTGAGGTTTATTTCTTGGCATTTCTCAGAAAAAAAATAAAAGCAAAAAAAAGCTTTCTGCAGTGAGGCTGTTTAAGGGTATTACTACATTGAAGAGAGTGCTAGTTCCAGAACAACTCCCTCTTTTGAATGTAAAGGCTGTTAAATAGCAAATCTTAGCTAAGAATGATATTTCTTATTTTCATTAATTTACTTCTATTAATAATTCCCTGAAAAGCAGCAATGAGTTCTCTTAATTCTGTATAATGTTCCTGTTTACAATAATTGCTCTCTTCAGGAAGGATAATTTTAAGAAGAATTTTTTGCCTCAATGTCTTGAGAAAAAAAAGTTAATTTCAACAAAATAAGAGGATAAATGTATGTACAGATAGAAGATTTATTAGAGTGCATATATATTCTCTTTCTTCTCCCTCTTCCCCCCCCCAGCCCCACCCCCATCCCCTATGCCTATATATAGCCTCACTGGATCACCCCGTTCAAAACTAGAATTTTCAGTTTCAATTCTGCTTGCAGTTTTATGTAATAGGGATTTTTTTATTTTTATGCATTTTTTATTTTACGTGCGGGAGATGGATAATTTGGATAAGTCTGACAGCAATCACCAAAGCCATTTTACAGCTTTTTACACCAGGAGAAATTTTGGCCGTCACACTGCAAAGTTGTTAATCAAGTGGAAAGGCTGACTCTCAGCAATTCTTAGTTCTGATTACTTTTGCAGCTGCACCTGAACAGCGAGGGACAAGAAGGATCTTTTGGCAAACCTTTATGGACCATGTTTTTGGGTTTCTGTCTTTGGTGCTTCCACAATACTATGGCTTTGTGAGATTAATTTCAAATTAGTTCTTAGAGTAGCTAATAAGATTATTTGGAACATTTTTTGACACACAATATTCAAATATAAACTCAACCTCATAAAAAATGTAGGTGCACAGTGATGCGATGTAAACCAAATGGATCTGCACAGAATATCATGAAAACTGCAAAATAGTGTTTGTGAGCACATCTATCACTTCAGCTTTCATGTTCTATTGCTATTCCCTTTCCCAAAATATTTAGATTTGTGGGGTTTTGTGCTTGCTTGAATATTTCTGGGATGTTGGACTTTTTCTTTACTACTCTAACAATGCTAACAAAGATGACCATACTTGCAAAGGGTTAATAATTTTTGCTATGTATTAATCACTTGGCTAGAGGAAAGTCAGTCATTGCAGCTGGCAGTAACTGAGCCGTATGATGTGAGTCAGGGACCAACTGGACATTGTGAACAAGGAGGAAATAAAGTGAGGTACTGATAAGCTATCTGTCTATAGTTTAAATACCTCTGTACAGCCTCGGTTTTGCCAGTCTTTCTCCTTCATTTGGGCTTGTACCTTTGCCTGTCTGAACGGTTTCTGCAAACCACAAAACATTGATTTTGCTTTGCAAATATGCCCAAATGGAAGAGATCTTTTTGCAGACAAATAATATTTGTAAGGTCTTTTTCTTCTATGTGTGGGTTTAACTTTTTATACAAGTCATGTATAAACCATAAGAATTATCTTAGGCATGGAGATTCATTCACAAGCTAGTAAATGGTTATGAGAGAAACAGCCTATGGATACGGAGCATGAAAAATTGAAAAAGAAATGAGGAATTAAACTCTATTATTTCTCTTATTCCTTGGGAGAAGGAGTTGCAGCTATGCTAATGGTTAGATCAGCAGCATTTAGAGGAGCAAAATGATAATGGATCCACATGGCTGCTACGATAACACTCAGCATACTGAATAATTACAGAGACATTGGTAGCATGTTGAGCTTCCCAGTGAATGTAATTAATATGGTCAGGGCCTCATTTACTCACTGAAGCACGCCAAAGCCTAAATCTGGAACAAGGACTCCTTTTTCTGCAAGGTTCTATAGTGAAAATTGTGGTGATTGCACAGCACTCCAGAACAGAGGAACAAAATGATAGAAAAGGAATTAGGGTGCAATATCAGTGTTTAGACAAAACACTTTCAAACCCCTTGTTCCATGAAATTGTGGGCTTAATGCTTGTAATCAAGGATTATGCTTCCTTTTCACCAAAGCTGCACTGATTTATCTTAGATATAGTTTGCAGCAGCCCTAAGAAGGAGCAACAGTATGTGATTCATTGCAATATTTAATGTGTGATAAATAGTCAAAGCCAGTGGGTAAATTAGGTGGGTTTTTTGTTTGTTTGTTTTGGGTTTTTTTTAATGTGGTGCCAAAGGTGTGTTTCCTTCTATTCATATTTTGTGCCAGATCTGCTTACTGCGGGGGCAAAATTCCGTCCTGGCCATGACGTGAATTCATCTGAGTTCTGAATTATTCAGTCCATCAATTTATGGACAAAGAACTCCATAGCTCTGGCTCTTTTATTCCTCCCTGATTTCTGTGATTTTCCTTTCCCCTACAGCCCAGTCCTGGCAGCTCTCTGTTGGCACAGCTGCCTGCCTTCCCCCAGCATCCACCAGTCTCTCCTGCAGTCCCGAAACCACTCTCCTCTCCCAGTAACCTTCTGCCAATGGATGTTCTTTATTAAACAGACACAAACTTCCATTAGATTAAATAAAACAAGGTTTATTAGACACAAGCAAGGGAAAACAGAGAGAAAATCGAATTAACTGAATGTAAGCAAAATAAATCATAACGAACATCTAGACAGTCTAGCCAGTTAGACTGAAACATAACTGCAAGATATTGATTGAGTAGGACTAAAAATCATATATATCCTTGATATTTATGTGGCTGTTTTCAATAGTCATTTGAGTTTGACAGCTCAAAAGTCCTCTCGACAGAACTAAGGTGTTTATTTTCCACTGACAGTTATTTCTTCAGGGTTTTCCACCTTCTTTCAATACTCACGGGCCAGTAACTTTATTTTCTTGTCTGATAATGCTCACTTAAAGCATCACAGACGTTAGATTGAAACTGATATGTTACAATATGTAACATTAATATATTAGTTAATATTTTAGTATATATCAATATATTAATGTGAAAATATATATAACATACTGTTAATATTTTAGTAACATTTATATCAGTGTCAGGGTTCATGCATAGCTCACAGCAGTGCAAAGGTAACCTATGATGCAAGGGGACATTTTCCCTCCCCGGGGCTCTAGAAGGTGCACATGCTGCTCTTATGGTAGAACACTGTCAGCACATCTCAGAACAAAGCACTGGAAAAACCTCCTGAGGACAAATTTTCTATGTCTTATGTTATATTCTTGGATAGACTGGCATGCCCTGAGTTACCATCATAGTATTAGACATTTTGGAGGTAATAAACATGGATTCTGTTCCTCTTCTGCCAACGGTCTGCCTTGTCTCAGGGTAAAGGTGTCGTTGTGAAATCTCACCTGTGGAGCACATCAGAGTATGTGCAGAACTCAGAAAAACAATTAAAAAACCGTTCGTGAGAGGTGAAATACAAAAACGATTATTCTGACTAAACAACACAAAAAGTTTTAATTCATCAGTTGTAAGTTTTTGGAACTGATGAGGAGATTTAGGTAATAGGAACCAGACACCCTCTCTCAGTGAGAGAAAATTGAAATATTTTACACAATACGAATGTATAAAAAGTTTGTATATTATCAACTAGCTCAAGGAGAGCAGACCACAATTAAATTTATGTTTTTCCTATACCACTTATCTTCTATCCAATTGTTGATTATTTGGATCAGTTAATCCTGCTGTACCATTTGGTTGTAATAAGCCTCATAGCATTTTTTCAATTAAGAAAAATAATCACTTCTCGTCCTTAATTTTAAATGTTATCTCTCAACAAATACGTAATTCATCTTACTCAAAACTAATATATCACACAGATTTGGATTTATAGAAATATCAATTCTGAGTCTGCTACCATTTCCTATTTGAATGCTTGGTTCAGAGAAACAAGAGTAAATACCTGCACTTGCAGTTAAGTTTCTTTCAGAATTCTTCTCACAGCTTTCCTTTTTTCTTTCTTTTTTTTTTTAAACTACGACAAACTGATTACTTCTCACAGCAAACTGAGTTTACCTTAACAGGGTGTGTTGGAGTTGTATTCCAATCCCTATTCTCATAAAACTCTTTATTTTTAGTTCTTTTTCCTGGCCACAATTTTAACATCACTTGCTGATAGTCAGTTCAAGAACTATTAGAAACACTAACCTGGAATAAATTGGGCAGAATAAGTTAGATAAAAATAACACATAAGGATGTTATTTAAAAAATATCTTAAATTTCGTTCCTGTATAACACTGTTGTTGAAGTTTGGACAGTGTTTTTGATGAAATTTTTAACCTGTGCAAGGAAGGGAAAAATTTTCATTAGAGAATAGGCAAACTGGCATGTATCATAAGTGATAATGATGGGAAAGGAGTTCTGGAGGCAGGTTTAGATTTATGGTTTTAGGGTTAAGCATCCATACAGTATTTTCTGAGGTCACAATGCACTTCATTTCTGTTTATGTTAGTGGCAGATAGCAGACACATAGTAGAAGCTGCACGTGAAAACACGGTTTGCCTCTTGAGCCCATGCCTACGAAGGTGTGGAGATATTTGATGCACCTTCGTGTCTAACAATTAGCTGCCTGTCTCAGAGGCTCTCTGCCTCTGTCTGCTCTGTTACCCGTTTCTGCAGTCTGCTTCAGTGCTCCCCTCTCAGGCTGAGCCTCACTGCCCCCTCACAAGGATAATACTATGAGCCCCCTCTCCTGGGTCTCGCTGCCTGGTATAATCTGGGGTACAGAGATCCATCCATGAGGAATGATTCCAGGTTTTTTTCAGGTTGAAAATAAGATTTTGGCAAGACAGAAATGCAAAATGCCTAGCTCAAATTGCTTATTAGTTTCTTGTTAGAGGAATACCATCTTCAAGTATGTAAATGTTTACTTTTATTTGGTGCCTCTGTGAGTTATTTAAACCACGATAGTATCGTATTAGCACAGCAGTTCCAAGATACTAATGACTCAGTGCGCTTAAAGGCTGGTGGCAAAGCTGAAGGTGATCATTCAAGGAGGTCATTAACACCTTGGCAAAAGGGCCAACACTGTGTGAAACACTTTATCATCGTCAGTTTTTTACAAGATAGAGATTATATTTATAAAACATATCCTTGCTATATTATACACCTTTCTCAATTTTTAAAATATTTAGTTAATAATAGAATTAATTGACCAATTGAAAAAAATTTTAATAGCTAATATATTGCATTGAATCTTTTTTTCTTTTTTAACCCAGCAGAAAAACTGACTTTTTATTACAAATGGGACAATGTGATTTTTTTTTTTTTTTTTTAAATAAATAACAGAGAGAATCCTGGTCTTAAAATGTTGCAAGTAAGAGGTAACTTCACTGAATTCAGTGTCTACTTTGGTATAATGTGTCAAAGAAAAGTATAATATCAGGACTCTTGGTGTTCTGGACAGAAGCATTTGAGTTCCTGGCCCTGTATTTATTTGACCACATTAACGCAAGCAACAAGTAAGAGAAAAATAGCAGCCAACAAGTGTAAAGGTAACTAACCTCCAATTCATAGGGTCCTCTGAAGAACTCTAAAGCCAGAGAAAGTTTCAGTGTCACTTACTGCAGCAGTATAGTGTAGAAATACCTCAGCTTCTAAATAAGGGACCTGGAAAGAAATGCATCACAATGGCGTATTTTGGCTCCATGGCATGTGTGGAGCAGCCAACTCTGACAACAAGCGTAGATGTAGATCTCAGACTCCTGGCAGGAAAGCAAGATCCACCAAGATTTGGAGGTGAAGTTGTAGAAATCTGATGCTCATATTTCTTGTGATCTTGCTCCACATCATTAAAACATTACAGATAAGGAAGTTGAGAACAAATAGGGCTTTTAACAGCTTGGAAATCTGAGAAGATTTGGCCACATTCAGGCTTGGATAATAACATAAGTGATTTTTAATGAACTCTAAATGCTATTTTTAATTTACATCTTTTAATTATAGTCAGTGAATTTTCTTTGTGGTTTCATGATGGGGGGAGGAGAGGCAAAGGGCTGTCTTTTATTGATTGAAGTGATGTGTTTGCTCCTCATGCTGAGTAGAAGGCCATCAGAAACAATCTGGCCAGAGAAGAACACTGTGATTCCTTCCTCTGCCTGCATGTCTACTCTGTCTTCTTATTAAAGTTGAAACAGGAACATCCTTCAATTTGGATCTGACTTCATGGAGCTTTAAGTTTCATCTAAAGAAGTTTGATATTACTTTGTCCACTTCATGGAATTTTCCTGTTTCTATTTGCGTCCATTGTCTATTGCCAGTGGGCACCACTGAGAAGAGTCCAACTCTGTCCTGTTCATCCCACTCCCATCAGTTACTTACATGCTTGAACAAGATTCCCCTGAGCCCTCTCCTCTTCACGCTGAACAGTCCCAGATCTCCCAGCCTTTTCTCATAGCAGCGATGTTCCGGTTCCTTAAACGTTTTACTGGCCTTTAGGTGGACTATTTCCTTGTCTCTCTTGCAGCAAGGAGACCAGAACTGGACACAATAGTTTGCATGTGGCCTCACCAGTGCCAAAAAAAGGGGAAGGATCCCCTCCGTCAGCTTACTGGGAGCTCTCTTCCCAATGCAGCGCAGGAGGCTGTTGGCCTTCTTTGCCACAAGGGAAGGTTGCTGGCTCATGGTCAGCTGGTGCACCAGAACAACCACATCCCTTTCTGCAAAGCTGCTTTCTAGCTTGTTAGCTCCCAGCTTGGGCTGGTGCCTGTGGTTATTCCTCCCCAGGTGCTGGGCTTTGCATTTCCCACTGATGAACTTAAGGTCCTCACAACACATTTTTCCAGCCCGCTGTGGTCTGTCTAAATGGCAGCACAGCCACTTAGCTTGACTTCTTTCCAATCAGCCCAGTTTAAAGTGATTTTGCCCGATTGTTATTTGTTACATAACCCCTCAGGCCTTGCTATTTAGGAACTTCACTAAGAGGATTCTACATATGTTCATTTGTTTTGTAGTTCACTGTTAAAAGTACTGAGGAACACACAGAAAACTTTCAGGAAATAGGGCAAATGGAGAGTTTAAAGATGTATGACAAGTTATATGGATAGGTGTTTTATTTTTTATCCTTTCCTCTCAAACCGAGCTTGGAAGAGAGGGCAGCTTTCACGTCTGGAAGGACAGAGATTCAAAAAAGGAAAAAGAAGTAATGATTTTTTCAAAGATCTGGTTGTTCTGTTGTGGGAAACTGTGTAGCACAAACATAATGGGAAGACAACTGGAAACTGGCATAACTAGCATTACTCTGCTACTGTTTTTAAATAGCTAGAATTATTTTAGTTACTAGGTAATCTGGATATTAACACTCAAATAATTTCATCTTACTTTATGACTTCCGTCAACTTCTTTCCTCATTAGCTCAAGCTATTTTATGCTTCATTCTCTTTCCTAAGGCAATTCTCCAGCGTCTCTAGAGAGCATATTGGAAAGGGGAGGAAGGATTTACACATGGTACAAGACTGTTTCCACTTTAAATTTTGTGGATTTTATTTCCAGGGTGTATTTAATATGGATGCCAAATTATATTGTTCTTGTAGTACTTAGGAAGATTTCCTTGAGTGCTATAACACTGTAGTCAGTAATGTCCCCTTATATTTAGGATCAAAACACAGTATATAAAGTCTAGAAAGGGTACTCAAGGTTATTCCCCTTGAAAAGTGAGTTGTTCTCATATTTTGTTTGACTGCAGAGCTAAAACAAGCAACTTAAAAGAGATAAATCTTTCTACAGTTTGCCTAAATCCTTATTTAATAAAAGTTCTTCTAAAACAGGGATATTGCCATGCAAAAACCCCTTGTCTATGCTTCTCTTATCATTACATGTGACTAGTTTTCTATTTCCTTTAAAAAGGCGTGTTTTACATTGCATATTTCTGTCTGTGTACATTTTTTATATATGCATATGCATTTGCGTATGTATGTACATATACACAAATATAACCTGACTTTTCAGACTTCACATTTTAGTATTTAAAGTGGGGTTTTTTTATATGGATGACTAAGGAATAGACGCTGATCATTAATACTGCTATACCCTAAGAAGTTTGTAGGTCCAAGAAGCTCTTTCTTCTAATTTTTACAATTGAAATTTTTGTGCCATTTTAACATAAAATTCAGCTACTTAGTCTGTTGCCTTCATGTGTTTCTTTACTACACTTTAAATCACTGTCAACCAAGATACTGGATCAAGACCTGTTAAAGGCCCCTGAAATTTAAGGTGCAAGAATAGTCTCTTCCATCTCCATGTCACAGCCCTAAACCGCTACTCATCACTGATGCATAATAACCTTTTTCTCAGCAGCCTAGATATTTTTGAGTTCCTTGCCACAGACTGATCCAATTCCAAGCACAGTGGTGGGAAGATCTGCCCCAAATCTGGTTTGGGGACTGAGGTACTCCTCAGAAAGATGTGCTTTGTTTTTGCTGGCTGAGGTGGAAGTATGATGTATTAAACAGCTTGGCACATAGGAGGGGTAGGGCTAGCAGCATGTCCAGAATTTTTAAAGGGAAAGAACAAACTCTTCCCTGATCATTAGAAGGAAGAGCAGATTAGTTTACTTACTGAAGATGCATACAAAAAGGACTCTCCTTTCAGCCCAGAATAAGGTGTCTTGTAGGCAGAATTTTTTATGGGTTCAAGTGCACATTCTGTTGAATCACTAGCTACACAGGTTAAATATCTTGGATTCCATTTCTGGATACTTTATTTTTTATTGAAAATCTAGATTGTCAACAGATGTCTTAGACTGCATTCCAGATTTCACCTTCAATATTTAAGAAACTGGTTCCTAACAAATGTTTAGATTATAGGAAATTTAATCTAAAACGCTCACAGATCTTAGCAAGAAAATCTTATCATCTTTGTATAAATGTTTTCAAATTATAATTTTTATCAAATACTATGTTATCATGGTTAGTTTGAACTTAACACAATTATCTCTCTGCTTGTGAAGAGAATCAGGTGTTGTTTTAAACAACTTTTTTCAGTAAAACAATTACGTATGAGTGTTTTACTTGAGAATGTAGAAAGCAAATAAACAAATATACTGGCAATGCAAATACATGTTAGAAAGTACTTTTGGTTTTAAAATCAGAGAATAAAAAGACTATGTAAATCCAACCTAAAATAGTATAAATTGCATTGAATGCTCTCATTTTTCTTCTGGATTTGATTTTATATTTTACCTCTGTATACACTATAAATCATTCTACTTGTGGTATTCATAGCTTTGACATAAATGGGCAATACATTTGAAAGACAGACAATTCCCCGTTTGATTAATTCACTGGTCCATTTACTCATTCAGAGGCAAACTTACTACATTCTAACAATTCATGCTCTTACTGTCAAATAATTTGTTACAGGGTCTGCACTGATTCTAAATGCAGCTTTTTGTTTATTTTTTATTTATCCATACATTTGTATGAATAAAAACAGGCAGGCAGATGACCTATACAACTTTTATAATATGTCCTTGGAAGTGATGAGCATTCTGGGTCCTACACAGCACAAGTGACAGTGGAAATATGACTTGCAGATTTTGAGCCAAAACATCTGAAATCACTGAGAGAGCCCCTGACTCAGCTCTGCTGTCAGCTTCAGAGCGATCAAGGCACCACTACCAAAGGGCGATTCAAAGACAGAACATGCAGGATGCCTCCATGGGTGCTGTTGCATGGGAAACAGCCTCTGGGGTGAGATGCCTTGCTTGTTGAGGGATTTGGTTTTGATTTGGGAAGTAAGTCAGATTTACAGATTCACTGCTACTCCTCAGCTGGATTTCAGGGGGCAGTGTGTTTTTCACACATTTTGTGATGGAAGTATAAGCACCATGAATTCACCTGCTGAGATGACCTCCAGTTGCAGGGAGTCTGAGGGGTCCTGCAATAGCTTTTTCACATTCCTATTCACTGAAGCTACCAGAAGTAGCTTCAAGCATACAAGCCCTTGTACATGGCACTACTCACACAATTATTATTCTGTGTTCACTACTGAGCAGTGTGATCTGTGTAAGTTACAGGCTGAATCCCAATGATGTGCACAACGTGTTGCTTTAAAAACATGGTGTGTTGAGTGTGTCGCAGCGTAAACATATGGTGCTGCAGTTATTGCTGTGCCATATGGGGATGTGCAGAGCTCTCTTTCTTAGCAGATAGTGCCAGGAACACATCTGTATAAACTTGTCATCAGTGGGCATTGTCGGTTCCGTTTCTTTACACCTTTGTGAGCACCACTAGTTTCTGCATGTATTTTTCAGTTTAGATTGAGTAGGAGAAATTCACTGGAGATTTTCCAGTTTCTAATTACTTAAGATAATTGGAAGAATTTTAGATTTGTCTTAGGTGGCATTTTCTTACCATAGATAATAGCTTTGCTTTCTCTATCAAAGTTAAAAAAATCTAGTGCAAGACACAAACAAATCTCTGAGCTGTGACTACCTCCTGTTTGTAATTATCAACAAAATAGAGAAAATCACAGATTCTCTATTTCCTGCAGTGTTACTAAAGGAACAGCACAGTCTTTTAAAGAACAGAGAGAGTTCTGGAATTTAAAGAAAAATTATAGATAAGACACCAAAATTAAGCATCTTCATGATAGCTTTTTACTCAAAAAATTATTTGAAATTATATACTTTGTTTTGTTGTGGTGAGATTTTTCACAACTGAACAATGATTAAAACATTTTCCTGAAGCTGTTCTAAAGTGGCTGCAAAGGTCTGTGGCAATTTCTTTAGTATTTTCTGTCTGAGGAACAAAAAAGTGAAAAAAAATTACACCTCCTTTGCTTTTACTGATTTGCAAAAGTCTTTATATTCTTATTTTACTACATGTCTACTGTATGTTAAACATTCTTGATATATTTGGTGCTTTGCACTTCTTTTCCTTTGTATAATTAAACTAACTGGACAATTAATCAATGTAATCTGTAACCCTAAATGACAACTGACATTAATGAAGGAGGTTGTTTGTAGTCCAAGCTTGGCAGGTTAAGAAGAGAAGACTGCAGATATTCTGCAGGTGGAAAGCCAATTAATACTGTGAAGTTGGGATGGTATAAATTGGAATAGAAATGAGCTTTGTGAAAAATATAAATTCATAGTTGTCTTTTGAAAGGTACAATGCCACCTGCAGCCTAGAAGTCACAGGAAAAAACCATTCATTTTGTTGTTGCTCCACGCCCCATTGAAGTTAGCTTGCTAAATTCATCAGCCCTTTCCTAAATTTTAGAGAAATAATCTCTCTGGTCAAAATATTAACAGTAAAGTAAAGCTGAAGAGGTGAAATTATTGTGGATCTGTGTTTCAACAGTTCCACTACTGTGAGGCATTCTGTTTTTGGCAATGAACATTATCAAGTTGTAGTAACTATTACTCTAGTTAATAAAACCTAAGTAAATCATATATAGCATATAAAGGGCAAATTGCAGCAACCAATTTACCTCTGTTGGTGAAAATTACATCTCCTATGCCAGTAGGATGCCATCCCTTAGGAGCAGGGGGTGAAGAATTCATTACCAGGGAATAGAGGACACCAACTGTTTTCATCTGTTGCCTCAGTGAGAATTTACAGGGTGGCAGCAAAATATGTGAGCTAGGACATTCACCCCATCCCAGGTCCACTGATTTTTCATGCACTATTTCTTTCCTCTGTCTGTACTTTGCTTCTATACTTTCTACTACATATATATATGTATGTATATTTATATATATATATGGCCTGACTCAGATGACTCACACATCTACAGCTTTGTTCTTGCTTTAAAAACAAGTACCTGATCTCATCTTACTTGCCTGTCATCCCCGTTGCTTGTCCTCAGCCTGTCCTGTTTTGTGCAGTAACATTAAAACAAATAATAAGAGGGATCCTCTATCTATTAAGTTCTTCATACAAGCCTCCCTGTCTGTTCAAGGAAAGTGTTAATTCACTGTTTCTGCAAAGAATAGATGAGAGTCTCCACTACTCACAGGTGAAGAGTCTATGTAAACTGAAATAGTACAGTATTTGTGATATTTTATTTGCCATTTATATCAGATTGTGCAAAATGTACTGTGTAACCCTCATTTGAGCCAAGAGTCTGAATTTACGGATTTTTTCTAGCATCTGAAGTACCATTTCAGAGTGGTGTTCTTTAAGAGATGTGAAAGGTAAAATATAAAAAAGAAAAGCAGAAGACCATGCAGTTAAAGTAATTTCCTTTGTCAGCCTGAAGTAAATTTAAATTAAGAAGGATTAGCAAAATACATAAGATTAGACCAGAGAGCGAAAATTAAGTGGGCTATCCCAGTTCAACACTGAGCGGAGCTTCCCAGAGTTATGGGAGAAGGATTCTTTTTCTTTCTGGAAATTCTTGTAATAAAAAGCATTGAGCCATTAGGCAGAAAATGCGTAATTACCTTGCCCTGTATGCTTATTGGTAATGGAAGGACTAGAGAAAAAAAGATGCTTCCTCTGCAGTTGAAAACTGACAGTTTCCTCCTGGCTTCAGAGTGTTTTTGCTGGTTTACATTTCCTGACAGTCCAGCTACTACAATTTCCTATGAGAAAGAGTTAAGCAAAACTCTGGCAAAGTAAAGGATTGATGTTAAGATGTTGCTGTTAGAGGGGGAAAAAACCCCAGAGAGTACAGGAACAAGAAGCTTAAATAAGAGGGTGATGGGAGTCAGAGGTATATGTGTCAAGAGGCTTAGCATTGTAGTTTAGGTCTGTATTGCAAGCATCTCATGGCATCTAGGGACAAACTTTCAGCCTAAGGAGACTCCTGACTCTGTCCTGGGGCAAACCTGGGGTGTATGTTTTTGCTCTCAGGCATGGTGGGGCAAGAACAAAAGCAACTCCTGGGAGGTCCAGTTGGATATTGCCAGTTGGGAAGGCAATAGCAGGTACAGCCTGATAGGTTTCACATAAACTCCTTGTCAAAACACCGTTGTGCCCCATTATCAGGTTTCAATAAAATCTGTGATCTGGAGTCAGGAACCTCTGCATACGTATCTCTGCTTATATATCAGGAGCTGGGCATCTCAGACTAGCACCAAAACTGTGACAAAAGCATTGACCTGGGAAATAAGTACTGCGAAGTTGGAGGAGACACTGCAAGGGTTAAGCTTTTTGAGTCCTGCAGCTTTGCTTAAAATTCACAAATTTGATCTATTTGCTGGAGGTAATCAGGAAACTCACACAAAGGAGAAATACAAGGAATTAAAGGAAAAGAAGCGGGAGAAGATTTGCAGTCTCATTCTGAGTAGGAGTTTTAATGCAGATGTCTGACCTTGCCAGAGACTGCACGAAGGATTCCTTTATGGGGTGTTTCAGAGAGTTGGAGGGAGTGCAGCTGAATCTATTTCTCCTTGCTTCTGCTACTCTAAATATTAGAAGAGACAAGTGGGTGGTGATACTGAGCATGGTGATTAGGGTACTGAACATTCTCCCTGTGGGCTGT
Organism: Oreocharis arfaki; assembly: GCA_013398015.1. NCBI lineage: Eukaryota > Metazoa > Chordata > Aves > Passeriformes > Paramythiidae > Oreocharis > Oreocharis arfaki. The sequence continues at coordinate 975,194 of VZRR01012213.1, forward strand.
CCTCCTGCAATATATATGTAAGCATCTGGTACAAACTGCTGTACTGCGACAGCCTTTCAGTGGCTGTGGGAAAGTCCATTAAGAGCTTTGAACTTATAAATTGGAATTAGATTCTTGAATGGAAGATAGATGCCTAGGCTATTCTTTTGTACCTACCACAACCTTTGACCTGTACCATAGGTAAAACCATATGAGCACTTGCACCTTTTATTTACAAAATGGTAGAAAGAAGTGAAATTAAAATGGGGGAAGATACATCAAAAAGAGAAAGCATGAAAGGAAAAGCAAAGTGATGCTCTCACTGACAGCCAAGTTTCATTCTATCTTGTAGCATGTATCACAGAGTACAGTTAGTGTCTTTGGCACAATTCTTTGCCTTGAGGGGATGCCAGAAAGCTATTTGTACTGGAAGAATAGTTCACACATTCACTCCAATGTGTGTTTATTTCCATTGTATATGGGTTTTGATAAATTCTGAGCTTGGCATTCAGATGCCCACTAGGCAAAACAAATTGCTTCCTAGGTCTGGGAAGCCTATTATACCAGTTACTGTAAAGCAGTTCATATCATATGCATTCTCAACAGTGCTCTGACTGCTCCAGAGTAATTCTTTGTGTAGTAGTTGTAGCACTATTCAGATCCAGGAGCGAAAACCTAAATGTAGTGCTAGTCCTTTGCCAAAGTTGCCACATATTGTACTTTCAGCGTCACAAAAAAATAGCCAAGGGGGAAGAACATATATGAAAATGTGAATAGATATAGAAAGTGACTGATCTAAGTGTTTTTTAGCTTAAAATTGAAGTGTACTTTTACCTTGATTCACATATTCATTCTACAATAACTTCTACACTCTTGTTACACTACGGATCTGTTATAAGAGACAGTGCTACAGAGTTTACAAAACAAACTTTGTCACTGACGCGAGACCTCTGCCTAAACAGAGACACATGAAAAATAATGGAGCTCTGTCCTGAAGATGGATCTGCAGGATCAAGTTTAGGTCAAGGCCATGCTTAATGAGTAAATTACTAGTAAGCATAAAAAGTAATGAAGAATGTCAGAGAAGGGAACAGACAGCAGCTACCTAGTTACAGTCAAACTTTTTAGGTCTGATAATGTAAGTATGGATTTGCATGCAAAAATTCTTAGAACTGAGTTACAGTATGCATGAGATTTCTTGCAGCACCTGAGCACTTGCCTAGCCTTCTGGCATAGTTTGACTCAGCAAATTTCTCTCTTCCCTTGTGTTCCAAAAGTTTTGCATTGAACTCTATCTTTCTCCTTGGTATTGTGCCTGGTTTAGTCTCAAGCCAGATTACATTGTACCAAGCAACAAAGCAACATGGATATTAGTACACGGCAGGAGTTTGGCATAGTCCATCTCATGTCTTTGACTAATGCATGTGATGAGAAGAATTAGGGGTAGAAATAGAAAGGAAAAGGAGGGTGAAGAAATTCTCTCCTAATTCAAGTAAATTCTGGGTAACAGTTGAAGAATATATTAATTCAATTTAAAACTAATTTAATGACTGTAGAGCATCTGAAAATGTAGTAATTTTATTATAAAGCCATTTTACACTTCTTTATAAACACAGTGCAAGCAGTTCAGTTGTCTCAGAGAACACCAGTATAAATTTTCATCCTGAAAGTTTGTCATTTCTTTTTAAAATTTTTTTTTCTTAACCAGTTTTGAGCCTTCACAGTGCTTTATAGCTTGATTTTCTTAAGAAAATTGGTCAAAAGATTTTAGAACATCCTAATTGCTTCTGCTTCATTCTCTATGCTATTGTCACACTCAAAAATTTTTAAAAACAGTGAAACACAGGCCTCTCTTATTCCTTATAGGAGCCACTGTAGTTCCGTGTTTAATTTTTACTCCTCAGCGAATTTCTTAAGTGTATCTTTTACTGTGATTTCACATGCTTTTCACTCTGGAACTGAAGCTAGGTTATGTTAATAGCAAAGAACAAACATAGCTGTTGTAGGTATATTGAAGCAGGGCAAAATCTTTCCTGAATCCCAGACATCGAGTAGAGAAGCTGACTGAGGCATTATATATTCTTTCCAGAAGCTCGTCTGTTTCATTCTTAAATTTCTTCAGAACTCTTAATTTAAGATTTTCTGGTAGTAGGGAATAGTCAGCATTTAATTTTCCGATTTGTTTCAGCACCTTTTCTTTTGATACTGAATTTTGGACAGTTTTGATACTGTGAAAATCCAGGACTTTCATTGCCACACACTAGTATGTGCAGTGACAAAAAACCTAAAGAATGAGAGTGACAGGGAGGATGGTTTGCCTTTTCTCCTCCTACCTTATTGGGTAGCTGGTTTAGTGTTATTTTGCACAGTGAATGCTATGTTTTAGATCTGTGTTTAAAAGCCAGCAAATTTCTAAATCCTTTCTTTCTTGGCTAAATAAGCATTACCTCTTCCCTCATTTCAAATCATTGTGTTTATATGGACGACTAAAAACCTTTTTAGGGAATTAATTTATAAACAACAGAAGCTGGTACCAGAAACAACTTTCATCCATTTTTTCATCCAACAGACATAGTTTCGTATAAATAATGGAGGTAGATACCTTTGGAGAGGACTGTTAACAACTTCAGGAAGTGTCCCCACACTGCTCCAGTTAGCTATGTACAACTAACACTTTCCTTTGAGAGTCTTGATTTATCCTTTATTTAATACTGTTGAAATACTACAAAGTTACACCAAGCCCAAATGCCAAGATATATAGATCAGTTCTTGGAAACATATTGCAGCATTTAATACTAATGCTATCTATGTTCATAATTTGTTAAGGGTTTTCTAGTTGAATGTATTCTGATTACCATAATTCAGACAAAAACGTTAGAGCCCCAATAATTACAACTGAAGAGCAGAAGATAAAATATAAAAAATTACATTCCCTCTGACAAGCAAATATTAGCTAAAAGTAAAGCAGAGATTGTATTTTGAAATTTAATTTTTGTTACAGAAGGAAAAGTAAAAGAATAATTAATGAACCAGGTCACCCTCACTATCTTTTCTTAGGGCTCTTAGAATGCATAGATTTTATAGATAAGTTAAGAAAACACTCCAGTCTAAATCTATTCTATATTGAAACAGCAACCTAGTGTGGAATGCTGTTTAAGGAATGAATTTCTTCAAAAGGATAATTTAGCATAAAAAAGAAAATTTTAAAGAAAGAAACAGTTGCTTTCTTTACCTCTTCAGGGATACTATTGAATATATTATTCTCCTTCTCTCTCTCAGACAGTCAGGTTGGCATTGACAGGGATCAAAGATACCATATACAAAAGGAGGAGAGATCAGTGATGTATTTAGCCTAGAAAACTCCACTTGTCATAATTCTCAGGCTATTTTTTTGATCAAAAAAGTTATGGAAATCAATCTGCTATGACCCTTACAGAGTAGGGTCCTAAAAAAGTGTTTTTAAAATCCTCTGTGGTTTGTAGCAAAACAGTAGTACAACTATAGTGTCCCTTGTTAACAAACTCCTCCAATCACTGGGCAGCCATCCAGCGGTGCATACTGATTTATGTCTGTAGTAAAGTATTCTACTAATCACATAACGCCATTATTAGCCCTACTGTGCTCCTATGAGTAAGCAAAAACCACTATTTTTTTCCTTTTCCTCCAAGTAGGTTACAATGACCCAAAAGTCTTCCTAATGCCAGGTCATGTTTTCGCTACTTTTATTCAGTGTGTATATTAGGTATCTGTCAAATATTAAGGGACTTTTTAGACTGCAGTCCTGTTAGATTCCTTATATTTCCACTCCCTGCACTAACTTGATCTTTCTTTGAAATAACCTGCTTACAGTGTGGACAGAACAGAAACTACTGACACATGCACAAAAAGAATAACGAGAAATATTTTGAGGATCAACTGTGATAATTTTTTTCCTAAAAAGGAAGAACATTAAATCATTGTCAAGAAAATGTTCAGTCACAGTCTTTTTGCACATTAACCTGCTTCTGAGATCTCTGTTGAAGGTAGTAATTGGATGTATGTTTCTCATTTGAATCTGGTCAAAAGGCAACCTGTGGTTTGTCTGTCTCTTAAGGTGGAAACCTTATATTAATGTATCTGCTTGGAATATTGCAATATAAGATTTCCACTTATTGATAGACATTAATGCTGTAAACAATACAGAACAAATAATGTTGCTTTTCTTGTGTCACTTCTGATTTTGGAAACAATTGAAAGTGAATGCTTAAAACTCTAAAAATCTCAATTTATACTTAATTTTTATAAGTACTAGATTCACAGCTAGAGTTTCTTATCTAAGGAGAAGGTCAGAGGATGTCTAGATCAGCAGGCAGAGCACAGTGGTGCTGCTGCATCATAAGATGCATCGTGTTGTTGGCTGAGAACCTGATATTCACACAGAATCAGTTTCAGTCATCTGCCTCAGGCGAGCTTTAGTCTAAGCCCCTGGCCTGAGTGCCCATCATCAGTCGGAGTATATTACACGTGCCATGGAAGAGTGTCCTTCTGGCTTTGTTTTGGTCAAAAGTGATCTTTTCTGCATGCTCTGCACTTGTCCATGATGTGAGCCCAAGGGTGAGAGGTGGCCCTGACTGATCCACTCCAGTGAGCAGCCTTGCACCAAAAAAAGAGATAAGCACCCTAAGCAGGAGTATAACTTCATGATATGTTTCCAGTTCCTCCAGATTTTATGTTAAAAAGGGATTTGGGTTAAAAATCGGTTCACTGGCTCTTTCTGGTAAACAGTTTTCAAATTGTATGTATTGACATAGGAAAAGTTGCAAACATTTTGGGATTAGTCAATGTGAGGCAAGTTGTGGTAAGAGCCACAGTCCTCGACTTTCCTCGCTGAGAAACAGAAGAACTATTGTTCTGGGAGTATACAGCTTTAACAAAAGTCTCACTACATTTTCACGTTCCTTTCAGATGTTTACTCTTTAGAGAAAATGTTTTTTGGGTTTTTTTTTTTGGTTATTTTGTAGTATTGTATAAAATGTAGTGTCAGCATAAAAAGTATTATTTTTTCTCAGAGAAATTCCCACAATTTTCGTGTCCCAAGCTTAGTATCTCAGAGCCACTTAGTTAGAAAATTAAACTGAAAAAGGAATAGAAATAGGAGGAAGAATAGGAAAAGGAAAAGAGTAGTGAGATGTGTATAGTGAACTGGTATTAATACTGAGCTTTTCTTGTTGTGTACCATGACGAAGTGATGAAATTCACAACTTTTTCATGCTGTTTTCTCTGCATGCTAAAGAAAACTGCAATCGATATTTTCCTACATGTCATTATAAGGAGACAAGTCATTCAAAGAATGCAATTAGCCTGTAATTATCAGGTGATAATGAATACCACATCCAATATCTCGCCTCCTTTGAAAGTTACAGTTATGCTGTGAAAGAAAATGAGACAAGAAACAGCGTTTAGTGCTGTGCTGTCAAGATGGGTGACTAAGATTCTAAATACCTTATGAAGTAGCTGTTGACAACTAAAAATAATTGACAAGTATTGAATTATCAATTCATTGAAAGGTCTTCTAAGCAGAGAAACAAAGAATATCAGTGATTACTTAATTACAAATCCAAAAAGCAGATGAGATGAAGGGACCAGTTAGTTAGAGGGATTAATAAGGAATGAAAGTACAGATTTAGGTGATGAGAGAATACACTAGATCTTAGAAATGAGAGAATTCTGGGAAGGCTCTACCCTTTTGAAATCAGTCAGTCTTTTGCACATAAAGCATGTATTCATGCAGTGAAAATTATGGCCAGAGGAAGCAACTGAGGCCAGGAATTAATAGGATTTGAATGCAATTTGACAGGTCTGTTGATATGACGAATATCCCATTATCCTTGTTAATGCTAATTAAATTATGCGGAAGTGTTATTAAACCTCACGCTCGAAGCCCACCTTTAATTATTTTTGATCAAGAGGAGACTTGTGTAGCAGCAAATTAACCTTAAATTGGCTTACTTAGAGGTCTTTGAACACTTTGCCACATCTTCTTGCAGTGCCCTTTCAGAGTAGAATTTGAATTCTGAGCCAGAGGGTGGTTCTGGTGATTCTTGTTCTTTCTACTGGTTCTTCTTCATAGGTTTAGGATGAAGTCCTTGAGAAACCATATGTGCTAGGATGGATTTTTAAGATTAGTGTTAGATAAAGCATGCCCTGGTCCTCTCACAAAGATGGAGCATGTTAATTACCTGCTACATGAATGGAATGCTTCACATTTTAGCAGGTGTTGCCTGAGGTGTAAGCTATTCATCAAAGTACCTAATAAGGAGATAGAAAGTGCTGTGATCTTATTACACCGGGTACTATGAGCATTAGAATTAATGTCATTAAAGCTATTTTTACGATTACTACACAGCAGCCAATACAAACTGAAACTAAAGTGGTTTTAAAAGCTGGGGAAGGGCCTTCCTCCTAGCACCTGGTTTCCTATGTTTCTTTGTTCTAAAAACCCACCAGTCTCTGTTTATCTAATATTTTCTATGCTTAGTCTTACACTTTTGAATGCTGAGACATTTAGGCAAAGACTATTAAGTTGTCTTGGGAGAAAACAAATGTGTGTGTTTGGGAAAACACAATAGAAGTTCACTGTTCAATTGGCTATTCCTTACAATCTGTAGTTTTTCAAGCTCTCTGTGTTATTCTGAGAGAATAACAACTCTGATTTTAATTTTGACATCAAATTCTTATGCAATCTTTTTTTCTTAATGAATTTTATATGAAATCTTCTGATTTGTATCATTTATTATCTTGTTTGAAAACAAGACGATAAAATGCACACAGCGTAATTTAAAATATAATTTCTACATGCATGTAGCATCCATTTGTGATATTTTGGCTGTATGTCACAATGCTATTGATGTCAGTTAGTATTTAAATAGCAGTGTGGAAAATATTTGAATAGGGATGGCTTTGTCCAGAGGCAGAAGTGGCAGAAGCACTCTCCTTCTTGCTGTACTATGTCTTCCACTCTATCCTGTATGATGAAACAGAATCATAGGATAGTTTAGGTAAGAAAATATTTTTAAGATCATGAAGTCCAACTGTTAACATGTCACTGCCATGTTCACTGCTGAACTATGCCCCTAACTGCCACATTTAGATATTTTTTGAACATTTCCAGGGATGGTGACTTTAATACTTTCCTGGACAGCCTGTTCAAATGCTTGACAAGTTTTCATGAAGAAATTTTCATAATATTTAATCTAAGCCTCCACTGGCCTGACGGCATTTCCACTTGTCCTATTACTTGTTACCTGGGATAAGAGACTTACACACACCTCGATACAACCTAATTTCAGAGAGCTACAGAGAATGACAAGGTCTTCTTGACCCTCCTTTTCTCCAGACTAAATAACCCCAACTCCCTCAGTGGCTCCCCATTAGATTTTTGCTCCAGACTCCTCATCAGCTTCATTTCCCCTCTCTGAATACACTCCAGCACCTCAATACCTTTTTTGTTGTGAGGGGCTCGAGACTGAACATGGAATTCAAGGTGCGGCCAGCAGTGCCAAGTACAGGGGAGCAATCACTGCTATGGTCTACTGGCCACACTATTGCTGACACCATCTCAGATGCCGTTGGCCTCTTGGCCACCTGGGCACACTGCTGGATTATGTCCAGCTGCTGTTGATCAGCATCCCAGGTCCTTCTTTGCCAGGCATCTTCCCAGTTACTCTGCCCCCAGCCTGCAGGGCTGCCTGGGTTTTTTTGACACAAGTGTAGGACCTGGCACTTTGCCTTGTTGAACCTCGTGCTATTGCCTCAGCCCATTGATCCAGGCTGTCCAGACCCCTATCCTGCCCTCCACCAGATCAACACTCCCACCCAGATTACTGTCATCTGTGAAATTACTGAAGATGCGCTTGATCACATTGTCAAGATCATCAGTAAAGATGGTAAACAGGGCTGACCCCGGCACTGAGCCCTGGGGAACTCTTTTAGTGACAGGTCACCAGCTGGGTATATCTCAATTCACCACCACTCTCTAAGCCCAGCTGGCCATTCAGCCAGTTTTTTAACCAGGGACCAGAGCACCTGTCTAAATCATGAGCAAACAGTTTCTCAGGAGAATGCCATGGGAAAAGGTGCCAAAAGTCCAGACTGACATCCACAGCCTTCTCCTCATCCATTCTGTGAGTCACCTTGTCATAGAAGGAGATCAGGCAAGTCAAGCAGGACCTGCCTTTCATACACCCATGCTGGCTGGGCCTGACCTCCTGGTTGTCCTGTATGTTACATGTGATGGCACTCAAGATGATCTGCTCCGTGACCTTCTTTGGCACTGGGGTCAGGCTGACACATCTGTGTAGTTCTGTGGATCCTTCTTTTGGTCCTTCTAGCAGATGGACATCACATTTGTGAACATCCAGGCAGCTTTGACCTCCCTGGTTAGCCAGGGCTTCTGATAATGATTGAGTGGCTTGATGAACACCTCTGCCAGCTCCCTTCTTCCACAAGGGGTACCTTTGGTTATCCCATTGTTGCAAAAAGCAGATGGAGCTGTAGACACCCTTTGGATGTGCTGCACTCCTGAAGGAGGAGCAGAAGAAATTAGTTTCTCTCTGCTCCTTGTGAAACCACAGTCAATTTTCAGCGGCTGATGTAGTGTGACTTGACTTCATCCCCAGTGTACAACAGGACCTAATAGATCCAAATGAACTGTAAATGATAGTGGTAGACAACAACCGTTACTCCCTTTATCAGAGTAATTACCCCTATGTGTGAAAATCTAAATTAGGAACCAGGCCCTGAATGGCAGCTCAGCTATGCAAGATTCAGTGCAGAAGAAGTAAAAATGGCCTGAAGCCATTTGTATTTTCTCTGCGTTCAGGGCCATCCTATTCTTGTTAGACATCACAATCTGTGTTGTGTTCAATGAAATTTAGGAACGCAGCTTGATTTTTTGACAACGAATCATGTCAGCAAGCTTTTCAGCTATAATCTGTAGACTAAATGTTATCTCTGTGTATATAATGGCTTTTTTTGGTGACTATTCCATTTTTAAAAACTAGTCTAAGCTTGCCTATGGACAGGAACAAGTATAATAGAATGAATTTTCATTAACTGATCACTGTGAATATATCTTCTATCTTAGTTGTGTTAGACATATTTTCTCATAAGGCAACGGGTTTTTTATTCACCCACAGGTATAACATATGTATCTCTGCAAAGCATTTGTGGATGCAGTCTGGAAATATCCTTGATTAAAGCATTCACGCTATAACAAAGCAGGTAGGAAGACATATTGGAATCTTACCCAGATCCCTTTGTGATGCCTGTAATATCATGTACCCGTCTTAAGACTAATCATAGAATCATACAATGGTTTGGGTTATAAAGGTCCTTAATGATCATCTAGTTCCAATCTGCCTGCCATGGACAGAGATACCTTTCATTAGACTAGGTTGCTCAGACTCCTATCTAGCCTGGTCTTGAACACTTCCAGGAATGGGGAAGCCACAACTTCTGTGGACAATATGTTCTAGTGCCTCACCAACCTCACAATGAAGAATTTCTTACTGATATCTAATCTAAACCTACTCTCCTTAAGTTTGAAACCATTCCCCCTTTTTTCCCCTTTACATGCCCTTGTAACTAGTCTCTCCCCATCTTTCCTGTGGGTTCCCTTCAGGCGTTGGAAGGCCAAAATTCGGTGTCCCCAAAGGTTTATCTTTTCCAGGCAGAGCAATCCCAATTCTATAAGCCTTTCCTCAAAGGAGAGGTGTTCCATCCCTCTAATCATCTTGGTGGCCCTCCTCCAGACTGGCTCCAGCAAGTCACTCCACAGGTCCTTCCTGGGTTGAGGACCCCAGAGCTGGATGCAGCACTCCACCTGCATAAAGCAGGTTTATCTACAGCAGGTTATACAGGATTATGTCCAGGAGAGTTTTGAACATCTCCAGAGAAGGAGACTCCACAACATCTCTGGGCAGCCTGTTCAAGAAGCTTTTCCTTGTACTCAGATGGAACTTCCTGTATTTCAGTTCGTGCTCATTGCCCCTTGTCCTTTTACTGGTTACCACTGAAAATAGTACAGCCCCATTCTGTTGACACCTTATGATAACTTGTTTATCCTTTCACATAAAATGCTCTATTTTTTAATCTCTTACCAGTATTCCTACAAACCTTCAAATTTTAACAAACATACCAGAAAGGATTGTTAACTAACTAGAAAGCAGTGGAAACCCTGTGTAGCTCTCAAAACACAACTGTTCACATAGATTGTCCTACTGTGCAGGGCTTTTATACCGTGTATAAATACCTTATCGTGTTATACTATCTTTTGTCTCCAAAAAAAAATCCGCTACAGTGGTCTTTCGATTTCCTTTTTTCTGGAAACAGGATACTTAAAAAAAGAAGATAAACATTCTATTTTTATCTAATATTTTTTATTTGGTAATACTGGGAGAAATTGCCATGCTTTTCTCTTAAATAAGGCATTTATTCTTGAAACTTTATCTGTACATATGCTGTTGTTAGCTCAATATATTAATTGATGGAATGTCAGAAGATTATCCACCCCCACCCAGCTCACATCTCATGAGACAGTATTTCTTTAGTCTTGTATCATTGGGATGCTATGCAGGAGTGGGAAGCTGAAAAGAATATCTCTTTTAGAAAATGGAGCAGTAGCCATGCCTGTACCTACTATACAATTTAGAAGCAAATTCTTGGCTGCCCAGTGGCTCCTGGGCTTTTTGAATGGGGGCAGCTGAGGTTGCCAGCACAATGTGCACGATGAGGGGACATTTCTCCTTACATACAGGCTAGACAAACATGGTGAATTGATTTGGATTTAAATCTACTGACAGATATGTGATATTGACCTATATTTCTCTAAGATTTTTTGTTTTGTGGTGTTTCTTGCAACACAGCCTGAGTGAAAATTAGCATGAGAAGAAAGTCCTCGGTTTCCTTCAGGCCAAATGAAAGCCTAAAAGGGTCACATCTATATGTGAGAAAATCCCATAAAGTAATAAAACAAAAGTGAACATCTTTACCCCTCTGTTGTTCTTCTGAGAAATATTTAAAGGAAAATTTTGTGCAAGAACCCCTCTATGTATATATTTTTTACTTTCAATTTATTTTTGAATTTCAAGACTGAGATAGCTTTCCATTTCAGAAGAAACATGAAGTTTCAAAAAGAAATCAGCAGTAGTTGGAAGACCTAAAGACAGTCTTAGAAAACTAATTTAAGATTGTCTTCCAATGTGATGCCATGTCTAAGAGGAAAAATCCTTTATTTCTTTTGTAGAGCCCTTTAGACTCAGAGATAAAAAAAAAGGGATATGTAAAATGTTTAGCTTTTAAAGTACATGAATATCTAGCATGGAGACTTAGCCTCTTTTACAGTATTATGCACCTGATTTTTAAAAAGTATGATGAGATAAAGGTGACCTTCCAAGAAGGTCTGAGACATGTATAATGCAATAAATATTTCAGTAATCCCAGTCTACTATTTCATTTCTTCCAGACAAGACTAATAGGTGACTTGATCACTGTTCAGAGACGTAGATCTGGGTAACAATATTCTTACAGTTACCTTCTGTAATGTAATAAAACTGTTGTTTGAAGCCTGAAGCTAGGTGAATTATGACTAAAACTATTGTAATTGACATATTTATCTTTTAAAAAAGAAGGTAATCATTGCATGAATATTTTCCTGAACTTATTCTCTTGTGTTGCTTTTTAGTTTTGTTTCTGTTTTTTTTCTTGAAAATCCTTGTATAGAGGTTTCTTCCAGTTTTTCCTTTCAGGGCACAGCACTTAAGAATAAGGTGTAAAGTCCATCTCATGTTCTTTTATGCAATGTAAATAAACTATCAAGGTCATTCACAAAAAGACTTAAAATATCTTGCTGATATTTCACTTGAAAGATCAAAAAGACAAGAATAATTCAGTTATAAACCCTTATAGGAACCAAATTACTTGCAGTCTCTTACTTTGTGGTGTGAGTGTATTTACTACGTTTATCACCAGAACTGGCTATCAAATCATGAAACTATTTTTGCCATCTTCCAGTGCTGATAGAACAGCCCCAGAAATATCAGGTATCGTGATGTTTAAATAACATCTGGATTGTGGAATTTTGGAATATTAAACTTTACCATGATGTCCACAAAAGAAATGGCTAAACAGAAATTTCTCTTGTGACTGGGAAAGTTTACACAGGTCCATTATCTAACACTGGAAATGGAGAGTTGTTCTCCTAGTAGTACAGGGCTATGGTAGTTCCTGAGCAGATTTCTGGGACCTAAATATTGATTCTATTTTCTTTATGCCTTGATTTGTGTTTAAACTAATTTTTATGTTGAACAGTCATGAAGACAATATTTGCTCCGAAGAGCACAGGTGCATGCAGCACAACAAAGACTGTGTGTGTTCTGGACTTGTAAAATTAACCATCAGAAATACTAATTATTGATATTGCTACAATGTTTGCTAAAATGAATATGTCCCTCTGCTTTCATAGCCTATTATATCCATGGTTCTTGGATAAAATATTCTCCATGACAGCAAAGGCTCATTTATCTCTAAAAATGTTTCCTGTTCTTTATTTCTATTATAGTTTTGCCCAGATCATCCATCCTCAACAGTTTTAGAAAACCAAGAGGAATGCACTGGTATTAGAAAATCTAGTGAAAATTCATTTGAAAGGGAATGAGCTGTGTTCTGATACAGTTGCGGTGAAAAATGGTTCGGATAGTAGATCTGTATGTAATAATATTTTTAATAAATTCCAGTTACAAAATGAACATATGTGATGTCTGGACTATCTAAAACTTTGATCGTGTTTCGTAAGTGTTAGATTACAATATTCACATACAGACAACTAAGGATATAAAGCAGTAGCACATTATAAAAGCTCCTTGCTTTGATGTTTTGGAATTTCTTTTACTGCTTAGTTGAAATGCCCTAAAATTCCCAATATCATCTTATAAGCATTTTGATTTTGAGACTTATGTTACTGTGATGGCACTTTGCAAAATCCTTTGATATAATGAAGTACAGATAAGCTTATTCCTCTGCAAGTATTGTGATATTTTTCTGTATATATTTTTCTTTGCTATGAAAAAAAGCAGTTACAAATTTTCTTATGCAAATGTATGAGAATTCACGCTTGCCACTGATTGCAGAAAATTATGTCTTTCATTAATAAAACTCAATAAACTCTGCTAAGAAAGACATCAATGATGAAACTAGACTTTCATCCTTTTAAACTGTAATGGTGTGTAAAATTATTCATTTAATCTCTTAGCATTTTTTTTTTCTTTATCTTAATAGAAATTGAGAACAAAAGCTGGTATTCTTTTAAAAAGGATAGAACTAAATATTTTCAGGAATTTTTAAGGACTTCGAATTGCCTGTGGAAGAACTTACAAATTGCTGAAAGGCTCTTTTGACAAGAATTCCTGTTAAGGGAGAGAAGACAATGCATCTCTCTGGAAATACAAGAATTTAGTAATGTGCAAAGAAAATGTAATTGTTGTTTCTTCTGTCTGACTTCAATTATGTGTCATTATCTTTACTTTCCTCCTTCTGAATCACCTGTGCCTTTAAATTCGACAGTGGAAAAGAAGGGACAAGTTGGTCTCTTCAACTTGGATCAAAGAATCCCCTTCCAGTAGAGAGTTGATGGAGGGTATCAATGGTTCTCTTCCATTCTCCTAGAGGAGTTTTAATACACGGGACAGCGTACATATTTATAACTTTTCTATGATCTTGTACAGAGTGTCTGTAAAAGCAAATTTATCAAAATGTTATTATGTATTTCTAATTATAGCTTAATTCTTCAAAGCAGAAGATTGGAAGGCACTTCCAAGACAAAGAGGTAATTGACATCAAATACAGAAGAGTCTGCAGAAAGTACATGGTATGCCCCTTCATAGTTTCCTAATTTTTTGCAGAGATAACATAAAAAATAGTGTAGTGTCTGGAAAAGAGGTTGCAGTTTACCTGGCAGTAGGAGCAAACACATTGGTAGCAGAAATCCTCACATTCCTACCCACAGCTAAAATACTTACACCAACTGTGATTGCAATTTAATTGGAAATCAAACTGTATCCATAACAAAGGAGAACAATTATGAGTAATCTGGCCCTATAGGCAAACAGAAATCAAGCACAATAATGATGTCTTCTGATGTCTCTAGCTAGCCATTTCATCCAGAATGGACTAAGACAGAACTTCTGAAAATGATTTTTTGTAACAACTTTATGGGAAAGACTATTTCAGCAAAACCATGTGGTGTCCATTTTCTTTAAAAAAGCTGTTTTCTTAAGAATATTTAATAGATACAAATGGTTTCTCCAGCTATCTTCTTGGCTTCAATCCTTCTAAGAGCCAAATAAAACTACTCTTAAAGAACTTGGACTCTTAGTATTTCTCTGGCATTTTGACTCTTTCATTTCAATCTGGAAGAGACCTGGACAGGGTTTTATGAAGAATGAAAAAAGCCAGAGGTGGGGTGAAATTCCACACTGAGGTATCTGACTCAAGATGTCTAGATGTAGACTAGGTGTCCAGGCTTTCTTTATAGCACCAAAGACTTGTGTCTTTATTCAGGTGGTGACGTATAGGCATCTAATGCTATTTGTGAAGTTCTGAAAGACATGAGATGTCTGTATAGGGCTGACAGATATGACACAGGAGCCACAGTACCCCAATGCGCTTGTGGACTTGCAGCATGAGGCAAGCTCATACAGACCAGGGAACCTTCAGATGCACTGGGAATTGCTAGTGGGAATCTGAATGGAGCCAATGTCAGCTGATAAAATCAAAAGCCTCTATAAAGCTGTTTTTCAAACCTTTATGTAGACCTACATCTGATTAAATTGGGCATAATCTCCAGGTTTTGTCCACAGGTCCACACAGACACTTTTGAGTGGATTAAAACAAAGAATTCGATTCATTAACACATGAATTAATTGTCTGATTTTCCTACATAAAGCAGCACCAAATTCTGTGGTTTGATTCTTTTGATAAGTGATTTTAGGAGCCGGCAGATAGAATAGGAATAAATTTGCCCTAATTTAGGTACCTGTGCACCAATGGAGTGTACTGTCCTCATTATATTTAATAGATAGCTAGGATTTCAGTGCAGGAATTGTTTACCTCAGTATCAGACCCTGCTGCCGTATGGGACCAGGCAAGTTATCCGAGAGGTCTAAAGGGCCTCCAAGAAGCTTGTGTCCTTTTAGACTGACAGGCGAGTCTGGGTAGAATCTCCTAATCAATCTAACACAGCGCTAAGTGCTTATTTGTGGGCAACTTAATTATCCTTCTAGCTGACCCATGAAATGTTTGCCCTGAGATGGGTTACTTTTAGATAGACACATACTTCTGGTAAAATGTAGTCTTGCAGCCATTATTTGATTTTGCTGTAAAAAGCATGGCTTTGCACTGAAATACCAGTGCTGCACACTGCCCCTCTCTGAATTCTTGGCTTTTGATTTTGACTTTGGTGACATGATGATTCAAACAGAATGGACAAGAAAATCGTGAAGGTTAAAGCTGTTTGCGAGCTCCACTTGAGCTCTGAAATAATAATCCATCAGTTTTGTCATGCCATATCTGTGCAATACTCACACTTCAGTGAGTGTTGCTCCTTTTTACACTCAGTTGATCATTAGACATGTTTGATTATGATCTTATTTATATTCAATCAACTACAGTTGGGAGTCCCATCTTTGGGACCCAACTTTGCTTCTAGAGGCAGACAGTACCATTCTTTTCTCTGAGGAGTTTTAATACACGGGACAGACAAGAGGCCAGCGGAGGAGCATACGCAAATTGACTCTCCTTCTTCAAGGCATAGATGTGAAAGTCTGTTTCATCTGGGCTCTGCTTTAAAAGACGAGTTGATGGCCAGACCAAACACTCCTCACGCTCCTTGTGGTACATTACAGAAGAAGCAGCAGGAAGGATTTGCCCAAATCCTCCTGTAATGTAGTCCTGCTTGCTAGGAGTCTTACAACTGCTAAGGATTAGACCTCACGGTTGATGTCCAATCCTAGTGGAAAAACAAATAAAAAAAAGTTAATCCTCATAGAAAACTTCACATTGTACCTTAAAAGAGATGGTGCAAACTTCAATGCTTCTGGAGCTCAAAGGATAACTTTGTTTATGCAGCTGTAACAAGAACTCTGCTCAGATGGGAGTAAGTAATGCTGCCTACTCTGAAAAATTAAAACTATGATGTATCCAGAGCCACCATGAAATATTTACAGAAAAAATTCCATTAAATTTCTTGGAAGTATGATAAATGAATATTTATTTTTAATTTCTATTATTTAAAATTTTGTTATTTTTATTATTTTTCCTGATATTATTAAATAAATAAATGGAACTAAATGGAAACAATAACAAACAACTCGGTAAAATCTTTTCATTATGCAATCACCAATTCCTAGTAAATATTTGTATTAAATTATTAACCTATAAGATGAAATTAGAGAAAAATGCTTGTTTCATGCCATCATCATTCCCAACAGTGCCCCTTTATGCTGGGTCTAGGGGTAGGACAAGCTATCTTGAATCCAGAAGATGAAATTTCTACGATATTCAACTGTTTTGTGTACCTTACTAATCCTACTACATTGTGTCAGCATTTCTGTGATAGTCTCTATTTTCCAGGGGTTTACAACACAGATATGAAGATTTATTCTGTGCTGGATACATATTTTATCATTTCATACAGACTGGCATTTTATGTACTTAAAGGTTACTGTATGTTTTGTGCTGTATGAAAAATGCAGTATAAATTCAGTATGAAACAAAACATTTATTCTTCAGTGCAGATTTTTAAAAGTTTTATTAGCATCAAAGAGTGCACACTTACACAAAAAAAAAGTATAATAAATACTTAAGCCAGGTGTATAAAGTGGATATTTGAACCATAGTAAAAAACTTCAATTTTTAAGAGAATTTTGGTCTGCAGTTTATGCACTGTAAACTAGTAACTCAAACTGACTGAGCTTGGGCTAGTCTGAGAAGTGGGGTGTGTGTGGGTGTGTGGGTGTGTGTGTGGTGGTGAGTGAAGACAAGAAATGAGACAAAGAAGTGTAAATAGCATCATGTTCTATGTTTTTTACTCCCACTGCAAGTCATGAGGCTGTCCTTGGGAGTAGTCTCAGGTCTCCAATATTTGGCCAAGAATTCTTCATGCCAAAAGAGAGAACAAAGTATTGGAGCTACCGAATAGGGACTGGATTTTGTTTTCTCTGCACACTCAGAGTCGACATTATATCTTTGCTTTAATTGTGAAAAGAATGCAAGATTTATGTCCTAAAAGCAGACATTAAATTTAGCATGGGAAGCACTATATTCCAGCATCATAGTAAGCAGACAGAACCTGGTGTATGGAAGAGATTTACAGAAGAAAATTCAGGTGAGCTAATTATAAGAAAGAACAAAGGAACTGATTTGATTCACCAAGGTGATTTCCCATTGTAAGGATGCAAAGAGGAGAAAAAATGACCTACCTAAATTGACGAGATAGTCTATTTTAGTTCTTTGCATATAGACATGATTATCAAAAAAGAGGAGGTGGACATGGAGGGAGAGCCACAGCATATTTGACAATAGGACTCTTCTCTGTGTAACTTCAATAGAGACTCAATTCAGCCAGTCAGCTCTATTATCGTATGTGCCAGTTCCTTCCATGATATAATTAAAAATACTTCTCATTGACATTGAAGATTGTAAGAGCAGGGGAAAGACAGTAATATGAAAGGGAGATCAGTCCTCCAAGGACAATAGTCAAGGGGAAATAAAAATTAATCTTCACATTTATTATTTCAGGGAAAAAATGTCTGAAATTGAACATTCCAAGTGAGCCATCCCCTGAAGTTTTCCTTTTCTGCTTCTTTGACAGCTGCAAAGTTCAGCTTTACACAAGTAAATTTCACTACATTAATTATCAGGAAGAAAAGAAAGGTACAAATCCCTCAGCTGTTACTCTTCATATTCATTTGCAGTTGGTGATAACCAGATTCTGTTACTTGGAATATAACATCAAGAAGTTCTGAATTGTAAAATAATAAAATCTCCGGATAGAGAGTACTGTTGAGTTTGTTGGTCACATTCTTCAATCAAGAGATGCCTAGAGGCATCCTAAGACACAGCATGAATTAGAGACTGCTATAATGTTTATTCTTGTGTGTGTGTTCTCTTAGAACTGTGTTTCCACTTTTGCAAAGACAGTTACCATTTGATTAAGCACAATCCTTAAACCATAGTCCTTAAAAAAAGTTCTGTTGGGATTTTATAGTATTTAAGAATTTCAATACATCCAGTCCAAGATTTTCTTTGCCCTGTTTGGAAGAATTCAAATAAAGGAGGAGTAGAAATGGAAGTCTAGAATTCTCGCAAAAGAAAATAAATTTTGGAAATCCTAACACTAAGGCATTTTTATTATAGCAAGCTGCATATGTCTATATAGGGTATTCTAGCACAAGACTTGTCAGTAGAGAGACAGATCTCTGGGAATAGTGCTCTGTGAGGCTGGAAGTTCGAGTTGATGATCCTGACGTGTCTCTTCCAAGTCAGCTTTTTCTGTGATTCACTCACAGGGAAGTACTCTGCTGGCTGTAAAATCCTTTTCTTAACTCAAGTAACCTCCCTGGGATAAGGACCTACTTTCATACTAGTTTGTTTTGACAAAATACAAAATAAATGTCAATAAAAATAGTGGCGTTTAGGAGGCTATTTTATTAAAGTTTTCGTTGTAGGTTAGATCTGCATCATGATGGTGAGAAAAACAGATCACTGAGTATTTTCCAAGAGGAAGAAAGGTGAGAGAAATTGTTTCTTACTGATGGAAGAGAAACAGTGGATTTGCAACCTGTATTTTGACAAAATGAGTGAAATGTACTCATTTGGCTTTGAGCAAGAGGCAGTGCCAGTGTAATTTTCAAACTGTCACTTTTATTCTATTCTGATTGGTGTTTTTCAGCTTCTGTCATGCAAGCTTTCCTACTGACAGTTTGTCACAGGGAAAAAGTGGAGAGTATAGACTTCTGCTATATCTGAATGTGTCTGATCTGGAAATTGAACACATTTGTGCATTATATGAGAAAAAGACATGAATATTACCAGGAATATTACCTCTGTCTTTTCAATATGTATCTTTTTAGATGTTATGTATTTCTGATAACATGAAAATTCAGTGCACTATAAATTTAGTTTACCAAGCTTTTTTTTTTTTTTTTTTTTTTAATTCTTGCAATTAATTTCTATGAAACAGGAGCAGTAGGACCTCAGTTAGATCCTTGCTGAAAATTGACAAAGATCTGTTGAATTCAGTGGTGGTAAGCTGATTTACCTCATCAGAAGTTCTGACCACAGTTTATGGCAGGAAAAGCTTGAAGACCATGCTCCCTCTGGATTTCAGGTTTTGACTTACTGAAAGCAATGCTACAGACTGTGTCTTTGACATGTGTGAGCTGTGCTGTCACAGGGAAGGTGGAACCTGCAAGCAGAGCCAAGCAGGAAAGTTTCCATCTTCCACACTAGGTGGTGTAGTTCTCACCCCTCACTTGTTTCGCATTCTGTACTAAGATGACCTCCAGACTGTTTGTGACAGTTCGTGAGAAATGTACGAAATACCAGCTGGCCATAATATCTGAGGAAGTCTGAGAAGATGCACCATAGGTATGGAAGATGCCGTTGTGAAACCATTGTTTAAATCCTCCCAAAGGATAACCTCACTAGTTCCTCCTGGAATTTTACAGTGTATCAGAACCAGCCTTTCACTTGAGTAGTAATGTCAACTACAGCAGGCTGCTTAGAGTTGTTTCCAGTTGGGTTTTGAGTCTTTCTAAGCATTGACATGTCACAGACTCTAGGTAACCTGTTAGACTGAAAAAAACATTATTCTTATGTTTAAATGGAATTTTGTATATTTCAGTTTGTGCCCACTGCCTCTTGTAGTGCTACTGGGTGCCACTGAGAAGAGTCTTATTCTGCCCTGTTTTCTTCCCCCGTCAGTTATTTAAACACATCAAAGAGATCCGTCTAGGTTTTCTTCTCTTCAGGCTGAGCAGTTCCTGATATCTCAGCCTTTTCTCATGAGACAGATGCTCCAGCCCCTTAAACATCTTAATGGCCTTTTGTTTGACTCATTCCACATCTCTCTTGCAGCAAGGAGACCAGAACTGGACACAATAGTTCGCATGTGCCCTCACCAGTGCCAAAAAAAGAAGAATCCCCTCTGTCCACTTACTGAGGGCTCTCTTCCCAATGCAGCACAGGAGGCAGGGCAGGTTGCTGGCTCATGGTCAGCTGGTGCACCAGAACAACCGCATCCCTTTTTGCAAAGCTGCTTTTCAGCTGGTCATCCCTCAGCTTGGGCTGGTGCTTGTGGTTATTCCTCCCTAGGTGCTGGGATTTGCTTTCCCATTGATGAACTTCATGACGTTCCTGTTGACCCATTCCTTCAGCCTGTGCTAGTATGGCAGCATGGCTATCTAGTGCTTCAGCCACTGCTACCGGTTTTGTCTAGGTTTCAAGTTTACAATGTCCTCTTCACTAACGAAGGTGTTATTTTTAAACTGTTGGACTCAGTGTTGATATTGGAGCACACTATTGGCAAGTGGCTGCCAGCTGTTTTCCATACCACTGGTCTGGCAGTTCATCCAGTTTTCTGTCCACCTCACTGTCCACTTCTCTAGTCTGTGCTTCATCAGATTCAGATGTTATAGAAATCATCCCCCTTTACAGGAAAGGAGACCTCCAGTTTTGAAAGATGTCGAAATTATATTACACCCTGATTATCTGTGGATCGGTGTAGTAGTATTTCTATGAAAATTAGAATGTTAAGCTTACTTACTTTTCTATCCAATCTTCTTTTTTGATACTCAATTAATGAAAACAAAACATATCCACTCATATACTTAAAGGAAATACTTTAAAACCTGTGCAGAACTTCGGAGGCCAGAAACAGCACTGTAAATCGCCAAGATAATTTCCCAATTCAGGATCACTGCTTGTCAAATGACAAATGTATTCATACCTCGGTATTAAAGAACTTCACTTGCAATAGTGGCAAAAGAATGAAACCAAATTTAATAAAATTTTTCTTTTCCATGATTTCTAATTATGGTGTGATAACATGGTTATTTTAAACCAATCTTATGCACATCTTCTCTAAAAAAAATCAGTCTCAGAAGAGGTCACTTTGTGTTCTTAAGAGAAGCCTGGGAAAAAATGAGAGCAAGTGCAGAATTCCATAAAGGAAGTTATTTCATCGTTAAATATGCAGCAACACCTCAGAAGGCCAAGGATGTTTATTATTAAAAATAAGCCTATGCAATGCCATAACCATAATGGACCCCTGTCTTAACAGGACAATTATTTCAGTCAGCATTGCAAAGCATCATAACCCTGCTGATGGCTTTTGTAGGAATATACACACATTTCTAGACTACACTGTAAATATAACATCTCACCCATTCCCATAGAAATAGATATTGTCCCCATTTGGCTACTGTGAAAGTCGATGATTCATTTGTCAAATTTCATTGCTTCTACGTCTCCAGAATGTTTGTTTAATCATAGAATTATCAAGGTTGGAAGAGAACTTTAAGAGCATCAGATTTTGCTACTTCTGTGCAGGGATGCAATAGGTGTTAGTACTAGGAAGTAAAATCTTTACACAATTAACTTCTAAGCTACTCAAGCTGCACTTCCAAGCATTTAGACATCCTTACAAGTGCCCAAATTCCCTGAGTGACATTGCTCAGTATTACTGTGGGGGCAAAAGCAATGTATAAGGTAAAAAGCCACTTGAAATAGTGTTTATTAACATTGAAACATACTCTTTTAACATGAAGTGCTTTCAAATCTGTTTGAAATGAAATTAATCCTAAAGCAGTAACATAACAAATGAAAGAAGTGCATTGCAAATAAAGCCTTCCACTATAAACTGAAAAAAATGAGCAACAGCCACAAGAGAATTTCACTAATTCCCGATCTTGAGAAAAAATACCAAGAGTATGAAATTGGAATTAGTCATTCATCCACAAGAGAATTGGTGTTAAAAAAAAAAAAAGTAAATTTGTTTTTAAATGTCATATTTAGGCTTATGTATTTTGCTGTGATATAAATAGGACTACAGAGAAGAATTTCTCTCAGTGACTAGTGAGGCAAGCTTTCATGATTCAACTAATTTAATTTAAATTTATTAAATGTAAGTTAATTTCATGAGTCTTTGCTATCAGAAATTAAAAAAGGCAATAGAATAGAATAGAATAGAATAGAATAGAATAGAATAGAATAGATATCTATGTGTCCACTGAGGGAGTGGCCAGAACAGGTTAAACAGCAGATACCTAGCATCAGGTGAGACAAATTCTTACATATCGTATGGCTTCCCTGTACTATCCAGTAGGCTTTCTGCAGATATATTCTTGGTTCCTTTTATTCATTTTGGTGTTTTATTTGGTCAATCTGTTTGTCAGACAGAAGTCATCCTCATTCGCTGAGAACCCCAATGAGAAACTAGCTCATTGAGGTTAATTAAAGTGAAAGGCAATCTTCTCTCAACACGACAGAAGACCTCTGCATCAAAAAAATCCTCTAATGAGAATTAAACAGACTGTTGCATTAACCTAAACTTTTTCAGTAAAGTCAAATAATTATATATTATGCGTTCAAAATTACATGTGAAGGATACCTATACACAATCTGAAGGTGTTTTTTATTAATTCTTGCAATCGAGCTCCAAAGCAAATATAATAATTACATTCTCATTAAAATTATAAATTTAATAAATAAGTTCTTCCTTCCAGAATCTCATTTTTGTTTGTTTGTTTGGTTTTTTTTGTTTCTGGACCAGGGTGAAGAGCAGCTGCTAATCATCTAGCACACAGAAAATAATCCATTCAGATACTCAAAGAAAAGATCAGTAATAATATGGCACTATTGTCTGATCTGCTATTAAGCTACCCAATTACATACACTTGTATGTATAGCCATGTCACTGTTTCAGGATGATTTTGACCAGTCTTCTCCTAAATATATATTGTAATTTCTGACTCTGGACATCCATGCTCTGATGTTGTCCAATATTCCTCGTTATGATCCTTGACAACACGTTATGCTTCTGATTCTTCTGAAATTTCCAGAATTTTTGTCCAGTTGAATTGACAGCTTCTGATCTAAGTTCTTTTCTCTGAAAATTGATATCTGGCCTTTATTGCTAGTTTCTTAGTTTCATTACTAATGAGTAGCAAAAAATCCAGGGATCATTTATTTAAAATTTATTCCTATTCCTGTTTGAAAACCTCATTTTTAAGAGTCAAAGGTGGAACTTTTCTGCAGTCTTTCAATCCTCTTGAGGTCCTTTGTTCTCTCTATAGTGCATTGACAAGGGAACTCTATGCCAAGTAAATCTAATTTTCTCTCCTCGAATATTCTTCTAAATGGTTACGATATTCCTTTCATATCTTTTTAATTGATTTAGCTCCAAAAAGATCAGTTGAAGGCTATGTGGTGCTCTACTGCATTATTAGTTTCTTCTTTAAGAAAGTAAGAAGTGCATTCATGCTGTTTGTACCTTTTCGAGCTTTTTCTCCTGCCTATCCTTCTACCAGACTTTTTCCTTACTAATCTATAGTGTTTTGTTTGTGATGATGCTATCAGTACATCGCTGCAGAGAAAAAAAGCATTTGAAAGCTCCTGAAACAACTCTGTAGCAAGAAACCTGCTTAGTAGCAAGAAATGCAGCTTTTCATTACGTAACATCATTCAGATTATTGTTCTCATTTCATTTATTCTCATATCCTGAAAAAGGACTATGTCATTAAAAAAGAAAAAAAAAAAGCACGTTCCATTATGAACAGTGTGCATTCAAAGTTGGTGGCAAGCCTGCTTCAGAATAAGATAAAGCTAAAAGGAAAGAGATGGATGAAAATGACGTTGTTATTATGTGGTTATCTTTGCTAGAGATAATCTATCGGAGCCAGGATGGACCAGAGGAGAGGGGAGGATTGTGGAAATTTTGGTTTGTTTTTTTTTATAGCATTTATGGGAATTGTTTTCTTGATTTTTTTAATTTATAGGAACTGTCTTCATTCTTATCACAAGCCACAGGTTCTGTAATTTTTAGCAGCAGATCCCAGGCATCCATGACAAAATTCCTTCCTTCCTGTTAGAGCAAACACCACTATTTGTTAGTACTCTGAAAGAGAGAAAAACTGTCTGTCAATGTGATTTCATCTCCAGCTCCCTCAGTTCAAGCTAACATTGGCTTCTTTCCAGGTGGTGCCACAGCTCAGGAAGCTTTTTCAGTGCTAAAGTTAGCCTGGATCCCATTGTTCCCAGAAGAAAAATATATTCTAAATTAAGTCCCTGTATTTACTAGAAATATCCAGCCAAGGTAAAATTCATTAGTTTCTGCAGCAGATTCATGAAACAGATTCAGCTCTGATGAAGATGCCAGCTGTTTCCCTGAGCAGATGTATTGGACCTACAGGTTTCCAGCTGTGGGACAATTCAGCCTTCACCTCTTCCCTAGGGCTGGGCCCTCATGGTGGTTCCCAGTTGCCAGTCTCTGAGTGGATCTGCCAGAAATTCAATCATCAGACTATATCATCTGCTCTAGAAGTGTCTAAATCTTAATTAAACTTTTCAAGCCTTACTAGCCAGCATTCAAAAAAAAAAACCCAAAAAACCCAATCAGCCAAAAAACTGCAAAACCAAACAACAAACAAAGAAATAAAAAAGAATTTTACCAATGCTGTCAACAGAATCTCAGAGAGGAAGTACAGAATCTAAAAAAAAAGTCACTTTTCTGTTGGTTTTGACACTGGTGTACAAAGATTGCAGAAAGGGCTCTAATGTTTTCCAAGAA
Organism: Oreocharis arfaki; assembly: GCA_013398015.1. Lineage (NCBI taxonomy): Eukaryota > Metazoa > Chordata > Aves > Passeriformes > Paramythiidae > Oreocharis > Oreocharis arfaki. The sequence continues at coordinate 1,000,056 of VZRR01012213.1, forward strand.
AGTGGAAAGCTGCATGTCTAACATACTACAAAATATACAAAAATAGGCTTATTATTTTCAAGGATAGATCCTCTACTCTCACAACAATGTCAGGATAAAAAAAAATAGGAGATTTTAATACGAATGGAGGGAGTCAGCCCAAGGAAGTCATGGATATCCAAATATAAAAGTAAATTTATAAGACACCTATGAAATTACAAAAAAGGTCATACGCTTGCAAGGTCCCCAGTATTCCGTTGTTGTTGTCATCCAGCTCTCTTGAGTTCTTTACTTTTTAATTGTACAAGATATGTTATCACTACAGTCCAGGCAGTGGGGATACAATTTTTTTCCTGAGTTTTCTTTGATTAGACAAATCTAGTTTAATAAAAAAAAAACCCCTGAAATATAGTTTTGTTTTCTTAATTTTATGCAATTAAAATTCAAAATGTTTTGTTTTGAATAGCCTCTGACATATGGAAAAGGGGACTTGATTTGCACTTGTCGTCTTTCATGTCCTTTGTACAAACATTGTGGTAGAACAGTGTGACACCAGAAAAATCGTAGATATTTTGTATTTCTCTAAGCAAATTAATTATAAGAAGCTCATTATCCCTAAACCCATTTTAAAAACACAAATAAATAAAACCAGTTGAGAAGTTTCTCACAGAGTAATAAATCAGCTGAAACCAGGACAACCCGTAGCTTGGTAGCTGTGGTTATCTGGAAGCAACAACTTCTGTTTCCCTGACATTTGTTGCAGTGACAGATGAAATTGACAGTCAACTGTTTAAGTGCACCAAAAACCCAAAATGCTGAACTGATAAAGGTAGCAAAATTGCCTTACAACTCTTAATGACTAAGGACTGTCCAAAGTAGACTTCAGAAAATTATCTAGGAAAAAAAAAGGAAAAAGTCCCAGAAGTACTATGACTAATCATTAAGGTTAAGGTAAAAGAAATTGTAACAGAAATAAGGGGTACTTTGAAAGCACAAGCCTTATACTGCCATAGAATTAAAGTATAGAATCACAGACTCGCCTGAGTTGTAAGGGACTCACAAGGATTATCGAAGTCCAATTCCTGGCTTTGCACAAGATCACCCCAAGAATCAGACCATGTGTCTGAGAGCTGTCCAAGCTCTTCTTGACCTTTGGCAGACACGGTGCCATGACGAATTCCCTGGAGAAGCTCGGAAGTAATCTTCCAGCCTACAAGAGAGATTTAGCCATATTTGAAATAAGAATTAAAAATGGAGAAACAAAAGGCAGCTCAAACTGATAATACATATTTAAAAACCAAAATAACAACATTCATTAATTACTTGGATGAAGGGGGAGATGCCTCCTCAACAAGTTTGCTGACACCACAAAGCTGGCTGATACCCAAGAGGCTGTGCAGCCCTTCAGAAGGGCCTTGACAGGTTGGAGAGATGGGCAGAGAAGAACCTTCTGAAATTCAACACAGGCAAATGCAGGGTCCTTCCCCTGGGGAAGAATAACCCCATGAACTAATTCAGGCTGGGGCCTGATCTGCGGGAAAGCAGCACTGTGGAAAAGGATCTGGGGGTCCTGCTGGGCAGCCAGGTCCCCACGAGCCAGGAGTTTGTCCTTGTGGCCAAGAAGGCCCATGGTGTCCTGAGGTGTATTGGGAAGAGCCTTGCCAGCAGGTCGAGGGAGGTGATCCTGCCCCTTTGCTAAGCCCTGGTGAGGTGCATATGGAGTACTGTGTCCAGTTCTGGGCAGAGAGACGTGAAAGACCTGGAAAGGGTCCAGTGAAGGGTGACAAAGATGCCTAGGGGACTGGAGCATCTCTCTTAAGAGGAGAGACTGAGAGAGCTGGACTTGTTCAGCCTCGAAAGGAGATGGCTGAGAGGGGACCTCACCAATGCCTATCAGTATCTGAAGGGAGGGTGTCAGAGGGTGTTTCCAGGCTTTGCTCACTGGTACCAAGCAATAGGACAAGAGGCAATGGGCAGAAACCAATGCATAGGAAGTTCCACCAGAATTTGAGGAAGAACTTCTTCACTGTGTGAGTGACTGAGCACTGGAACAGATTGCCCAGAGAAGTTGTGGAGTCTCCCTCACTGGAGATATTCAGGAACTGGATGCAATCCTGTGCCATGTGCTCTGGTATGACCCTGCTTGAGCAGGGAGGTTGGACCAGCTGACCCACTGTCATCCTTTTGCAACCTGACACCTTCTGTTATTCTGTGTGTTTAGAAGAACAGGCATGAAACACTGCCTTCTGTGGCCAGGCTGTTACTGTTACATACCTTGAGTAGGTCTGCTTTAATTTTATGACAATGTAAATATCCATACTTAAAATGTATTTACTATGAGTAGTTTGAATTGAACAGGGCTACCCACTATGGCACACAGTACATGGCTGAGGACATCCTGGTGTCTTGGCAGATCTGAGGCTTTCTAGTGTAAACAGCTATTTGGATTTCAGTAAAGCCAAACTTGAAATAAAAATCTATTGAGGAACAGCAGAAAAAAAATCATCTCTAAATATGGAATTCAACCCAAAGGATAGATATTCTGTTTTGCTATGTGAGTAAAAGCTTGTAAGATAATGTGTGCCAGAGGATTATCCAGCCTTATGGTGCTGCAGATGGAATAACTCTGAAGTTCTCCTAGTTGTGGAGCTGAACCTGCAGATTCTCTGGGACATCTGTTTTGTGAATAAGTGGGGCTAGGAACAACATTTGCTTCCTGCAGACTGGCTCTATGTCATGGAAATGGTTCAGACAGGAGTAAGCCCAGTTTCCGAGAAGCTAACACAATGGTTATGAGGTTCTGTTATACTCTCCAGACTCCTGAGGGTAAGGGCAGTTGTCCTTCCAATATGCTTGGGCTGAAAGGCAACGTTTTCCTCTGAGCATCCATATGTAGGACGGCAATCTAAATAGTTTCAGCAGTCTGGTGGTGTCAGAACAGATCTGCTTTTTCCATTGCTAGGTCTTTCCTCTGATATCAGTGAGTTTGCACATTACACCTCCTAGCTAAAAGTCTAGACTTTCAGCCAGTATTAAACAAAGAATTCAGCAAATGCATGAGGGAGATGAGGCTTGTTCCTAGATGTCCTTTATTCCTAACCACTCCAGTGAGGGCTCTGCCAGGAATTGTGGAGGAACAACAAAGCTATTTCTTTTTCATAGACATTAATAGGGGGTGGCTAAGACTGTGCTGCTTTTTATGCTTTGTACTTTAATGAATCATTCAGTAGTGGCTTGCACACATCTAAAAATTCAAGTTGATGGCTTTCTAATTCAGAAAAGTAATTTTAAATCTCATTTGGAGCTTTTCACAGTGTCTATCATTAGTGAATTGCAGTAATTCAATGCATTCACAGTATTGGAAATTAATATTTTCTTCCAACTGTCTTCTAATAGAGGCACAATCAAGGCTCCTGATACATAATACATGCTTGGTCTTTTCTCTGAGGTAATCTGAGTTTCTCTTCTTCTACCAGATAATTTCCACTAAATAACATGAGATGAAGCATAAATCAATTGATTTTCAAATGCATGAATTTAAGATGATTTTTTTTTCAAACACATCTTATCTCACAGCTCATGATCCTTTGAAGAAGACTAAAGGTATGCTGTATCCCAGTAGTGCTGTGAGAGAAAAGAGTGTCTAGTTTTGTTTCTAGTAAAATAAATACTTGACTGCAACTGGGATTTTGTAGCATTAGTAGTGAAATAGGTTAGGGCATCTGGAGCCTGTGAATTCTAAACAGGAGGAAAGAAAGAAAAGTAGTCCAAGTCCTAGAGGTACTATCAACTAAAACTTAATATTATGTATGTTTATTCCATCAGATTCTTTACTTCTGCAATACAAATCAAAGACTACTATGAAGAATTTGGCGTCCCTCATTCATCATTTGTTTTAGCCAGCTGGTACTTTTTATAATACTTCTGACCATGTCAGAAGTATTATAAAAGAAAAGAAGACACATCTTACCACAGTGTGAACTTAAAACCAGACTTAGGAAAAAAAGAAACCTCTTTTTTGGATTTGGGGCTTAATAATTACTTGGCTCTCAGTTAAACAACCAATTTTCTCTAGTACTTGATTGGCTAAAATCCCTTTCCCAGCTTTTTGAAAGTCAGAAATGTGCATTATACTAACTCGCTCGACATTTTCCATGTGTAATTAAACACTCCTTTGATACGTGTAGAGAAAATGTCATAACTATACTTAGGATTATAGGTTAACAGCCTGTACAATTTAATTTTAAAAAATGAAGGTGTATTACTTTGTCTAAAAAATTGGTCCCATGTTGGAACTTTATATATATACCAGCTTTCATGCCAGAGTGATTTTTTTTTTTAAAGAGGCAAGATAACAGCCCCTCAGAAACATTGTTTAAAACTGAACTCCTTTTGCAGCTTTGAAATTCTGGTTGGCTTGCAAATACAGCTGTAGGGAAGAGTGTCTGTTGTGCACTCTATTAAATCTGTTACAGTTCCTTGTATGTTCAGATGTACACACATATCAGCACTTTCATGTAAATCATTCCCCCTCCCAGGACATCTTTCCCCAGGAAATAAATGTCTAAACTAAAATGGCTACATTATATGCTTATTAAATTGAAAAAATAAAATCTTCCTCCAAACCTTCCGTTCATCTTGCATTTCAAAGTAAAATTGTACTTCGAACATTTTATTCTGCATCAGTTTTTCAGCCTAAATTTTCTAAAGCTTGAAAATTAAACAATGAGTACATGGAAAATACAGATATGGGTCAATGAAGAGCTAAATCCAAAACATTTTACTGTTGTTCTGCCTTTTTGTGCAGCTAAGGAGACATAGCAACCTAAGCAAACTCCAAAAGGTCACGGTGAGTGGCATACAGAACCATGATACTACCTGAGATTAGAAGGAATTTTATGTGTCTGAACTGCCAAAACACAGGGGCTTGGATGTATGAACAGAAGACTCACTAACTCTTCTGTTCTGAGCTCAGTGCTAAAGCCCATGTGTCTTAGTGTGTTTTGTGTTTCTCAGCATTTTTAAGTCCCTGCCTTTGGCACCTAGCTGGAAAGTGAAAACTGAGGAGCTTCAATCTCTGAAAAAGGCTCTCATTAACCATTCTCCCATTGCTGGACAAGGTAATTCACAAATGATGATGAGTTAAAGCCAAGATAGTGGTTTGTCCCAAACATGTGAAACCAAGGACAGTTTTCCTTCATCTTCCCTGGTGGCCTGTGTGTTTTCAGTGCATACGAGGAACAAGATAAGCAGGAAAATAGAATCTCTTTAAGAAAATATCAGTTTCTAAAAAAATAGTATTTCTAAAGAATGATTTATCCAAAGGCCATGCTGCAACCCATGCTAATAATTTGTGAACAGGCAGACCAGTTTTATACGGAATCACTGTAAAATGAATTACTGTGATGGACAATGATTCCTGTGCAGTATGCACAGGAGTCTTCTCTATCCCTCTCCCTGCTAATATTTGATATTCAGAAAATACAGCCGGTGAAAAACAAGTGCTACTGTAATTGACAGATACTGCTAGATGGGGAAGTCTTGCTACTAACAGGCTTGCATTTGTTTAACACACAGCTAGATCATGTCAAGAAGCAGCCCATCAACTGACAAGCATTGTCTTGTTGCAAAGCAGTCTGTGCTTTGTAATTATTTAACTGAACAGGAAGTAATTTGATGATGATGATACATTGTATTTCAAAATGGCCTGACAGCTCACTTACGGGTAAAGAAAATTTCAGGCTACTTGCACTCTTATGCTAGCAATTAGAAATATTAATTAGCTTCTGCTGTTAATGTTTGGTATGCATGTGTATGTATGTGTATGGCTCATTGTAAAACATGTATTTTCATTTTTATTCTGCTATGAATATGTGAAATCAATTTGGATCAGGTAATGATAAATAATCTTATAGAACAGTAGCCTTCTTTCTTCACTGCAGAAGAGAGGAAGCCTCACAATTAAAATCTATAAAGTGAAGATGGGTAAAATTAATGTCATTTATAATTTTTCTTGCAATCATTACTATGCTATGTCATTTTCAAGACTTATAGCAGTTTTTAATGTGAAAATTAGGTGTTGAGATTTTTTGCTCTTTTATTTTTCTAATCCTGGCTGTACTAAAAATAGCTCATGATGTAAATTAGATTTCCACAACCATTCATCTCCTGTTATTCATACAAACACATAAATTTAAAAATAATTATTAAAAATCTAATGGAGTAGAGCAGCCTTGTGAGAGAAAGCAGAGGCATGCTAAGACTGAAGTACAGATAATCAATTCAGTACAACTGCCCAAAATCATCTGAGAAGAGAGTGCTTCTGGAAGAAAAACTGTAGGAGTCAGTATTCCAGCTATGACAAAGAATGTGTGAATGACTTCTATACTTCTGCCCTAAAACTGGAAATACGAGAGAGGTTTCAGAAGAGAACAGGATGCAATTAAAGCTCACCCTTTTCAATGAGTAAGTATAGGTGTCTAGGGGATTGGTGTGTACTGGCAAGGCAAAGAGAAGACAAAGTTTCGAAAGAGCCTTTAATGATGAAACAAAGACACATTTTCTGATTCGGGTTCCAGTCCTAAATTGTAGTTTCAGGCTTTATTCAGGATGCTTCATGGAGAGAAACGTAGAATCACAGAATGGGTCAGGCTAGAAGGGACCACAGTGGGTCAGCTGGTCCAACCTCCCTGCTTGAGCAGGGTCATACCAGAGCACATGGCACAGGATTGCATCCAGTTCCTGAATATCTCCAGTGAGGGAGACTCCACAACTTCTCTGGGCAATCTGTTCCAGTGCTCAGTCACTCACACAGTGAAGAAGTTCTTCCTCAAATTCTGGTGGAACTTCCTATGCATTGGTTTCTGCCCATTGCCTCTTGTCCTATTGCTTGGTACCAGTGAGCAAAGCCTGGAAACACCCTCTGACACTCTCCCTTCAGATACTGATAGGCATTGGTGAGGTCCCCTCTCAGCCATCTCCTTTCGAGGCTGAACAAGTCCAGCTCCCTCAGTCTCTCCTCTTAAGAGAGATGCTCCAGTCCCTTCATCATTGTTGCCTTTTTCTGGACACACTCCTGGAACCCCCTGTCTTTCCTGTGCTGAAGAGCCCAGAACTGGACACAGCACTTCAGATGCGACCTCGCTAGAGCTGAGTATAGGCGCAGGACCAACTGCCTCAACCTACTGGCAGTGCTCTCCCTACTGTACTTTCTAAGGCTATCAGGTATCAGAAAAATGTACTGAAAGAAATCTGCTATCAGTCATGGCCAATGGCACATAATGGATGGGATTGCTCTCTTCATATCACAGAAACTCTCACAGGAGTAGTATACTGAATTATTTTCTTTCCTGCAATATCTCAATTATACTGGTGGGCTGTTTGCTCAAATCTGGCTTCATAACAAATATGTGTGAATATCAACACAGATTGAATAGACACTTTTACAGTCAATGATGGTCTGTGACTGACTAATTGCATGATAATGAATATGACGAATTCCTGTGACAGTCTCATTAAAAAGGCTCTTGACTATCTAATTTGATAAGTAAATATGTGAATAATCTACTTAGGGAAAAGATATCCTTTTTTATAGTTTTTATTTCCTACTGAAGGTATTTAAAGTACAGGAAATTGCTTAAGGAAAGTTTGTTTCTAACAGGAAAACAGTATTTATGTTTTACAGAATTTCAGTCCTAGAACCTCATGGTAGCCAGATGGAATCCTCTCTTTTCTTAGAGATGTCTAGAACACCTCTTTTGCAAATGCAGTCCCTTTCTTATAAAATTTTTTGGCCGCAACTACTTAGGCACCACCACTAAGACAGCAGTCAGTTATGGTGTTCTTACCTTCTCAGGCACTGCAAAGCAGCAGGCAGGAGGAAAGCTCCATGCAGCACTCTTGTGTGTTCTTGACAGAGCCTGGAGTGAGAAATGTTCCCTGTGAGAGAGGGGGTCTCTCTCTGGTTAGATCAAAGCACCACTGAACCTTCAAGTCTATTGCCTAAGAGCAGCCCATAACAAATGCCTGGGAAAGAGTAACAAGACAGAGCAAACACACAGCAGGAATTGCACTGTATGTCCTCCTACAAGCCAAAACAGGGGGACTTCCTAAATCAGGAGCGATATTTTTGTACCTGGCATCCCTCAAGCAGGTTTAATGAGTCTGCAGATCATAAAATTGCTGCATTGGCCAGATGATCAATATTCTAGGCAAATTCACACAGTGTTTTCCGTAATCCACTGCTTATTATTTCTCTAACATCAGAAGTGTTTTACACGCTTTGTGTCTAAGAAAAATAATAATTTGTTTAAAATAAATATAATTTAAAAGTAATTTTCCTAAAATAGATTTTTTTTTAATCTGTCCAAAATACTGGGTAGTGATATTTTATAGGCATGCCTTAGATATGAAGGTAAAATATTTTCCTACCCATATCACTTAAATGAAAGTAAGTTTATTGATTCTTATTTTGGGCTGTTGAAACATCTGGGCAGGATACTTTTTTAAGGTGCGTATGAATAGGAAGGTCCAGTATAAAAAGTGAAAAACGAAGAAGGAAAAGAAAAGTCACTCCAAGGATTTCAGGTAGAACTCAGAATAGCCTAATAAAAAAATCACAGCTTTGCTTACTTTTTTCTGTTGCTTTGAGATTTTTATTTTTTCTTTCAATTAATTTGTAACATAGCTCATAATTTTCTTTGGTAAAATTGAATCTCTAAATTGTCAGTGTTTGGGGTTATTTTTCTGCTGAAGAACGCTGAGTCTGAATCAGGAATCTTTGTTTGCACTGCTGGAGTTCAGGACAATACTGTTAGTGAAGTCCCTGTTGACAGTCACATCTTGTATCACAGCTGAATTCTCCTTTGTCTCTATAACAGCTCTTGACTTTACAGCATCAGTAAATTTCAAGAGGGTACTCTAGTTTTGGTGACAAGCAAATGAATGAAGACTTTTAAAAGTTCTCTCTTGATACCTGGATGGAACTTTTCTTAAAAGGTTGATAGATTGAAACAAGTTCTGTATGTGCCATTTACTGTACTCGAAGAGAAAAAGAGAAGAAGTGAATGCTTGGGATGACTGAAAATATTGTATTTACTCTCCTATTGTATACACGGCTCATCTGAGAATCCTCAGTTTAAACATACAGTATAGTGCTGGCCCTTAAACTTGTTCTTGGTCTGTAGAATTTCATGCATTACCACAGGAGCTGAGCTGAGGGTATTACATATACTATGTCCTTCGAGGAAGAATGCATTTTTTCAAAGGAAGATAAGTTGTTTTGGGAAAGTCTGAAAGAGCAATGATTTTTACTGTGTGAATGACCGCTTGGGGTACTAGTGAAAGCTGTAAAACAGTTCCCCTCATACAAAATTTGACCAGGTGTCAAATTTTTCTTACCTGGGTTTTTTTTCTTAAGATGTGCTGTAATATCCCTCAAAATATATTTGGAAATTTCTCCTTAAATCTTCAAAGATTGTGTTAGCTGACCCAACTTTCGACTTTCACTGTACTATTCAATGTGGATGTTGTTTATGAGGGGGTTAGTGAAGAATTTAGCCTCACAGCTCCCACGAGTATTAGCGATCCATCAAACATTCTGTGCGTAATGTCCCAGCATGTCTCGATCAAAAGAGTATGCATAAAGTTCAAACCACCTGGAGCCAGCTCTGCTCTAAGATATTTTGATTTTGTCCCCTTTACATTTCACAGGGTCTGTGCCTCGTTCATGATATGCAGAGTATGGCTTTTAAGTGTCTCTTTCGGTGTAATGCTATCTCCCTGTTGTCTGTTTGGGAGATATATTCGGGCTTTCCACCTGACAGAGCAACCTCTTTTTGGTGGGGTTGTAACTAGTCATGAGAGGAGTAGCTGTACACAGCAGGACAAGAGTATGGCAAGCTAGCAACCCTGTCCTGCATTTAGTGAGGAAACAAACCCAAGTATAAACATGAAAAGCTTCTACATTCAGAAATAGATAGAGAATTCCCTTTCATTTTTGGCCCATTGTTAAGACTGGTAATAGAGTTTCTGCTCCTCAGTGCTAACCTTGGCTAGCAGTGCATTTTTCTAGATACCAAGGAACTTTTCTAACTTCTGATATAAATAGGAGCTGTTTAATTTATTCCTGCTTAATTTATTTAGCTTCCTGCAGACCCATCCTGCCTTGATTCTGAGCTTTCCTTGGGCAGGAGAGACTGCCAGCAGCAACTGAGCTGCAGCTTGATATTGAATATCCAGTATTAAGAGAAAGAGAAACAAATGATTTCTCATTAAAAAAAACCAAACCAAAACAAAACAACTCCTCTTCCCTCTGGTGTTGGTTCAGCTACATGAGTTGGTGGGGTCTGTTGACTATTTGCTTTTTTCTTCTTGGTATCCTGTGTCCCATAACACCCTCACTTGCATCCATAGTGCAGCCTACTGACCTACACTAGCGAAAAGAGACTCAACCTTTCAGCATTGGTCATCGTAATAATACAGTTATCAAATTCATTTGGCATCTCTATGCAGTCTTGTGTCAGGAACCAGCATTTTTTTTCTTGAAGACAAGTAAGTTAACAGAACAACATTTTTATATTGGGCTCAAGACAAAAGATTGGCCTAATTAGTCCCTGAAAGCTAGGTCTAATTCTGCAAGCCCTTTGTCCTCCAAGAGAGTGACTACTGGAAATTGTTCCATTGCCTACATTGTCTCAGTTGACAGTACAATGACCTGAGTCATGAAGGGTTTTAAATAATTAAATACATATTTAAATTGGTACCCATTCAGATTAGCATGTAGATGTTCTTACAAAGTAAAACTTCTCAGTCAAAACAATAAAACCCCAGCAAGTCAATGAAGGTATCTTGGTACTGTGTTGTGGAGCCTTATGGATAAGGAGTAGGAAAACCTGTAAAGACAAGTGAAATGTAGCTTTAGTAACACCATTAGCTTTTACATATGTCAAAGTTTAGGAAAAGCCCTTTTTTCTGTAGAGTTACAACTCTCCTCAAGTGAGAGTCAGTAGCCTGTCCTAATCAACACCTGAGCCTGGCGTGTCCATGCCAGCTGTAACATGCTGCTTTACAGAGAGCCAGGTCAAAAGGATCAGACTTACATAGCTTTGAACAGCTACACAGTAGACGCTAAACCAGAATTAGTCATCAAATTCTCATCTGCAGGCAATGGAGAGTGGTGGGTACATTTAGAAAACAGCTTATCTGGACTATTTTAGTTGTTTAGCTGAGGATAAAATTAATTATTCCTTAAATATCCCTATATCTTGTCATTGACTACAAAGTGAAATGAGTCACACTCATCATGACTGCTTATTTGAAGTTCATTATAGCATTCTTGGTTTATAAACACTTTAAAACTCCTTCACTCTGCCACTGCGTTATGAAAATGATTACCTGAACAATCAACTCACTGAAGTAATTTATCAATACTGATAAAATGAGGTATCAATAATGCAGCATGAAGGTTAGAAACATGTCTAAGTCTTAAAATTTCCTTTTTCCTTCTTCCCTATATTTTATAGTTTTCAGTGACTATTCAGTGAAAAGCTAATAATTGTGACAAACGTAACACCTTGCCTCTCAAAATAAAACAATATTTACAGAGGAACACTGAAACATTATGCTTATTGCTATCATTAAAGTCCGGATTAAAAATACTCATAGAATCATGGAATCTGAGTGGTTTGGTTTGGAAGGGTGCCTAAAAGATCTAGATGTAGTTCTGCCTTCCCTGCCTTGGGCAGGGACACCTTCCGCTTTACCAGTTTGCTCAAAGCCCCATCCAACCTGACCTTGAACACCTCCAGAGATGTGGCATCTACCACTTCCCTGGACAACCTGTTCTGGTGCCTCACCACCCTTAGAGTAAAGAATTTTTTCCTAATATCTAACCTAAACCTACTGTCTTTCAGCTGGAATCCATTCCGCCTTGTCCTGTCACTACATGGTCTTGTAAATAGTCTTGCTCCACTTTCCTGTAAGTTTTCCTCAGATACTAGAAGGCTGCAGTTAGGTCACCCCAAAGCCTTCTGTTTTCAAGGCTGAACATATTGGACATGGTATTTCTGGAGGTGAAAATGGAGTACCAAGTATCTATTGCCAGCCTCTTGAACGAGCTACAAGGGAGCTGCTGGATAAGACATGATTTCTGTCCTGTTGCCCAGAGTATAAACTATCATGATAACGTTTATTCAAAGAGAGAAACAAATTGATTTTATTTCATGCAAAACGGTATATGACCAGGAGTGATGATTTGGCTTGCTGCAGTTAAGAAGAATATTCAGTCTAATGAACACAGTGCCATGCTATTTATATACTGAGAGATGGCTCTTCAGGCACTGCACTGATATGAAAGACCACTACAGAGAAGACTGGAGGTTGATTTACTTGTATTATGGATGAAGGTCATTGAAGGTGTGCTTCACATCATTACAATGTCAAAATATCATTCAACCTTGGATCAAAGAGATTCAAATACTTTTTTTGATAGTTGCATTGGGCTAAATTTTACTCCTGAAAACTGTGTGTTTAGTTACGGTTGACTTCTGTGTCTAAGGCAAAATAGTGAATTTGTGGCAATGGAGTTGCATATGGCACTTAAGCAGATGAAATACGGCTTATACGCTGGAACTATATCCTGCAGCTGCAGCATTCTGTATGAGCATGCAGTCTGCTGCTTACACTGCAGCCTGGCTGGAGGAGGCAGCAAGCCTACAAGGTAGCTCCAGAAGTCACTGTTAGCTCCCAGGGTTCCCAAGGACCACCTGTTACACTCAATCCACATCCATGCTACCTACAGCAGGGGGGAGCTACTGTCAGTCAGCAGTGATCCTCCCTCAGAGCTCCTTTTCCTCAGAATACCGGAAATAGAAGCTGCAGCAGTTAAGAACTCGGATGTGGGGGGATGCTTTAATCTGATTATAACCAGGATAGCTGCTGTTAATATTTTTAAAAAGTAATTTCATAAAGAGATGCCATGAAAATAATAAAAAGTCAAAAATTACAACATTCATTTAAAAGCTGGAACAAGTTAGTGGGAATGTTGTTGCTTTCCCAGTCTTTTTATCAGGAAAAAAATTTAATTAATCTTTTCTTCTGTTCTAATTCTAGCAATCTGTGAAAGATATACAATTATAAATGAACCAAGTAAGTAGCTGGAACCTTATTCCAGAAAGTTTTATCGTCCCAGCTTCCTGGACTATAATTTTTAGTGTATGATGATAATTAGTGTTTCTGTTGATCATCAGCTCACTGAACAACGGATGCACTCTTTGTTTATAAAATTAGAGCACAGAAGAAAATGAGGAAAATCTCTTTAAGAACTGTATCTCTCCTCAAAATAGAGATAAGCTCACCTTTGCATGTTAAAATCAATAGGTTTTCTAATGTTAGAAATATTTCTGCGTATTTAGTTCACACAAATATAAGAGTGTATCAACTGCCTATCCAAGCTGTCTTCAGAAAGATTCAAAGGCAGGGCAGATAGCCTTTATGTCTTTGTACTGAATGCACTTTCTTAACCACCCAGATTCAGTAAAAAAAAAAACTACTTTACTCATCTCTTTCATCTCTATATACCACTACGTTCTTGCTGTACAGTGTTGTTGAGAAGATGGTCTGTAAATTCTAGTTCCAGGGTTTTAATTGCTGAGAGCCTGCAGATTATCACAGTCCAGTAAAGATCCCTTGGACTTGCCTAAATTTTATTGGTATGGCTCAATATAACTGAAATATATCTGTTTCACCTGCATTCCCCTTATTCACGTGATATTCAAAAATATTTTTAAAGTATGCTGGTTTTTTTTCACTTCAATTTGCTGAACAGTGTCAAATGGAGATAAAAATGAGGACAAAAAATAAAAGATCATGCAGAACAAAAAGCCTCATTTATCAAGTCAAAAAATCCAGTCCTCTGAAAGCTGGTATTATCCCATTTCTAAGCTAGTTCTCATACTTAAGTACCAAAAGGTCATTTTCTTTAGTACTATCTGAAGTCTCATCTTTTAATCTTGACTGTAAATTTTTATGGGTATTTAACCTGAGCCAAGAATGTGACATTTAAATCAGCAGAGGCTTCTTATTTTGATCCCCTTCTTGTACAGCTTTTACAAGAAGTACCTTAAAGCATTAGTGTCACACATTCCTCATGTGAGAGAGAGACTGGCAAATTTATGGGGACATACACACTCTCAGTCAGCAATTGATTGAGATTAAAATGGTTAAAGTATGTTCACACAGATGTGGAATTCAGACTAAGCAGACTGTACAGCTGAACTGCTCTACCAGATAGTTCATTTTAAAGCTGTTATTACACATTCTTTCTCTGATTTCAAAGCATTTGATGTACAGCAGCAAATTTATTGTGTTTGGTGGTTTTGTGAATCTTACACGTGTCGCAGCTCCATGTGTAGCTCTATTTTAATATAGCTAGGAAGAAAAATACAGGAAAAAAGCCCTCTGTCTTTTTTTTTTAAATAATTTTCTTATTTCCAAATATCTTCAAGCATTTTATAAACATAAAACAACACTGAGAAAAATGCTTTAAGGCTGACAGATTTTAACTATTCTACAGGAAGAAAAATTCAGACCCAGGAAACTCCATAATTTTTGTCAGGAGCAGAGAAGACACAGAAGCTCATATTTCACTGCTGTCTAGCAAGTTGAGAGTACACCTCTTCTCTGGCATGCCTGAGAAGCCTATGACAAAGCCAAGAAAGCCTCTGGCTTTTTTTCACGCCTACAGCTGCTAGTTCAAGCTACATTAACACCCTCTCCTGTACATGTATATCCATATGTGGATAAGCTACCCTCCAAACCACGTATAAACAGCTACATAGAAGGATGCACAGGGGAGGAATTGGGAGAAGCTAGTGTCACAAAGCAGAATAACTTCTACTATATGATGAGCTTATGTCTTTCCTTTCTATACAGATTCCCAGATTTTAAACTAGCAGGTGCCATGTGATAATCTGGCCTGATTTTCTACTGAGATGTTCCAGCTCATCAATAGGAATTTTAGGGCTGGAGGAATGATCTAAGCTGGAACTGGAATCCTCCTAAACCATCTGTATCAGAGACTGCTGGACCAGAACATAACACTGAGAGGTCTGATGAACGCATGAGCGTGTCGTCCCACAATACGGCACCCCGAAGGACCATATGGAGTACCCAGTGATTAGGCAAAAGAAGACGTTCTGGCTTAAAACCCCCTCTGTGCTGTTGTTGTGTTTTGTTCTGATATGCTCCCTCAGGCCCACCTGGCGCCATGGTTGCCAAGTGCCCTACAAGGAGAAATCTTTGAACTTGAATCAAGAAACTTAAGGTGAGATTCATTGTACATGTCTATATCTGGGCATGGCACCTAAACTCCCTCTATAATCAATTAAGAGACATAAGCACTTGCATGATGTGACTGATTACAGCATGGAGCTGATATCTGAAATGTGTCAGATGAATCACTGCTTTTTTCTTTTCCCTGATTACAAAAGGAAGATAAAATGAGTCACCTAGATTCAGACATCTGCATTGGAGGTTTTTGGTTAGGTGGGCTGAATACCACTCAGAGCTTCTTCTGAGGCTGTCAGACTAATTTCTGACAAATTTAATGCCTGAAGATGAGCAGAACTGTCACCTTCCATGTAGTAGAAGAATAGAGGGACCTATCCCTGAGCACAGTCAACAGACATGGGCAGTTGTCTTTTGCATTTAGTGAAGAAGATGATTGACAGGCCAAAGTAAAACATTTGGGAAGCCTGTTCTCCCAATGTTAGTGTAACAGGGACACAAAAGCCTGCATTTTAACTGTGAAGAATGACACATGTAGACACTCATTCATTGACAAAAGTAAGAATCACACGAAAGTGTTCCTGTATATGACAGACAGAAATCCCCTAAATTCCTATGGAAAAAGAATCCTGATTTTGTTGAGATCTAAGCAAAAAAAAATTAAATTAACTGCACAAAACGGAACTCCTAAAAAAAAGTAAAGTTTCTTTTACCATAAATTTATACCTCTATAAATTACACATATATCCATGACTTAATGCTTCTGTGGAATTCGCTAGAATTTTTTCACTTATCACAGCACTCTGGTTAGTAGAAACATTTTCCAATATCACAAGCATTTCAGCACTGACTTCGCTGGCTTACCTCCCATTTGTTTACATTTCTGTGTTTTTTTTGTCAAAAATTTATAGCATCTGTATGACTGTAAATTTTTCATCACTGGTTTTCATGAGGTTGCTTTTAGCACACCTATTAATTTTCTGCCCTCTTCTTCATTTCCTATATTTTATTTGACATATTAGATGATTTATGAACTGCTTCTTATTGACATTTAGTTTAATCTTGTTTATTTCTCTGTTTTTACTCCAATTTAGGAAAGAGCTCAGCTGGTCAGGTCTAAAGGTACTTATGCCAAATAGTAATGAACATACATCAACATCAAGACCCCGGCTTTTCAGTCACTGAGTAATAGATGTGAGTAAATGGATCACAACAAATAATCCAGTCGATAGGGTAGATTCCCTTTCCCCTCACATTTATTGAACAAATAGCATGTCAAAACCATAATATCCTGCAGATTGATGGGTTTAGAAATTTGAACAGTGCTGCTTGACCAAGAGTGGCCATGTCAAGTTATTCCTGTTCCTTTACTCAATAAGCAAGCTCACTTTTTCATAAGCCTGCATTTCCACTCTTGTCCCCACTGTGCAGGGAACAAAGCTGCACTTTAATTCAGACAGATGGCTGCAGCACAGGTTGCTGCAGTTCATACCTTTAGCCCCAGACATGTTCATTCAATAACTGAGGTGCCGCTTTTATATAAACAGGATGAGCACAGAGGCTTCTAAGTGCAAAGCTGGGGCTTCATTTCAATGATTCCTCAAAGCTGCTACTCTGAAAACTGTTTTCCATGTACTTTTCTGGAAATGAAGTGGAGCTTTTGAGAAGAAACAGTGCAGTACAGAAGGAAAATAGCAAAAGTAAATCAACTTCTTGTTTAAAAAAATCATCACAGTCAATTTTCGCATAATTGGAGCAATTCCAAAATGGGTCTTGTTATTCCACAATGGAATTAATTTCTTCAAAAAGACCCCAAGTATCTGTTTTATGAAAAAAAACGTTAAAACTACAGACTTCTTTGTAAGGATTAAAATACAGCCACCACCCTATTTTCTGTGTTAATTGATAAGTCTGATTGAAGGGTGTCTTGGAGCTGCTTTGCAAAGACATGCTTTTAAATTATTGTCTAAGGGATGGACTGTGCCTACTTATGAAAAGACTGATGTTTTCTGTCAGACGTCCAGATGGGTAGCAAAAAGAAAGAATTACGCATGATGCAAGAATTTTGATGCTCCACGTTTCAGTGCTGTGTACTACGGATTGTGCTAACAAAGGGACTGGCAGTGCGACTTTCAGCAGCTTGGGTTGAGATGACTGTGGTCATGATACTTGAAAACATGGTACTGAGTGTGGTTGTATGTTTGTAACAGGAAGGGAAAGTGATGTGAGGTTTATCTAGCTCAGTGTGCATCAGGTGGAATAAGCGTTGTCACTGATGCACTGACAAAGGTGTGGGTACTCCAGTTAAAACCTGTTCAAAGACAAAAGGATTTAATGTATGCTACTGGTGTTCTACAGCACAGATCAAAGAAGGCATACATTTCACAGCTTTCAGAGGTCGGAACTCTTCTGTGCTCTGCAACTCTACATTCATATAAACAAAGTTTTTGCCATTTAATTTCTAGGTTCCCTTTTTTTTTTTAATACTCTTTATTTTCCAAAAAGAAAAAGAAGAAGAAACAGTAAAAAGACATTTCTATTCTCTCATTATTAACTTTCTAAATTCTAGTTTTGGTATTTGCTTCATTGGGAGTGGTGTTGTGGCCAAACAAATGGTTCTGTCTGAGTGGGCATTTTCCTGGTTATATAGCCTCGTTACCTTTCTGTTCATTGCCTTCTCTCACAACAAGCAGCATTTGATGCCCTGCTGTAGCCAGGCACCTCCAGCTTTGTGCCTGCCTGCTAAACCCCAGCCCTGGTATCCCATCATCCCATACTACCCTGCCCTCAAGACACAGCTCTTCATTCTGATTGTTAATCCCAGATAATAAACACCAGCCTTGAAACAATAGTTTGCTTCTTTTCTCGTGACAGATGTTCTCATTTTGTATCTGGTGTGCCAGTGCTTGAAAATATGTACCATGTGTGCTAATCTACATCAGAAAGGACTTTTGGAGGCAATACCTTTTACAAGATGGAAAGCAAAACTCAGATAACAGCAGAATTGCAACCCTTACAAAGGCTTTTAAAGTACAAATATTGATTTGATCCTCACTTTTCATGTTCTCGTGCAAAGGTTGCAGCATCTGTCACGGTATGAAATTTAAACAGGGTGACTCATCTCAGGGAAACCCTATTTATATAACATCAGTATCTGAGCTGGAAACCTTTCAGGTGATTGGTCCTCTCAGTCACCAAATTTCATGGGAAAGCAGTAATTATTTTGGAATGTATGAAACATCAGCCTTTAAACAAAGAGGATTTGCTAAAGTAACTGGCTTTGACAAGATTTCAGCTGGCCCATATCCAGCTGACTCACCTCTCTGGGCAAACATACCCTAGTAATGATTATCTGTTTCAACGTTGTAAAGTTGTGGACACCTACCTAGGGTAATTAAGCTGAGGTTGTTCACAGCATTATATACAGCTGTTGAGAATTTAGAGGCATGTAATAAGAAATAATGTGTCATTCTTTGCCTGTACAACCTAAAAGGGAAGGTTTTGCACTCATAAACAATTCCTTAGTACTGAAGTCTTTATTATCCTTTGAATACGTTCCATGTTTAGGCCCACAGAACCCTTTCCTGAAATGAGGGCTATAGAAATGCCATCACTTTGTGCTTGGGTTATAACTGTCATTGCTCATTGGTGAAACCTTCAATTAGCTTTATGCCACATCTGTAATGGAAGCAGAAGCATGGGCTTCTATTCTATTCTCAATTGATCTAGAGGAAAATTGACTTCTAAAATAATTTAATAATATAGAAGTTATGGTAAAACTAATTGAATAATATAGACGACTGATAAAATCTGATTAAATATATCTTATTCAGTTAATTTTGCTGTTCCTATGCCAGTCTCATTTAGAATATTTGTTGTATTGTATTCCATTATTGCTATTATTTGCTATCTAATTATACAGTTCTTTATGATCTGCAAGAAACTTCGGAGTTGTAAAAAAGCTGTTCACTGAATAATTCACCACTTTTATGAATATCAATTTATTCAAAGAATCATATAATTTCTTATTAAATCACTTAGGTAATGACTTTCCTTTCATTTGTTACCACTTATCATCAGACTATAACAACATCTTGCTGGATAAAGTAAATTTCTTCAAGCAATGTTCCTAATTAGCTTGTAGAAAAGTAAAAAGTTCATGCCAGTTTTCAGAGAGTGAGATTAATGTAACTGAAACTTGAAACAAAGTTCTTAACATCTCTGCTTCATTTTCTACCCAAGCATATGTTTTCCATTTCTACTACCAGAAAAACTCCAAAAATACAGTTAGGATACGTATGCAAGCCATCCTCATGTTCTGCTAACAGTGGAGAAAACAAATCCTCCACAGCATGAGTGAAATCAGAAAGTGATGGTAAATAGTGCAGCAACTGCACTATCAAATGTTTTACTTCTTTGACACCAGAGTAGCTCTGTGACCTTTGCACCTCTCTTGGAGGGTCGAGTGCTACCAAAGAGACTGAAAGGTTGTGGCTATTTGAATTTTTTTGGAGAAAACCATTTCTCTTTCAAGGTTATGTAAGTTTCCATTAACATTAATCAAAACAAATGAGTTATGGGAAAGGAGAGGCTCAAACTTAACATCCCTGCACTAACAGCTGTAGTCAGAGCCAAAATTAGAATTAAAGTTTCTTAGATTTTTTGTGTGTGTGTCTCTTGCTGCACTTCCTAAACGGTAGAATCCAAGTCTTGACAAAGGCATGAGCACACCGTGCCTGGCAGATACCATGCGTAGATAAAAATGCCTGGATATGAAATTCATAACTAACCAACATACTGAGCAGCGCCTTAAACCAGCATACACACAGCCAAGGAGGCTGGCTGGAGCTAGCCAGCCAGAAATACTGAGCAAAAGCAGGGAGTTGAAGTTGTCCCTGCTTTCAGACCTTAGGCAGGAAATGCAATAGATTTTGGATACTTGTAGAACTGTTTGCTCCCTGGCTGAGTGAGAAATCGTTCTTGTCTTGTAATCATGGTCGAGAGAAACATTTGAGAGATTGAAGAACCAGGGCCAGTTTCAGCCTACGAATAAAGCAAAGCTTGTATGTTTTCCCATGCCACCAGCAAGTTCCTTAAGCATTGCTGTGCAGGGAAGGGATCAGGAATGGTTCAGGTGCGTTACTGCACCTTCCAGTCCAGCAGTTGTGCTGTGGTTCAGAAAAGTGACCTAGCTGTTTTATAGGCAGAGAAAGAAAAATACCAAGAGGATGATTACTGCACATCTGCTGGTCAAGCTGTGTTAGTGGAAGGTGCAGTATAGGGTTCAGGCTCTCCAAGAAATGTTTAAGTGTTTTTCACTGACTTACCATGTTTAGTTAGTCATTTAGAATAATTTTTGGTGAAAACAAAACACAGATCTTCCAGCTCCCAACCAAGTGTCCAACTTTCCAAAACAAGTAGGGTCTGAGTTTTACATTCGGGTTAGGATGAATCATCTAAAACAGGACACAGAAGTCAGCTGAGAGCAAAACAAGGGGTTCAGAAGCATCATGCACTGCAGCTTCCTCATCCACTTCTGAAGCATTTTCCGAATGGTAAAATTGTCTCAAATGGGCAGACTTGACAGTGGAACATTCTCTCCATCATGTGGGATTGGCCTCTAAGTGTGACAGGGCATGTAAGGCATTTTCCCATTTGCAGCTGACTCTAGTAGCAGTCAGGTGAATGTTTTTTGGATCACATCTTCTTGCTTAAGCACCTTTATTACACTCAAAAAAGCCCAAGTTTAGAAAACCTCAGCTTTAGCCCAACTCTGGACCTGGTTCTTAAAGGTACACTTGCACCTAAATACAGTGCTCCAATTTTCAAAAAACTGAACAGGTTTTGGTTAATTTTGGATTATCCAATTTTGGTTAATTTTGGATAATCCAATTTTGCTAGTTGGATTTTGAGAGAGCTTGTGTACAAGACTAAGTAGAGGACATTTGAATTTAATAGTACTTTAAGTAAAACAATCTGGAAAAGCTGAGATTCTGTGGTCAAACCCATCCACATTAAATGTTTCCTCTGCCAACTTGGTAAATATTCATCCAAGTAAATAGCTTAGAAAAATTAATTGGCCCATGAGGAGTTGTCATGTAAAATTTGTATGCTAGATTCAGAGTTAGAAACTGTGAAATAGAGAGTTTTCTGTTCCTTTTTAAGGGCAGATCTAATGTATTCAGGAGTCAGTGAAGTGCCAGAAAAATAAACCAGTTGTCAAAGAAGTAATATTACTTATTTAGATTGGGAAGGTGCAGGTTATTTGTCTCAATCTAAAATTCCTAACAGCACCTGACCATCAATTGAGGACATCGAACATGTACAAGTTAAAATGAAATATACTTGCTGTGTATTAAATATTTGCACAAACTTATGCTACTGCTGAAAAAGGAGCTGAGTGAATGGTTGGGTTTTTGTCAATGAATGAAAAGAATGGAAAAATGACATCCATTTACATCAACAAGATATTGATCCTTGTAATACCACTGCATTTTTGCCTCACTAGAGAGATTAAAAAGGTAAGCTCGGTCTCACTGCTATCTTGGTACAAACATTTGGGAAACCTCACTAAAATGAATACACTGTTTAAAAGAAATAGGAATAGGATCAGAAGCAGAGGTAATGATAATTTGAAAATAATCCATAGTATGTTGATAGTTACCTTCCAGAGCAGGGCTGAACAGCCATCTTAGGAAGGAGAGGGAGTCAACCACCAATTGTGC
Organism: Oreocharis arfaki; assembly: GCA_013398015.1. Lineage (NCBI taxonomy): Eukaryota > Metazoa > Chordata > Aves > Passeriformes > Paramythiidae > Oreocharis > Oreocharis arfaki. Next base: position 1,022,045 of record VZRR01012213.1, read on the forward strand.
CTGTTGTTCATGCCCCTCTTAAGGGGATATCTACCCACAGATTTTGACTGGGAACACATTATTTCATAAGAAGAAAAATACAAAATTAAAAAAAAATCAAAAAACTATAATGAACACTAAAAGTTATTAGATATCTCCCAGAGAAAGAAAATCTGGAAAGTGAGTCTGGCATGCTCAGACAAGGTCCTTAAACAGGTGCCAGACCGCATTTCTGCGTACACTGATCCCATAGTCCAGAAGTTTGGTTCACAGTTTGGGCCAAACTCTGATTTCCTCCTATTTCATGGGCTGACAGAACCTTGGCAAACATGACAGCTGGGAGCATTTTTCCTTGAATTTTAAAGAAATAAGACGTGACAGTTCTTTTTATCACATTGATTATATTTTTCTCCTTTTCTGAAACAAAAGGAAATGCTTTTACTTTCAAACCTGATGGTGTCAAAATAATCTTGGATGTTTTACTTAATTTAAAGAGAAAAACGTGCAAAGATGAGTGCATGATATCCCTAGGAAAAGTTTTTTACAAACTTCGCAGCTATCCTTCATTAAATATTACAGTAAAAACTCTTTCACATCATACATTATACAGACTCACAGACTCTCATAATGTATGTTACTCAGTCAGGTACCTGTATCTAATTTTAAAATTATTTGAATCACAGCAAAAATAATTCGCTAATACTCATTTAAGTTTTAATAGAGTTTTTATTAAAATAGATCTGCAAATTCTGTCATTTTATAAGAAGCTTAAATCAAGACCAGTGAAGGAGAGGGAAAATATTGTATTGCTCTGGCATATATGCTGCTTTGGGAGATGATTTGTTCTCTAGCGATATCTTATTCTTGTCTCACTGCACACTCTCAGCTACTGCACTTCATCCCCTGAGGATGCCAGAGTTACTCATTCACATCCATCCTACGTCCTCTGTGATCTGATACTGATCACCAACAGTAACTAATGGTAGCTACTTCACTGAAGCATACACATTGCCATAATCAGCCTATCTAGGTATTCATCAGAAATTTATCTGACCACATCTTGTAGTTAACAAGGATATGTAAAATGAGGATTTCTAACTGCTGTTAGCTACAGAAGCTAACTCCCTGACAAATGATATCAGATTCCAAAATAAGCAGGTGCAAACAGAAATCTCTTGAAAGTGGCTGTTGAAATAGTTCTGTTTTATGCTTTAAATAAGGGAATTATATTAATGCCTCTTAATAAGTAATATTTACTCCTTATAAGCACTGTGTTTCTGTATCCACAAAGGAAAAGAAAAAAAAATCTGGTCACATTTCCTGGTACCATTCAGGAAAACCCCTAGCTACTGCATAAATGTATATTTAAGTAAAACATTCTTCTCTCTGGGAAAATTTGGACAACCCTGTTCTGCGGGTTACAACATTTAATACTTTGAATTCTTATTCTTTATCATTCCCACTTCTTGTCCACTGTCTGATGCTGGTACACAGGATGTATCACAAGATCTAGAGCTGCATTTTGACAGAGATGCTTCCAGTATTATCAGAATTACCAATGGATTTCATTTTATCTATTCCTCTGAAAAATTTACTAATTTCAGCTTCCATTAGTAAATAGATAAAAAAAACCTCTTTAGCGCCTACTATAGTTTAAATCACTGCTGCCATGGGCCATAGGCAGTTCATAAAATGATGAGAAGTGGCTGAGAGAGCTGGGGTGTTTAGTCCGCAGAAAAGGAAGCTCTGGGAGAACTTATCACTCTCTGCAACTACCTCAAACAAGGTTGTAGCCAGGTGGGGGTCAGGCATTCTTCTAAATATCAAGAGGAACTGCCCTCAATTTGCACCATGGGAGGTTTAGATTAGATATCAAGAAAAGTTTCTTCACTGAAAGGGCGATCAGGCATTGGAATGGACTGCCCAGGGAAGTGGTTGAGTCACCATCCCTGGAGATATTTAAAATATGTGTAGATGTTGCACTTGGGGACATGGTTTAGTAGTGGATTTGGCTGTTAATCACTACACTAAATGTCATCTGAAGGTTACTGTATTTCTCTGAAAAGGACCTTTAAAGGAATTTTTAAAAAACATTTTTAAAGCCTGGAAAAAAATGACAAATAATTTCCACTATATCTATTTATAGCATTTTATTAACTCTTTTAAACATTGTTAGATAGGCCAGGTGTGATTTATTGTTAAAATATACACTAACTTTTGCCACTAAAACAAAGAAGATTTTAGCCCTACATTTACCTTGCTTCTGGCCCGCCATAACCTCCACCCTTTTCCTACATCTTCTTTGTGCTCTCTTTTCTGGCTCCTCAGAGCACGTAGTTCGCTGTGGGAATGTTTGCCCAGGTAGCACTGCTTGCTGCAATAGTTGGGGAAAAGCCAGAAGGAGCGAGGGGAGGAAGCATTATGCAGCTTGCTGGACCAAGTAGTTAGTGTGGCAAGGGAAACTGCCAAGATGAGGAGAAAGGTCTGGTCTCAGAGAAAGCTATAATGGTTCCATCACCACATCTAACAATCCTGTTTTGAGTAATTTCTGATTTTTGATTTTACCTCTAAAGTACTTTTTCTCCCTATTACTGTGTTTTGCAAAATTTAAACCAGTAGTTTTTCAGATGATAATCTACCTTTTATTTTCAAACTTTTGTAAAACATTTTAAGCAAAATATTTTCAACCCATGTGCTAAATGATCTCTATGGCCAACAGTAAGTTACATCAAGAAACGGTAGAACATTTTCTTCATTAAGAGTTATTACAGAAGTAGTTTCTGTACTAGAATACAGTTCTTTTATAATCTGACTTTAGCACTTTAGAGGTTCAAGTTGTCATTTCAAACTGTAGTGGATTATATGTAGTGAACTAGAATCAATAAAACAGAAGTCCTCTGATACATTCTATCCCTTTAATGATTTCCCTCAAGTCAACTTCTTATAAAAGAAGCAGAATATCTTAACTACTAATGTCTCTAGGTTTTTTGTTGCTTAGATTACAAAAGTATCAATAGATAGAAGAGTAATTTTGCATTTTGTACTACTCTTTTTTCTTTACTCACTTTGTCTAAGATATTATGGACATTTTATTCAGGCAATATCACTCCTACTACTCACTTCCAAGGATAAAATTATTTCAGCTTGAACTTCATGCAAACCTAGACACATGAAGCAGGAGATTATATTCAAGGTTAAAAATATAAGTATGGAATTCATAATTATCTCCAGAGATATAATTATGTGATGAGGCGAGGTGTTTCAATTGCTGTCCTAGTTATATTGCATATAACTACTATGTTCAAAGCTGCAGGTAGAACAATGAAATTGTAAAAACCAAAGAAAAGGAACTACCCAGACCCCTGAACAATTTCAGAACTTCTTTTTATATACATAGCACATGATTCTACTTCGCTTCTTTTGGCTTAGAAGTAATTCTTAGAAAATGCCTTGTGCGACCCAACATTTAATTTTGGTTTGTTTCCAAACTGCACAACTCTTTCAGGGTAACACATTGCTGAGTCCTCACACAACTGGAATTCAATACAGGAAATTTTTTTACATGATTTGCTTTAATGATTTTCCTATTTTAAACATTGTCTGCATCCTCATATTTCTCCTTTCTCAGTATGTTCTGTTTCAGTGGGATATCCAGGGAAGCTCTCTCTAGAATGAAGAGAAGAATTCAGTTTCTTTTTTTTTCTGTTTTTTTCTTTAGATAAATTTCCAATATTTTCACTTGTTTTCAATCTTTTTGCAGACTATTAGTGAAATGCCCAACCAAACAAAAAGGGTGACTAAAGGGAGGACTACAGAAAATGTGTAGAAAAATCAATGGTAGCCTAATTTAGTTTTTCTCTATCCTGGTTTTATCTGCCTTTTTTCTAGATCCAAAAGCACATTGATTATAAAGCCTTTCATATCTATTTCCTTATATAAATGATTTCATCAATCATCATAGCCAATTATGTGTCTTAGCTTCAGTGAATGATGAATGGGTGGTTCCAAGCAATAGGACAAGAGGCAACGGGCAGAAAGTGATGCACAGAAAGTTCCACTTGAACTGGAACAGATTGCCCAGAGAAGTTGTGGACTCTCCCTCACATTCAACAGCCATCTGGACACAATCCTGTGCTATGTGCTCTGGGATGACCCTACTTGAGCAGAGGGGTTGGACCAGCTGACCCGCTGTGGTCCCTCCCAACCTGACATCCAAAATCCTCATGAAGAAACAATTAAAAATTAAGGATTTTTTTTCTACACATCAGTACTCATTTTTGTATCACAAATAAAGATAGTGATCAGAGTGCCATGGTGTGCCAATCAACTCCAGTATTTAGCTGTATACTTACTAGTTTTACATTTTCCTCTTCAAATTAATTTCTCTTTATTCTTTTCATTTGGAAAAGAAAGAATAGAAATTTTTTTATTCTGTTTTCCTGGAACAATATTTAGTAGCTTATTACAGTTCTTACAATCTCAGTCTTTCAAAACCTCTTAACATTTAATGCAACAATAAAGAATCTGTAGCTTCAATTCCAACTGAAAAATTACAATGAAAAACTATTTTCTCTACCTTTGTTTTACAGAGTTACCTACTAACACTGTTTCTTGGTTTGCTATTATTTTAGAATCCTTGAAAATATCATTGTGTGCACCTATGGTCAGGTGTGCTTTATCTATAATGCTGAATAGGAGGGGTTCAGGGGCTGATTTCTGCCCTCAACACCAAGTGGAATGCGCGAGCTGATACTCAAGAGCCTTGCAGGCTTGTCACATCCATAGTATATCCATCCTGTAGTGAAATAGGTATAAAGGTCGAAAACACAATGAAAGAGGGAGCTAAAAATTAAATAGTGCAGATAATTACGAGTTCCATAGGCAAGCTCAATTCCAGGACGTTTTATTTATCTTTACAGTCATTGCTGCTGGAATGGAAAGCTTGCAGTGTAAGTCTGGGAGCCTACATATTGAAAGATGAATACTGAATGTCAATCTGAGGTGGAAAATACTTGAAAAACAGACAGGAAGTAAATGAAGATTTGTCTCTACAAAGTAATTTCCAGCAGGGACCTTTATAGCTAATCCACTACTTCCCACAATAATTACCTAACCAGGAGGATAACTGGGAAGTTAGAAGGCATACTACCATAGTAAAAGATGGATAATAATTACATTATTGAATAAATTATTAAAAACAATTGCATAATTAAATCAAACCAACAATTTATATGACTGAAAATGTAGGTTGACTCAAGGGAATGGATGAAATCCAGCTATTTTAAGGAATTTTGTGCAGTAGTTAAATCATTATGTGCTTGGAAACAGTGGATCTGAATACCAGAATAATACTCTATGCATATTGTGTGTTAATGTGTATGTGATAGGAATAAGGGAAGAGTGTGAAGGATTTTTTTTCACTGTGCAAGATTTTAAGCAGCTTCTTTATAAAACCTGCAAAGCTCAAGATAGAAAGACAAGTAACACGTAAAAGTAACCCTTAGGAAATTATTCATTACAGGGCTTCTCTGTCCTGGGTGTTTATGGTAATGAAAACACAACAGTGACAATTAATCGTGAAAGCTACAACTGAGATGCCACCACTGGATATGGAAGCAAACAAAGAAAAGAAAAAGCAAGCTTGAAGTTAATCAAGAGAGGACAGAAAAATAAATGAAGTGTGAGACATATTTAAGTATCATAAACATTTTCCATAGTGTTGATTTGCTAGGAAAATTTAATCATTACTGGGGCTACACCCCAGGCCTGCAGTTGAGACTAAATAATGAGCACATTTAGTCAATGAAACAAGTGAAAATAAGGTTTCCCCAAGAGAAGAGACAGGAAATCTATTCCTTTCCAGCAAAATGATAAATAACCTACCATTAATGTCCCAATGGAAAATGCTACAGAAAGGTCATAATATAATAACTTATTCCTGGATTTCCAATGAAGGGCAAAAGAAAAATTATATATAAATATATATATATATATAATATAGACATGGATATATAAAGAACTTGGAACAAAACAAGCTAAAAAAATAGAAAACCAGAAAGGAAACAGAAAAGCTGTTTATACAAGGTTTTATAATAATCTCTTGCCGTAAAAGCATAGCACCCCAGTGAAATTGTTGGCACTGCCATTTTGCCCTCTGTGAAAGTACAATTGCTTCTTATTTCAAAGAGAAATGGTTATTACTTCAATAAAACTAGGCTGAAAATTAGAAGTCTTTCCTGTACCTTAAAACAAGTTTGGTTATAGAACAGCCTTCCCAAAGAAGCAATGAGTAGAGCCAGCTTCATTGTTTTCCATAGCAATGCGATAATTTTTCTGAACAGGATTGGTTCCAGGGTTCCTCAACCCAGGGGATACTTTCTCTCTTTTGAGGAAGTTTTCACACCAGTGGTGGAGCAATCTGCCTCACTGTCTGTAGCCATTGCTCCTGCGAGCTAAAACTCCCTGTCAGTAGCTTTAAAACACATGCCCCTGTACAGAGAGAGAAAATGGAGAAGGCAGAAGGTCTTGAGTTTAGCTTTACAAAAATGCAGATGGTACCCATAGTCACTAGAGAACTCACATTCTCAGATTTGAAAAGGAGAGGGAAGACAGCATTACTAGTGGGGCAGAGGACGGTACGAAGAGTTCAATTTTCGGAGAAGTGTGGCAGTGATTATAATGGCCGGAACATGGTGACGCTGACCTCATAGACAATGCCCTTGCTAGCACCACTAATTATATCACCTGCAACAGTGTTACAAGAATGATGATAATTCACTCAGCATGCTGCATTCAAGAGGATTTTTTTCTAATTTTACATTATACTGGCTTTAACCTGAGGAAAAAGGACATTTTTGCAATTTAAGTGAACTGCCTGCTGAAACAGGAATGTCTAATTTCTCTATAATTATCAACAAAAATCTCTGCTAAAAGATTTTGTTATTTTAATTTTGGCAGACATAGGTCTAGGCATGTGGCTTCTACAAAGAGAGTTTTCCATCCCAGGGTCCAATAATTGCAGGCATTTAACAGCATACTTTCACAAGAGATGACGGTGATTGCTTTAGTGCATAAAGGAAATTAGCCATTTAGCTAGGAACAAGCAAGCAAAAAGAAGAGAACATTTTCTTCACATAAAAAGTTGACATCCTTGTTTCATCATTGGTGCACATGGACAAGCTAATAGCCATTTGTTTTCCAAAGTACCATCAACCATTCATGTTTTCCAAAAAGGTTCTGAAATATGTGAAGGCTGTCTGGTGACCATAGGAACACTGAAAATTTATTTTCTCTATTGAAGACCTTTATTCCCACCAGGTATTAAAAGAACCCTACTGAGAGCAACCAAAGGGTTGCATAATCTTCAGGCAGGTGCTTTTGAAAAGAAAGTAAGACTAAGCTAAAGCAGAACATTACACAAAATATTTGCTCTCAGCTCTCAGCTATCAGCTTACTTAGCTGAGACAGAGTTTGTACTTTTGTACTTGCCTGGGTGTGATTAGTAGCTCTTGAAAGACATTTCCTCCATGAGGGACATTTTCTAGTAGTTTATGAAATGATTTACTCTCGTGTTACATAAAGCATTGAATGGAAATGAACTCCCAAATTTAATTTGCTGTGTATGAAAAATTCTGACTCAATTGCCTATTTTTTCTAACACCTTCTCTGTGTCATCCATGATTTTATATCCTTCTTCAGGGCCCCTCTCCTCAGCCAGCTCATCTTCAGCAGATGAGCCCTTAACTGATCTCTTCTCCTGCAGAAGTGTCTCTATCTGTGCTCCTTTTCTCCTTATTTAATACCTTTCTGTAACTGGCTGCAACAGGCTGTGATAGAGGACGCCTCAAACCATAGAACCATGTAAAGAAGGAAGCATATAATATTATATGTCCAGAAGGCAAACTGCTATGCCGCGAGTTTTGGAGACACAACTTGTCTACCCATCCATAATATATCAACAGAAACCACACCTCCTATATCATTGCATTATTTGTCTGTGGAGCATACTCTCTGCATCTTATCTAGTCAAATTAAAATAGCAGAGAGTGAGAAACTCTCTCGTGTGGTCAGGCAGAAACCACGGTATTCTTACATTTTGTTTCAATAGAGTGGAAATAAAAGTAGGAATTAAAGTAGATGTTTTCTGATCAAGAAATTTCGTTTTACATTTTTTCAGAGCTCTCAAAGAGTTTTATGGTTGTGCTCCACTTTGATAAGATTAAAGCACTTCTTTGATGCAATGTAGCACTTCCTTTTGACTGCAACACTTCAGCTTTTATTTATCTTCATCTCATTATACATAACAACATTAAAATCAAAATGCAAAAGAGGAAATTACCTTGACCTTGTCAGAATGAAATTTCTCAATGCTATCTAATTATATTATCAACAGTTTATTAAAGTTTTCCATTAAAATTCATTTCCACAAGACACTTGGACTTCCATGAATAGATGCACTGTTGAAGAATGCTGTTCTCACGTCAAATATTTGACCAAGAATAATTATTATTCCCTCTTTCTTTCACATAGGTGTTGTCAAGAAAAAGCATATTTCCTATTAAATGAGATGCAGAGAGACTGAAGCACTTGAAGACCCCTCAAGGACGTTATGCTCATAATATAGATGCTAAAATCTTCATCCCACCATCTGTCCACAGCTTACACTGCCTGAAAACTCCAAGAGACAAGCATGGGAAAACTTCGTTTACAAGTTTAAGATACTATATTCTTAGTATTTAATTTCACCCTTAACCAGTCGTGACTACTGTACAATGAAACTGGCAGAAGGAAAGGCAGATCCTTAACTTCACTACTTAAATTATGCATTATTTATGCAGAATTATTCTGCGTATTAGTTTAAACTGATACAAGAAAACAGCCTGAATGAACAGGAGTATTTAATATTACATTCCTTTTAACACATGACCAGTGTAAGCCATTCCAGTCCTCCCTTGATCCTTTTTGAAAGCTTAGCTTATTGCTGAAGCTCACAGCTTGCCCTGAACTGTGCAGGACATCAGCTCTTTGAAACTGGACTGTAAAATAGATGACCTAAACTATCTCTTGTGAGTTAAAAGTAGCAGACTGGGACAGTGGGAGGACTAGCAAAATCTGACACTCACGTAACTTTATCCTACAACACCAGACTGAAAAATTCATGGCTTTAGGGACTATTTTTAATGATGGTGTCTGTGTGCAAAGCTGCACAGACTGCTTGTAGCAGCACACCTGATGTGACAACTTTTGAATCATAGAATGGTCTGGGTAGGGAGAGGACTTTAAAGATCATCTAGCTCTAACAACCCCACAATGGGAAGGAATGTCACCCAGTAGATCAGGTTGCCAAGGGCCTTACTCAGTCTGGCCTTGGGGGTACTTCCAGGGATGGGGCATGCACGACTTCTCTGGGAAACTGGTTCTAGTGCCTCATCACCCTCTGAGTAAGGAATTTCCTCCTAACTTCTAATCTAAATGTCCCCTCTTTTAGTTTAAAAGCATTTCCCCTTGTCCTATCACTATTTGCCCATGTAAGAAGTCACCCTCCCTCTTTTTTATGAGCTCGGCTTCTGGAAGTCTGCTAACAGTTTCCTTGGAGTCTTCTCTTCTCCAGGCTGAAAACCCCAAACTCTCTAATGTCTTCATAGGAGAGGTGTCGAATAAACTAAGATGCCAGAAAAAAACGTGAGGCAGATTTTTAGCACACTGAAAAGCTCAGGCAAACTCAGCGTAGAAAGGATAGGCAAGCAGGTGTGGGTTGGACCCCATTAGCCCCTCGGCTCCCTCCTTGCCAACCCCACAGCTGATCTCACAGGCAGACCAGAAACTACCTGATCTGCAGCCAGTAGTATGGGTCATAGTTTGTGGGCAACGTACCCTACAAAGCATTTCTGAAAATGTCGACTCGATCTGTTCTGTTGCTTTGGCTCCAAGTCTCTCATTGACCAGGTCAGAGATTTGATAAAGGATCAGCCTAAGGATGGTAGAATGACCACAATGCCCTTTTTATAGCCAAGTGGGAGAGGGTTTCTAGTAGCCTGAATAGAATATGTTAATGTTTTTTTCCCAGTGTGACATGATAGTATAATATAAAAAAGCAGAAGAGCAAAGATTTAGATGATGCTGATAACAATTTTTTATTTTCTTAATTAACTTTTCCTGCTGTATTGAGTAGCAAGAAACAACATATGTTCTTTGAGCTCCAACTGTTCCCCACCTACCCTCTTTCCCAAAACAAAAATGAAGGGGGGGGGAAATGTAGGGCTATTTCACTTATGCATATCACATATTTTGGACAATTGACCTAATCTAAGTCCCAAAGTGTAGTGTTGAAGTTTCTGTTGAATTCTGGAACTTCATTCACAAAAAATTACTTCTTTCTGAGGTTATCTGGTGCATTAATCTCGTTCCACTTTATTCATAAAGGAGTAGAATATTCTAAGTATAATTTGAGCACCGAAGAATTATGTA
>VZRR01012213.1:1032546-1155583 GCA_013398015.1 Oreocharis arfaki
AAAAATTTGTTATAAAAATTTGAAGCTTTCCCCTCTTGGAAAAAAAAAAAAAAAAGGAGATTAGTACATTATAAAAAGTTCATCAAGTTGTACATTAAGTATCAAGTCTTGAAAATTAGAAAGACTCTTCCCTGCTTAGAGACAATAATTTTCACATGGTGGGAAATCTGTCTTACAGACATTCAACCAGGCATTTGTGCAGAAAGAAAGACAAGCTTTCCTCCTGGTTAGTGAGATCCTTGAACGTCTCTGCATTGTATTGCAGTTCTCATTTTGCACTGACACAGCCACTGAAACACATTTTTTCGAGGAAATTATAAACATAATGAATCTCTTTAGAAGAGAAGTATATCTCTTGATCCTTCACATATCCTCTCTAATTCTTTCAAGTTTGTTGCATGTGTTTGCTTTCTAAGTTGTATAAAAATAAACCAGAGTATTTGTCTATTATTTCAGTACCATCTAGCAGTTTTTCTCAACTATCTCAGCCCTATGTGCATGTCCTACATTACCTGTTTCTGTGCATAACTGTACCATCCACCACAGCTTTTAGGTTCTTTCATTGCATCTTGGGGTAATGGTCGGAATTATTTTTCTTTATGTTTGTCTAGCTCTACTTTGACTGCTAAGACAAATTTATGGTGTTTGCTTGCACTGCTTTTGTAATTTTTTGTCCACAGTTTTGAATGCACTTCTTTTTCATGTTATGAAATGTTCTTTGCTTTTGTAATTTTTTGTCTACACTTTTGAATGCACCTCTTTTTCATGTTACGAAATGTTCTTTTCATTAGAAAATACCTGTGATGCTGGTGTTATCATTAATGATAATCTCAAGTTAGAAAAGCCTTTTGTATATAAGTTGGTAGGTGTATTGAAAAAACTCTTGCTATTCAAATTGAAGTTCGTAAAAGACAATTTCTAAACACTTGTTATACTTTAGGCTTATTCAAAAGTATTAACGTAAAATGTGCAAAACTGCCAAACTTACATGCTTTGTCTTCCAAATAGAAAGTTATTTGATGCCTACTTAATAGACAGTACTATTTAAAGGTCCCCCAAACCAAAATATTTGTTCATCTTTCATTGGATTTTATCAGTATGGCACAAATATATTTCAATTAAGGGAGTATATTTATGCAAGCATATGTAAGATACTGTACTGCTGGAAATATCTGATGCAGGGCATTTAGGCTTGTCTGTAAAATGATGGATACATCTTGCCATTATCAAGTGTTCAACGGGTATCTTTATGCATTATAATTATAGCTTTACATTCCCACTGGACAGCTCATATAGAAATGATTCCTGGTTATAAGTGGCTGCTGGATTAAAGTGAAATGCAGGCACACTTCAGAAATAGCAAAACTTGTCGGAGGCGATGGTGAAGTTACAGCCATAATATGTTTTTTAGTTCTTTGGTCACTTTCTACATAGTCGTGTCTTTATGACACTTGTTCGCAGTAGCCTATCAGTGGTTAGAAAATGTGATGGAGTTTCCTGCTCATGTTGGCAATCGCTCATCTGGGAAACAGATGATAATAGCCAATCACAACAATAGATTTTGCTCTGCAGTATTATATCAAGACCATTACTTTTTGATCACCTTTATTCTTGTTCTTCATTGACAGCAATTGTGAAGCATCAGACCAGTTACAGTATAAACCAAAAAGACATTACTGTACTATGTATGTTTTATAATCTTACTCTTAGCATTTTTTCCCTATGTATTTTTAGACAGCTTTTAAGTGAACAGTAGTCACTAAGGATCTCATCCAGTATTTGGGGATGTCAAGGAGCAGGATCCAGAGGGGTTTGGAAAAAACACCTTTATAGCGGAAGCCATTAATTTATTAATGTCAGTAATAATTATTGGGATATTTTTATGAGATCTGTGCTCTTGAAAAGTTTTAGGATGATGCCTCTTACATAGCAAAGGCTACCTCCTTTATGCTGAAACTGCTGATTTCATGCAGTAAGGTATTTCCCTTTTTGAAACACTTACATATTCTCCATTTCTGTGTAGGAAAAACAAATTTCTGTACTTGGCAATATACAAACAGCTTTTCTGTCTGTCAAATACTATCTCACTGCTTCTGACGATGTGTACTTCCAGCTTCATGGAACCATGTAACAATATTTGATGGCCAATTCTGTTCAACTCTATTGAAGCTGCCATTGTCATTTTTGTAGTCCCCTTCCTCCTCTTCTTCTGACAAAACACAAGTACTCAATATCCTTAGTCAATGTTGTTTCATTTCTTACTAAAGGAAAAACTGTTTTTCCTTTGGTATTAAATCTGTACTAAAAGCTCCACAATTTCAGAGTTTGATTTTTAAAACAGAATCTGTTAGGTTGAAAATAGTACACAGGCTCCCCATCTAATGTATGGGAAACGTTAAATATCTAGTGTTGCATACAGTTGAAAAAAACCCCAGACAACAACAGTCCCACAGCAAATAAGCATCCCCCTATATTAGGCAGCTGAGAAATGTGAAGACAGTAGGACATTTTAAATCCCACAGTTCTCTGTGGTTCTCAGTGCTGCTGTGTAGGGAGTCTTGAGATTTGTACCTTGAGTCTCTTCCCCACAGGTAGATGTTTGTACTCTCTGCTTTTTGTCCTCAAATTTAGCTATTTTTTTCTTCCTATGTACATCTGAAAAAAGAGAAACTAATCAGGTTAAGAGCAATATTCTGGAATAGAAGAGGTTCAGTTCCCTTTTGCCCAGATCAGGCTTTGAATATCTTAGGCAAATGGAGTGGAAACAAGTTTCTTAAACTTTGGTTGAAAACTTTTAAACACATTTCTTTTTAAACTGGGGCTAGATCTTTGGACAGTATTTACATGCTCAAGATAATTTAGCCTATCTGCAAAGGTTTCACAGCTCATAATTCAACATTAATCTTAACGACATTTCATTTCCTACCTTGTTTAATGTTAATAAAAAGCCACAACACATTATGTTCTTGATTCAATGGAATGAATAACCTCTAATATACGTTTATGTCTCCTGCTGACCCATATGGTTAGTATCCTAAAACACTTATAAGCCTGATAATGCTAGATATAATAAAAAAATATTAATTTTAACCTTCTTCTTATTTAATACATTTACAGCTTTTTCTTTAATTCCCTTTAGAGTTGTTGAGTCTCTTTTTTTTTTTTTTTCCATATGAAGGTGAGTGACTTCTTACACAGCACACTTCTCTGTACTTTTCTGAATATTTCTCTGGCATAATTTTAGAAATATTAAACCTCATAGGCATTTCCATATACTTTCCTATTAGTTCCAATAGAACAGGAAGAGACTTCTTGAACTTATTAGGAGTTAATCTTGATGTTAATTCATTCTAGTATAGTAGTTCTCTCAAGGGTCTCCATCTAATAAGAAAATCTAGCACGTCTATTAGTAAAAGCTTCTGGAATTAAAGAAATCCTGATGTCCCAAAGCCCTAGACGGCATAACAACTTTCAGAAAAGAGGAAAACAAAGAACCACAAGTAAAGAGCTATTTCTTGCAGGGAAAATAATAAGCTGATTCCTTACTGCAATGTAATTAAGTGCTCCTATAGACCTGTGATATCTCAAAGAATAATTATTAGTACTATTTTAGTGTTGGACCATACATATGTTATTGTAACAATGCACCACTTAGCTCCTTGGGAGTAAATTTGGAGTTAAATGAGGACTCTTTCAAAAGTGTGTTAAATTAAATGTTCCTTCAAGAACTGTTGCCAAGCAGTTAACTTTCGTGGATTACCATGGAAGTTTTCTTTCTGACTGTTTTTTCTAGGTGTCTCTTACACAGTTCTCTCCAGTATCTTAATCATGTCTCTTTGTTACTATCTTCTTCATCCGGCCTCCTTTCTTTTCTTCCTTCCTACCAACCAATTTTAGCAAAAAACCCCAAAAAACAAAAAACCAAACCGCGTAGGTTTTTTGACTTCTCTCTTTCATACTTTTTTTTTTCCTTCTTCACATAACAACCACGTTCAAGTGATCTCTGAAGGAATCATGACCATTGTCTCCTACAGTACCTTCTACCAGGAATTTCCTTTTCATATTGCAGTACTCCCAAGTAGCTATTTCTCAGTTCTCCAACATGCAACACTAGTAGTGAGTGTGTGAGAAAGGTGGTATAGAAGACAGAAATTTCATTTTACGTATTTGGGACTTTACTTGTAATAAACATATATTTCCCATGTTCCTCTGGGTTTCTTTTCATGAAAGACAAGTTTTCTTACTTTATATAAAATAGATTAGAATAAAATATAACAGTTCAATCGGAAGTACATAGAACAACCACCTCATTGTTATGATCCTATTATTTTGATTATTAGAGAGATTCTTCTGCCCAAATTAAGGTGCAAACAAGACCATATGCTGAAGTCTATAGTATGGATTTTTATTTAACAGTGAATGTGAGGCAGAGAGAGAGATAGGGAAAAGAGAAGGTTAGGGAGAGAGAAAGACAGTGACGAAGAAAGTAGAAAAAAATATAGCCACTCACATAGATTCTGATGATGTCCTATTGGCCCTCTTCTAGTCATCTCAATGCCTGTAGACTTGTTGAAGTAATGTTTGCAGACTGTATTCATCAAGTGGGGAAGAAGAAAGAGACCCCAGAACACAAAATCTGTTTGGTTTTCATTCACTCGGTTTCAGGTGGGAACTCCCAGGAAACTCCCCTGGAGCACAGAGCTTCACATTGGATGATGTAATGTTGTGGAGCACAGAACATTTTATGACTCTTTGACATCTTCTAAGATGTTTCAGCTGTCTCTTCAGCTTAGTTGAATCAATCATGACCCATCAGCCAAGATGAATACCTTCACCCTTCGTGTGACTATCTTGCTACTTGGGAGAGGAATATCCACAGAGGAGTCGTTGTGTAAGGGAGGGCACTGGCATGAAAAGAAGGACTTTTCCCACATCACAGGATTTCCTTATTATAATTTTCTTCCCTTATCTGGAAATCCAGCTTGTAGGCTCAGATGTGCATGCCCTTCTGCACCTGAGAGACCACTCCTTGCATGACTGCCAAAGCACCCAGTGGATGGTTTAAGCCATTGGTACCAACAGTTCTGTCACAGAGGTTACTGCAAGGTGATGAATGCTTGAGTCATCAACCACTAGCAGTGCAGTCTTTCACACTCATCCAATTACCTGACCAGTTATGGGCTGGCCAACAGCTAAAGCATGTTATCTAGGGCATTGTCCAAATGACTCTTAAATGCTGATGAGCTTGGGGCATCATCCACCTCTCTGTGAAGCCTATTCCACTGTTTGACTACTCTCTCTGTAAAGAAATGCTTCCTAATGTCCAGTCTAAACGTCCCTTCGTGAAGCTTTAAAACATTCCCATATGTTGCATCACTGAATGCAAAGGACAAGAGATCATCACCTCTACACTTCTCCTCCTTGGGAAACTAGGGACTGTGGGGGACACTTCAGCTTCCATTGATCTAATATAGATAAAACCCAAGTCCTTAGCAACTTCTCACAGGAGATGTCTTCCCTCTCTTTCACCTAATTTGTTGTCCTCCTCTGGATGCATTCAAGGACCTTCAAATCCTTCTTAAATCATGGGGCCTGGAACCGCACACATCACTCAAGGTGAGGCCAGATGAATGCTAAATACAGTGGTGTAATCACCTCTTTTGACAGGCTGATTACCTTTGTTTAATGCACCCCAAGATTGTGTTTGCCCTCTTGGCTGCCAGGACTCCCTGCTGATCCATGTTGATCCTGCTGTCAGCCAGCACTGCCATCTTTTGTTCATTTCTGCAGCCACTGTTCTAGCCACTGTTCTTCCAACTTTTGCCTGGCATTACCCTGTTCTAGGTGCAGAATCAGGCACTGGGACTTCTTTAATTCCATGCCACTGATGATGGCCCAACTCTCCAATTTATGCAGATCCCTCTGAAAGGCCTCTCACCCCTTGAGAGAGTCAGCAGCACCTCCCTGTTTGGTACTGTCAGCAAACCTGCTAAGAGTGCATTCAACTCCTACATCCAGATCACTGATAAAAACACTGAACAGAACAGGCCCATGACTGAGCCCTGAGGGACACTGTTGGTCTCACCAGCCAGATGTAGCTCCATTCACTACAACAATTGGAGCCCCATCATCCGCAGTTTTTGCCCTGTGAGCCTACTCATCCCACACTCTGAGAGCTTGTCCAGAGGGATGCTGTGAGGGACAGCATCGAAAGTGTTACTACAGACAAAGTGAATTGGGCTTTCTGTGAACAAAATACGTAAAACAGATACTATAAAAACACCCAGTGTTTGCTCACATATCCACCAGCATGAGGGAACAAAGACAGCAGCTGCAGGTAGCTGGCCATGCCAGTTGATACGAGAGAACAAAGAGTCCTAATCTGCTTTGTACTGGGCTGCTTCACAGTCACCTCTTGTGGGCATACTACGTTGACAAACCTGGTTACGGATGTTATGTAAAAAAAAAAAATCTGAACAAACAACCAAACAAACCAACCAAAACAACAACAAAACAAAAAACCACCACAACAAACCAAACAAAAAGACCAAGAACCCTACCCTGACCTTACACTAATGAAGTGGAGGAGGTTTTATATTTTTTTGTAATGTAGAACAATAGTTTTAATCTGAGTGGAAATACAGCTTCTGATGGGAAACAACTACATGAAATGTCTTTTTGTCTTGTTCTTGTAACTTCTAAATCTTTAGCTTGGATATATTTAATAACAACAACATATTATTCTGAACACATTGAAACCAAGACTTTGTCCCTGCTTACACTTCACTTTCATGAAAGCCTAAACAAAAAAGAGAAGCTATTATATTGATAAGGTTTTAACATGAACACTTAATTCCGTGGTATTACACACTTTACATATTTGTAAAAATTTAAAAATGATAGCACAAGTGGACTTGAAAATATATGATTCAAGTATAAAATTTGTGGCATGTTATATTCTCCTTTCCTGAAAATACCAATTCAAATTCAAGTCAAATCACTGGTGGCTAATCAGCTTCAATACTATTTTTCCTTTATCATACCTTTAATCCTGGTGTAAAGTCACTAATATTTAGCACAAATTATGGCAGGATTTAAAAAAAGCTAACTAATCATTCAGAAATCCATCATAATCTGAGTGAAACTGCCTCATTGCCTGCTCTGTATTCTCAATACTGTAAACAAACAGACTCTGTGTAGCAATCTTTAAGAACTTTTTCTTTTTGTTTGCCTTTTGGTCCTTCAAAGTAAAGCCACTTGAGAAATGAAGTCATGACTGCCATTTCATGGGTCATTCTAGCTGGTTACCTTCCTGTTGGGAAGATATCTTTAATGGTCTACACCTAAAGTAATAATCCCTATCTCTTGTTATAGTCAGTGGGGAGAAGCAGATGCTTCTAAGTAACAATTCACCTCATCTTAGGGCAGACATCTAAGGTAAGTAAGGTCAATCACATACTTTTAGGGTCTATTTCTTTCCACTGAGACTAAAGAGATCTTATGCTACCCCTTTCAGAGGTTAATGTAGATACTGTGTAATAGTTCAAAAAGCTTCTGTCTGATTTGCTACTTTATCTTTCCATTTCCACTTCAGTTTATACACTGATACAATCTCATCAGCTGTTGTTTTGTCACTTTCTGTTCACCCACAACTTCACACTAACAGCCAGAATTTAATTCTGTAGGTTTTTCTATTCTTAAAGCTATGATTCCTGGAATTTGAGGATTTTTACCTCCAGTTAAAAGGATTTCTGTCAAAAGCAAAATTGATGGGCTGAATTTTAGGATTCAACATTAAATGAATTACCAATAAAACCCATTTAATTAAATGATCCCACCTTTATGTTCATTTAACTGTAGTTCTGCATTGTAACTGAGATTTGATTAACGTAATAAGGGTGGTAGTTTCTGAGACTGATTGTTAAATGGAATGATTTATTTTAAATTTATGGCATGGTAAGATACTAACTTAATTCATAGCAATTATTTTATCTTTCAGAAGACCTTCCTAAAATGAGGCTTACAATGAACTCACTAAACAACTTATTTTTATTCTGTGTCTCAAATTAGCCCAAGATTACACTGCTTATAATACCACTCCACTTACACTAAAAATAAGCTTTAAAAATAAATGGATGTTTGTCAATTTTGTGGATGGCTCCATAGACTGACTTCAGAATTTATAAAAGGACTGGTTGCCACTTTGGCTTTAGCAAAATGTATTGATGATAGAGAATTTTTTAAATTTATTTTTTATTTCATTAAAACTGCTTAATTTTCAAGAAAGAAGGCAATTCAGTATTTTTCCCAGAAGTAAAAGCACATGCAGACATTAGCTGTCAGTTTCAGAAATGTCAATTCAAACATTTAAAAGCTTTGCAAATTCCACTTCCATAACATATATTCCACACTCACCTGATTCTGAAACAGTCACATTAATCTGAGCCACAACTGCATATCGCTGAAGTGCCCATTAAAGATGGTGGTCTAGGCATCCTTTTTAGTCACTAAGAAAGTGAGACATCTCTAGACAGCTGGTAATCTTAGGTACCATACTTAAGATGTATTACCTGTCTCCACGGTCTCTCCACTGCATGCAAAGGAAACTTAACGCTAAACACTTAAATCTCTGTGAGATGGAAAGAGTGCTTCAGTTCTGTGAATACATGTATGCAACCCATGGCAGCTGAGGCAGTTTAGGTATAATGGATGACATATAATGCCGACAGCTGGAAGGGTTGATATTAACTTGCACAATCTGCACCCTTTTAGAATGGTACTCTAAAGACTGATGCAGATGTCTAAAGCTGATGAACATATTTGACCATACGGCCTTACAGCCTGTGAAGAGAAATATTTTCTTTTGTATTTTTCTTACAACACAATTAGTCCCAAAGGAGGCAGTAGACTGATTTTTCTCTGGAGGTAACTATCTTTTGTCAATGAGAGATCCAAAAGTCTATATCTGCATGTGGGCAACTACAGAGACAATGCACACAGGTCGGTGAAACCCTGGGTAATTACTCTAACTGTAGACAGTATTGCTTGAGACAGAACTTGGCTGAGATGATCTGTCTGAGGCATAACCTTAAGTCCAGATATTCAGAGAATTAAGTGTTCAAAAAACAAGTAGATATGCTGCTTAGCAACATGGTTTAGTGGCGGACCTGGCAGTGCTGGGTAAACCGTTGATCTGAGAGGTCTTTTCCAACACTAATGATTCCAAGATTCCAATCTGCTTCACAGAACAATTAATTATTCTGAATTACAGGCTACAAAAAATTAATTGCCCTTACCACTCACACCTGAAATAAGTGTATTTGCACTCTGTGGTGTAGGAAAGCATCTGGGTTCTAAGTTTTTTTAAGTAAGTATTAGGTTACTGCTACACATTTACATGAAAAAAATTAGAAATAGTCTTTGCATTGGACCAGAAGCTATAGGTTTTAGTAAGCTTTGGGACTCGATTTGATTTGAGAAAGTTCCAGCATGCTTGAGAAATGTAGTTATCTATTGCAGTTTTCTATCTGGAGCATTAGGTGATATGTTGTATTTACAAGAGCCAGGCCACTGAACAAAGAGGAAAGTGAGATTTTTGAGCTTAGTTTACATACTTTACAGAAGGCAGGGGAGTAACTAGAATGACAGGTCTAACGTTTCTCAGGTTGTTTCTCTCCTTTTGGACAACACACCTTTCAGGGTTCTACCCCAGTCCCAATTTTTTAAAGGGTGATGCTTCACAGACGAAGACCAGCTAGAGAGGAGCTAACAAGAAGGCTTAGAAATAACAGAGTATAGATGCTAAGCTGTATTCAGTGAAGTTAGAAAAAATGTATGTAGAACACCTTTCTCAGTTAAATTAATTTCAATTCTATAATATTATGTCTTCCTGAGATATGTGTCAGTGTTAGTAGGAATAGATTAGCTTACTGATTTTAAAATTGTAGGAATATATTAATTTATGGATGATAACATCACATTCCCGGTGACTAAGCTTGGGCAAATAAAACAAAGACAACATGTCAGTGTTGTCTTGTAAAAGATTAGAAAGTTGTGCTGTATAATTAGCATTTTAATAACTAGCTAAGCCAACATTCATTCTTTTAATAAATATAAGCCGATAGAAGCAACTGGGTGGAATCCATTGTAACTAATTTAAACACACAATTTATAGCAAACTTTTAGGGGGCTATTAGCTCATTCACAATAAAACAAAATTTTTCAATTATCAGGAGGAACAAGTATGTCTAGTGCAGACGTAAAGGCTGGCAAACACATCTACCTCTCGAGACCTTCAAGAAATCTCATGATTATGAAGAGTATAAAAGTTGGGAATCCTCTGTAAAGGCTCTGAACTTTAAAAGTGTTTTGGGTTGAGAAGAGGAAGGGACAGATGCTGCATATAGGGTACTTATATTTATTCCCTTCCAAAGAGAGAGCAAGAAGGGTAAATGATAACCACCTTAAAATTTTTTGATGGCTGTTGGCATTCAAGGAGTGTTGTGGTTCAATTTCCTACTTGAGCTGTTTTCTCAGTGGTGTTCATGAAGGTAGTTCATTACTCGAGACAGCATCCTTTAATCACTAGTCCATAGTGATCACATTTATAGAAATCCAGTATAGAAATATGTGAAATACCTCTCTGGAGAAGGTATAAACTGGCAATTTCCTGTGAGAGACTCATATACAATAATTACTGCTGCTATCAGTAAATATTACATATAGAATTTATTAATATTTGGAAATTAGAGAAATTGCTGTAAGAGCATTTAAAAAATCAATATTTTTATTGATTTTAGTTTTGTTCACTGTGGAGAACCGTTACATATGTATCATGAAGAAGAGATTTAAGAATTTGATTCATGTTATACTAAATGGGTTTTGGATAGCTAAAAGTTCAGCATTTTCTCATTGATGAAAACCTGCTACAATTTTTAGATGATTCTGAAATACTAAAATATCTCTCTCTGGAAAAAAAAATATTATCAACATAATGAAGGCACTCAATACAAAGAAGGGGTTTGAGTCATTGGTGGTTTTTAAATCTGGTTTTCAGGCATAATTGTAGAGACAGCTCAAAAGAAAAGAAATATGATATCCTTGGATAGTACTTACTATTTTAGTGATTCTTTATTTTTTTCCCTCTATTTAAGTGAAATCAAGTTTAGCTTTAAGTCAGTTAACCCAAACATTATAGTAGAACTTTACAAATCCCCTAGAGCCCATTTTTAAACAAATCTTGATATTACAGAATGAAAATTATTGGAATTATGAATAGTGTAGCACAATAACCTTTAGGATGCTTTGTATTACGCTGTTAATGCAGTAAGTGGAAAAATGAGATAGGAATTCCAAAAGAATTTGAGTAAGAAGGGAGAAAATGTTCATGCCTCATTCTATGAGAATCTATTGAAATTTAAAGCATTACAGACACAATCACAGGAAAACTGCAGCAGTTATTCTGTTTGTGCTCACTTTTCAATTTACTCCCCATGGACTTGCTGAAATCAGCCTCCTTTAACTCTTTCTAACTTCTGCATCAAAGTCATCATTGCATAGCCCTTCTGCTTCTTTACAGAGTTTGTCACTTCTAATAGAAATACAACAAGCAAGTTTCAAGTAGTAGGTTTTTTACATATCTGCCTCTTTTGTATTTTGCCTTATTCTGATTTCATAGAAAACATCAGTGGTCTTTAAGGTGTTCAGCCTTTTCTCAGCAGGATTCGTTACCCATATCCACTTTTCTTTACCTGCAAAACTGATTTTTAGACATCATTTTGTGTGCATATTGCAGCGCACTGAGTTTGCAGGCATCTCATATCACTATCCAGCTAATGGACTCTACTCACCAAGATCAGTCCTTAGAGTTCATTATATTGAAATCAAATGTTTCATTGGGATCCTACAAATAACAGCTTCAAGATACACACAAAGGAAACAAAATTTCTATGTCTAAAGGACTTTGTTTCTCTGATTAGTGATCAGAAATGAAGGTATAGTGCAATGAAAATGCACTTGCACCATGAATACAATTCTCTTTTCAGATGATAGTAACAGAAAATAAGAAAATAAATTTTGGTGACAAGGGTCTGTCACTCACTAATGGATCCAATTTTCTGAATTCTGCAGTCATGTCAAGGGTACAGCAAGTGTAACTGAATACAGCACTTTTGTTCCCATGGCCAGGCCTCATTATCAGACCAGAGAGTGAGATGAAGGTCATAATATAACAAGGTCCTGATGAAACAGGAGACCTACTTAATGGACCTGTGTGTGTAACTCAGTTGGGATTCTTTCTGCATGATGACTCTGGACTTCATGGTTCTTAGTCTTTCATCATGTTTGGACACTCTTCTTCTGAAGTATTACCTCTTCTTGTAGGAGGCATGTTGCTTCTGTCTCCTGGAACTGTTTTCAAAGACTCCATTTGAAAGCAGTATCAGCTGTCAGTGTCTCCCAATAAAAAAAATGTGCACCTGGGCAGACTCCCTCAGTGTGTGTCCTCATAGCTGCTAACAGTGATTCTACTGCATCAGAAATTGCTCTGGTAATTATTTCCTTTTGTTTGGAGAATGGCTTTTTCCTGCCTGTCATCTGCATGTCAACTAGTCTGTAACCTCTTCAGAATGCCGTGTCTCTCTGTCACACACACATACACACACCTGACCCCTGGAACAGGAGCCAAGTATTTGCACGCTCATGTCCTCCAGTGGTTTAGCCACATGAAATACCAATAGTTGCCTAAAGTTCTGGGTTCCTAGTCCATGGGGTTCCAAGGCTGATATCCTTAAGACTTCTGAATTTCTGCTCCCTTGTTTAGTTTTCTCCTATGGCAAATGTGGTTTTTTATGAGACAGTTCTCTGCTACAGTAATACATCTGTATATATGGAAGATATTGCATTTCCATGCATGCAGAATCTAATATTCTCTGAATTCTACATGCCCTGTCTATTTCCCTGTCCTCCCTCAACTTCAGCTCTACTCTACTCCAGACAGAGACAAATAAGAGAAACAAATCAGATTTTTATCATAAAATAAAGCACAGTAACTTTTGTCAGTATATACGTTGTCCCACCTTATTTTAGCAGCTCACTAAAACTCGTTGTTTTAATGATTCTTGTGCATTTTTATTCTAATATTGTCTTATCTGATCTAAAGAAAAAAGGATTGTCTTTAAAAGACATAGCAGTAGTACAATTTTATTAGCTTTTTCTATTGCCTGCTTGCCCATTTGAAGATGGAATTCAAAATTTTAAGTGGCTTGTGCACTTCTAGTTTACACTTAGATAAAAGTCGCATGCTGATGATTATTCTTCTGGGTTTAATTGTCTCATGAATACTCACCTGAAATAAATTAATCATAGATCAATTTGCTTCTTATCAAGCAAGTTTTTAATTCAGTAAGATGGTGATGTTTTCTCAGCAGTCATCCTTCGAATTCACAACTTTCATGTTCCTTATGCATCAGCCAAACTTCAATAGGACATATGACACGTGCTTCCATTTTATCTATCCTGCAGTTGGATAGAAAGGTAGCTTTCAGGAGATTTGAAGCTGTAGATTCAAATTCCCTTTAGAAGACAACTGAAGTCCACAACTCCTTTTATGAAAGAAGCGGTCTCCCTCCATGATTAGGGTAGCAGTATTCTGCAAATTAATTTGGTATTGCTTCTCTGCAGCAGATGGGATATCAGGCACTATGAAATGCTCTAGGCTGGCTTTCGGCTGCTACTCCAAAATAGTGTACATAAATTCTGTATTATACCTGTCATCCCTGTATGAATGTCTCAGATATCTTAAAGCTTTTCAGATAGACACAGATGAAAGCTGAGGTATTTGGCTTAGCAAAGGAAGGATTCAGCTGGTCATGGGCATCAGTAAAACACTTGTAGACAAGGAGCTTTAGCATGTCTTGTGCACTTGAAACAATGCAGGTCATTTTTCTTGGCATTAGAGTCTTAAATTTTGGATAAATATCCTTTTTGACACTTTATGTTTATTATGTGTCTGCCTTGACTTTGAGCTACATGCCCTTGGTGAGAGAAGCATATCTGAAGAAGAAAGCCATAGATTTGAAAACATTGACCTCTAAATTGACTGTTTCTTCATGTTTTAGAATACATTCTTCTAGCTTTCAGATCCAGATAACACTTTTTTCTTCCTTCCCTTATACATGTCAAAGAAAAAACCTCTCACTTTCTATTAATAAAGCTGAATTGTGACTATTTCACTGTCAGATTATTTTGTTTTAAACCATGGATCTTCTGTGACTGATATGAAACTATTGGGACATGGATAATTAGGGTGCTGTATTAATCACTGTTAGCAAACTGGAGGAATGATTAAGGCAAAAAATGGCTAATTTCACAGTTTATCTGTGACATAAAATTCTCAAAAGAGTCATTTATATTGCTGGAAATATTCCTAGCTATTTTATTTTTCCTGTGGAACAAAGTAATAGGAAATATTAATAGTGGGTCTCAGATGGCCTATAATTTATTATTTTAATCAAAAAGTAAATACAGAATATTATATAACTCAATTCTTGAAAAAAACCTGACATTTTACAGGATGAAAAGCAGATATAAACAGAATTATTGTTCTCTGCTGCTACTCTTGCATCTAAAAAACAAACCCTTAATGTTTAATAGATCCAATGCAAGAAACAAAGACTGTGTCTGGCTTTTCTATTGTTTTTCTTCCTGCAGTAGAAACAGAGTCTAAACAACCTGTTTCTGCTAAACAGTGCTGGACTCCCATGGCGGAACTTGCAGAATCCTGTGGGTCCTCCTGTGTTTTTACCACACATTTTATACATACTTTATGAAGCCAGCTGTTGAATGCAATCTTAGCTCTGTTTGACATAAGGAGTTCTTCTGCCCCCTGCCACTGCTGCCCAGAAGAACCGTTTACTTTTGTTGACATTTGCTGCAATTTTCTTGTTTATTATAGCATCCTTCAAGAAGAGAAGCATTACAATTCAGTTTAGGAAAAGACGTCCAATAATATAAAGGGCCTGAAGTGATGAACATCTACTCCAACAAAAAGCAGTCCTATTGTCAGAGGGGTGCAGTCTGAAGGGCTGTTCATGTCCAGACCATAGGAAAAAATACAGGTCACAAATCAGCTGCCCATACATAGGAGAGCATTCAGCAGTTTGGGCACCATTCATTGCCACAGCTTCCCACTGACAGCAAAAGGGTTGAATGAGACTAGAGAGGAAAGTGAGAACCATGTTTTTGGTGTAATTCCTCCATCTCTGACCAACTTCTCAAACATTTTGTTGTTAAAATCGTGCCCATGCTTAAACAAGAAAATACAATTTCTAGGAGTATAAAAATCGAGAAAAAGGAAAATGTGCATGTGGAGGAAACATCATCATGACGTACCAAAATGGGGCATTGTAGTTTCAAGGAAACAACTCCATTCTCCAAATGTAGATAAATGCATAGTAGTGCTAGAATAGATTAGTCTAAACTATTTTAAACCCATTCAAATCTCTATTAAACACCTATTTTCACCCTATAATCCTGCCACAGGACTAAGAGTACTCCACTGGTGGACCAGGTGGATCTCAGCTCTAACTCATTCACAAAAGCTGAACAACATTAGTTGTCCTAATTAACTTATATTTTATCTTCATTGTCTGTTAAAAAGCAGAATAGGGAGAAAGTAAAAATTAGTCTAGATGAAAGTCTAGATGAGTCTAGAGGAAAAGATTAGCCACATCACAAAAGCCTTTATTTGTAGTGAAATATACACCATCACTTGTTTAATTTTCTCATGGTTGAGTACAAAGCTATGTCGCAAATTGTGTGAGGATGTATTTATAGTTTTGTTTTGAAGTTTATTGTTAGAACAAAACAAATACAAACCATTATTGGGTTTTATGGAGCACAGTAAACAGTGCAATTTGTAAAACCGTGCATTAACAGTCATCATTTCATCCTAATGCATCACTTCTTCCTTAACATTTAAACCCAAAGTTTTATTTTGTTAATAAATACAAGCAAGAATACAAGTTATGTACCAATACTTCAGGTACTCACCAAGAGAAGGAAGCTGTTGTTATTGGTACATTTTGTCCTTGCCTGTTTACAGGTTCTTTCAGAACCTTGTAGAGGCAACTGTCTAAAAGGTGGTCTTCATGAGCGGACCTACAAAGCATGAACTTCATCTCATGTAACTTATCCACCTATAAATTACACCTTCCCCCAAAGTCAGAAGTAAAAGATAAATAGGAGGAAGTACCCCCACCCGTTGGCCACCTGGGGACTGGGTGGCTCACACTGTTTGGCTCTCAGGCAGCACTGGGCGAAATAAACCCAAGGGACATTGCAAATTGAAATTCTGACCAGCTTCTACTAACTTTGAGTCCATATGTTTCCTGAAACGACTTCTAACTCACTTAGCACAGAGACAAATCATAGGAGTAAACCAAGTGCCAGCACTTTTATCAAGTTTATATCAGCTAAGAAGTTTTTTGGGCTATGTGGGACAGACATACACAGCAAAACATTTATGAGTTCCAAATTCCCCTGCAACCAATGGCCAGAGCAAAGAAAACCAGAACCAAGGACAATAGAATCAGCAAAACCGAAAGGAAAGAGTCAGAGCCTGAGTGAATATATAAAAACTGTTGCATGGTCAGCCATTAAGGTAGCAATGGCTACAGCACCAGCAGGAACAGGATCTGTCCCCGATGTTATTCTGGAGTATTTAGCAAATATTATCCACCCTTATGTCACAGACATTATCCAGGAACAAGATGATCCATTAACAATTGTGTATGCTCTTCCCTGACTGTTTGCAGTTTTGGAACAAAGGTTGCAGGGCTGCTGTTTTCTAATTTCAAAAATACTAGATGGCCCAGAAAACTTTGAAAATGCTTGTCTTCTGAAGGCTAAGAATGATACAAAACTTCAAAAACTGATTTATTTCATCTTTTAATTTTTTAAAAATTCCATCCACTTTCTCTTAACCACGCCTCCTCCTTGCTCCCTGCTTCCACAACCAAAAGGAAAAAAAAAACAACCTCCTACTTTTTATGCAAGCATTTGGAGGTGATTTGTGTCATAGCAGCTGCTCTCAAGCTCAAGCTGACATATAGAACACAATATGACATAAATCCTAAATGGCAAACATATAACTGCTGCATTCAGCTTGTACTGAACTGTTGATTTCACATGGATGCTATAAAAAAAGACTAACCCCTTCTGGCAGATATGAATTTTTATATAATTCTTTTTTTTTTTTTTTTTAACCTTCAGTCCAGATTTGAGAATCTGTTGAAATCTTTATTATTGTTCACTTGGTTTTGCTTTTTCTGCAGTTTGGTTTCTCATTTTCAGGGACATTTCTTTATGTCACCATAACTTTGTCAGTTTGTTCTCAAAGCTAGCAGTCCAACAGACATCCCTTCCCACCATCTCCTCTGATATTAAATCAAATGGCCCAGAACAGTTCGGTCATTGTGGTAAAGGAATAATAAAATTTCTACTGTACAAGATATTCAGAAAATGACATGATATTGATGGGTGCTTAAACATGTACGTTGTACTCTGGAAAAAACCTGAGATCTCTGATGGCACAAAGAAAAATTGAATAACACGAGTAATGCAATACACAGTCAACAGAAAAATGAGAAATGAATTCTTTGTGATATTTAAGTGCAAGTCATGAATTTTTCTGTATCGAGAGCTCAGAGGTACTGAGAAAGAAGTGTAGAAAATAGGTCAACAACCCAACTGGTCCCGTCCTTCAGTTTTGTACTGAAGGGAAACCTTCATTCTAAAGCCATCACCAGGGGTTTTTAATCTTTATTTTATAGCTTCATAGTTGACTACGCTACTAACAAGGATAGCCAAATGTTGTTGAGATTTTTCTTTTTGTTTGTTATTATTTAGCCAGGGAAAATCTATTTCAAATCCATCCTCCTGTTTCAAAGTTTTTCTCTAAGTATATCTGAAAGATACTAGGGAGGCTCTAAATTTTAGCATGCTGAATAAAACATAATAAAATGGCTAAAATCAATAAACAGGATGAGATGGTCATTGCTATTCCAGACGTGTTTCTTCAAATTGACAGTCGTTAAGCCTTTTTGAACTAAATTGAGACACAAAGTGGATGACATTCCATGACTCGGGCTTACCACATGACAGGGATTTTCTTTTCAGGCTACTGTGAATTTTGCTGTGATTTGTAAGCAAAACTTGAACGCAGCTGAATCATTGCATCAAAAAAGATACTCTCTAAAGGCAGTAAAAGGAAAACGTTGATCAGTTTGTTTTTTCAGTGACTAGTCATGCTTTTAAAATACGATTTAAATATTTTCAACTAAATACTGGGGGAGAATGTTCTTCATAAATCAAAAGATTAGTGGGCACTGGTAGATGTTGATATCTCTGTTTCTGCTATCTAGGCTTTAAAAAAGAGTCCCTAGTACTGCTTGTAAATCTATAGGACTAATAAATTTTTTCTGAAATTCTAAAATTTTTACCTTCTCATCATTTCTGCATTATTAACAGCTTCTAAAGAATTTGCTAGCTTATAGAAAAAGGCCTAAATTACCCTAAACCAGAGTATAATTTTCTTAGGTGAAAATGTCTGCTTGCAGGAAGGGGAACGATAAACCCTCTAGGGCCGTGCTATGTTTCTCTATGTGTGTCTGTGTGTTCCCAGAGGAGGCACACGTGGAATGATGTGTGAGGGATGCTGAGAAGTTGGTTCATGCACGTCCATTTGGCCCAGGGCTCTGCCGCTCTCTCTCCAGTCTACAGGTAGGAACACCATGGCTCTGTGGGAGCACTGTGTCCTGCAGTTTAGGCAGCGGGTTGGAAGGATCAAATGAAGCACCTGGAGGCCTCCAGGCTTCTTTTGCATACAGCTTGGTTACTGACTTCATGCCAATGAAAAGAATTTCACCTGTGGATTGTAGTGCACCTTATCTAAATGGGTGTTTTAGACTGATGATCTATCTTTTTAATCCTTCAGTAACAGTTACAGACAGAATCCCTGAAAAGCCTATCTCACATACTGCAAAAAAAGTGAACTCTTTGTTCTTTTTTTGACTCCTCTTCGAAGATAGTGGTAAAACTGAATGACAATAAGCTCAACATAGCAAGATATCTTAAATTTCCCTTTAGCTGATTTCAACTGGGGCTCGGAAATGTACGGCATTTTATTGCCATCCATGATTTGTAAAACACTGTGAGTATGCTCACAGTTAAGTGAGTGGAAGAGTTTTGTTTGTGGCATTGAGGCCAGGGAGAAGCACTCTGCATGAGGCTGGTACATAAACATGTAGACCATGACGTCAATGAACCAAGAGCATCCTAACAACCTGAATGGTCAGCCAAAGGCTGCACTTTGAACCTGCTGCAGATCCACAAGTGTGTTCCCAAGTTCTTTGTGCACCAGTGGTCAAGGCCAACAGGTGAGCTTCCTCTCTGGGAGCTGGCTTTGCCACAGAGCTGGCCATGTTAAGGTAAATTCCCTAAAGATAACAACAAGGAAAGATGAGCTAATATAAATGCAACTAGGCAGTCAGGTTTAGGTAATAGTCATTGCCTGCATAATTTGTAGTTTTCAGCTTTTCTCAGCATTACTGACACACCAGGAATCAGAAACTGTATTAAGCCATAGGCTGTCATGAGTGCAAAATAATTTGCACAGAGCATGAAAAAAAATTGCCAAGTGCTTCAATATTGCTAAGTTTTATTTTAACTTTGTCTTCACACTAGTTTATAGGAGTTAATTCCTATCCTCATTTCTAGTAGACAAAGATTAATTGGTCCCCTTTATCAGAACATTTAGTGATTAGGAATGTTCTTCTCTTGCGTGTATCTTCCATCATGGAGTGTAGCCGCTCAATAAAAAGATGTGCTCCAAACCAGAGCACCCATTTTTCAATATAGCAATGTACAGCAACAGGTTACTGCTCTCGTAAAGCTATTACTTTTACTGTCAACATGTCTGCTGCTAGAAGTTGTCTCATTAGACAGGATAAATTGGAACAGCATAAGAAAATTTGACCAGGCAAGAAATTAAGTTTTATTATATACCTGTATATACCTAAACCCACACAGGTAAAGATGTGTGCACATACATACAAGACAGTGTGACTGAAAGGATAATCATGAGTAGTAGAGTACACAGGTGAATATTACATCATGAAACAGAAATAATTTTTATCTGAATACAGACAATTTATTAATGTATATAACAACATCCCTATCAGAGATGTTTAAGTAAACCACGAAGCAAAAATATCCAGGACCGGAGTGGGTTCACCTTGACTGGGTGTCAGGTGCTTATCTGACAAGCTGCTCTATCAGTTGCACTTCTCAGTTGGAGATGGGAGAGAAAATAAGATGGAAAACTCATAGGTTGAGATAACACAGTTATCAACAGTTAGCAAAAATGGAAGGCTGTACATGCACAAGCAAAGAAAAAAAACGGAAATATTTTCTACTTTCCATCAGCAAGAGATGTCCAGCTACTTCCCAGGATGCAGGTCTTCAGCATGCATAGCAGTTGCTCTGGAAGGCGAACATAATTAATGAATGCCACCACTTCTTCTTCTTTCCCTCACAGCTTAAACAACTTACTTAAACCAGCTTTATACCCAACATAGAGATGTATATATTTCAATGTCTACTATTCCCTGTCAGTTCACAGATATCCTTTTCCCATTCCATGGTCTTTCTCCACCCTTCCAGATGGTCAAAAAAAGCCATGATTTAGGCTCCATTCCATCATGACAAGCGATCAGGACAGGAGAAGCAGCACACTCCATCATTGGGCACCAGCACCAGCCTGGCCCATCATCATACTCTCCTTGCACCTCATAAAATTCACTCTGCCTTGGTTCATGCCATTTCTGCTACTTTGCTTCCCGTAACCTACAACAGATTATTTTCCCCCAAAGTTAAATCTCCTTGAGATGCACACCAGGTCCCTTATTCTCCTGAGTTACCCACCTGGTACTCCCAGCTTTTTGAGCAAAGACAGTCCCTGGAATGCGTTTTCCTTTTCCTGTGGGAGGAGAAATCCACACTGTCTTTCGCAGCCACTTCCCTATGTGTAGTACAGGGACCTTATCTCCTCCCAGGTATGTAGGGGGCTTTTTGTGGGGGAAAGCAGGATGGTTTGCAGTTCCTCTGGCTTTGAGTAACCAAGTGGCTTCTTCTAAATTTACATCCAGTTGCTTCCATGCTCCATTGCCTAATGCTCCCAACATAGTCTTTAGCAGTCCATTACATCTCTCAGCCTTTCCAGAAGCTTGTGGGTGATAAGGGGTGTGACATATCCACTCAATGCCATTTCTTTGTCCAAAAGGTTTATTTTGGGGATATTTTGGAGGGGCAAAATTAGAAAAGTAGAAACAGATTTCATAAGAAAATTAAAAATTAAAGTGATTTTAAATAATATTGTAGTTGTGTCATTTCAATATGAAGTCCTGAAGAAGGCTCTGGGATGTAAAAATAAAATAAAAATGTGAGGAGTAATTGATTTCCCTGTGAAAGCTAGTTTAATCATGTAATTTCCTTAGCGACAGAGGCATTAGAATTGTAATTCCTGAGGGTACACAGATGAAGGAGTGAAGTGAGCCAGCACTGAAGCTCCGGCTTGGGTTGTCACTCATAATTAAGTTTACAAGTGCCTGGTTTGATTGCATATGGAGCAATGGTTCAATCTGCTTTAAGTATTTATCCAACAAAAGAGATTTCTCTGTACAAGATCTTTAGGAGCTGAGAACTGGCAAGCTAAGCTTGTGTCATCAACCATTTTTCTGACCTCTGATTTCACTGTACATAAATATAGACAGCTTTCATAAGCATAAAGCTGCAGGATAAATTAGTAGGCCTCTGCTGTATTCTGAATTTTCCCACTTAGAGCAATACTTGTGCATATGTGTATTTGGTATACAAAAGTATGTTCATGCACATACGCATTAATGTGTCTGTACAAACAGGGACTTTGCCCTCCCCCTTCATTTCTCTTATGTTCCTGTTTGTATTTACATCTAATTCATTGTTCTTGCATGAAGCATGGGAAACACAGCCTGCAAATTCTGCCACTTCCATAATAACATTTAAATAGATCTTAAAAGCAGCAACTCTAATAAAACACACCATTTCCCTCAGTGGTTAAGAGCCATATAGGTCATATTTTTTGAAGACAATTTCTATAAGGGATTGTGGGAACTAGAAACCTGGGCCAATACTAAAATGGCAGCTGCAACTTCATGTCAAGGAAGGGCAGTCACCTGCAGAGAAAAAGCAAAATAGTGATAGCATCTCTATTCAAGAAAGAGGTGCTTAATATTGTTAACATTAGGTGATTATCTTTGATATCTTTTGGATTTCACTTTTTGTGAGAACTTGGCCAGGATCTCAGTTAAATTCATGTATGACAGTCTTTATATTTGTGGGTCATTGCTTGCAATTTTGCTGTAGCATTTCTCTCTGTTACAGGGGAAATTTGTAATGCTTGATTTGTTTGAGTTCAGACTGGAGTTTTTCTTTTGGACTCTCACATTCCAATTTCAGCTCCATACAATCAGAAACTGGGGGAGTTTCTCAAGAGACAGAGCTCTGGATACTCTAAGGCTTTCCAGACACTGGATTGTCCAATCACAAAGAGGGCAAATCTGTATTGGGAAGGTGCTTAGGAAGCCAGTGGATATTAAAGCTTTGTCTACTCGGTTTAAGCAACCTGTGTTTGCTCGGCAGGAATCCACACATCTCCTCTATGTACTGTTCTTCTTACGCTTTGCTGTTACACCTTTCATTTATTACATAAAGTGAACTTGCACTTCTCATTCTTTTTCTAGTTCTGTATCTACAAATTCTGTATTGCAAACCAGTGTTATTCAATTTCATCTATGTTTCTTAGAGCAGTTGTCAGAGCAGCTGGGGACCACTTTATGATGAATTAACTTCTGTGGAAATAAATATAGTAGCTTGGTGTTTAAAGGTGAGATTTATTCAAAGGAAGAACATAAATTCTTGCCAGGTGGTACTTCGACAGAGCTTAGCTATTTGTAGTGCTGAAAGATCC
Source organism: Oreocharis arfaki (assembly GCA_013398015.1). Taxonomy (NCBI): domain Eukaryota; kingdom Metazoa; phylum Chordata; class Aves; order Passeriformes; family Paramythiidae; genus Oreocharis; species Oreocharis arfaki. The sequence continues at coordinate 1,055,612 of VZRR01012213.1, forward strand.
ATGTAGCTTTTGCATCCAACAGTAGTTATGATGTGAAGCCGTGCAATGTGATGTCAGGAAGCAGTAGGAGAGGCATTGCTCCACGGAGCAGGACTGGGGTCCATCTGGGGAGCCCCAATGGGCTCAACAGGGCCTGGGCTGAGCACAGGGTTGAGGGACAAGGCTGAGCCTGCCCGCCTTGGGCTGCAAGTGGGGCTTCCCTGACAGGCTCCTTGGGGTCATGCAGCCCTCTCAGTATCCTCCAGGTCCTGACACACGGACCAACAGATTGTTTCCAAAATAAAGAAAATTTCCCAAAAAATGGATACATTTATTAACCACTAGATTTAACTACCATCTCATCCCACCAGGGAAAGCATTAAGTTGTATATGGTAATAACACTCTGAAGAAATATGTTCAAGTTCAAATATTTGTTTATGTACATTCTAATAGGTTTGATAGGCAAAAAATAAACAGAAACATTAGATTATATTGGTTCCTAGAACTGTTTACAAGTGGGTAGTTTTATTTACTAAATACATTACCAGCTTTCATTGCAGCAATTCTTTAAAATTTCTTTGGACTTCTTGTCTAGCAACTTTTATAAAAAGCAATGCCATTGCAGTTTTCTTCCTACAAAATACAGTATTTGATCATCTTGCAAAATATTGGCTGTCATATTTCAAAATGCATCAACCTTTCCAAAATGATTTTTTCCAGGCTGAAAATGCAAATGCTGATGACATGCTATTAGAAGGAAACTTTATGCCTCACATTTATAGCTAGCTACAGTGGGGTGTAACCATTTTAAGGATTAAGATCCCATACAAACACATTAAATTAAAATGTAAAGCGGATTTGTGGCCGTGCTTATGATGGCAATTATTTCTTCCACTTATTTGCTAAAATCCAGACAACAAATACACCAGTCCACTTAATCTAATGCTCAATTAGAAAGGCAATACATGCCTTGCCAGCCTCTCTGTAGGGAGACACGAAGAAAAGGCAAGAAGGACATTATGATCTTCATAGTCAGGCCTTGTCATTGAATTAATGTTGCACAGATTTGGGGCTCTTTGCTGAAATAGGGCAAGTTCATACAATCATGGACCATGAAATATGTGACTACAACTAACAGTCTCTTCATGGGAGAGAAGTGGTTTCCCAATGAAATTACTGTTGTGGATATAAAGTGTCCAAATAGTTGAAAAACAAGATAAAATAATTTTATATTAGACTTAATATTTGAAATGAGTCTTCTTGCAGATGTTTGTTTTGCTGCTTTTTTTAGTCTTTGTACCAGATATTGACCAGAGATGAGAAGATATTTATGTTGCTGCCACAGATAACCAAATGAAAAGTGTGTCTTTACATTGAATAAAGATGTAAAACCATCATGAAAAAAATCTGAATTTCCCAGGGGCAATTTTTTTATCATAAATTTGATCTATGGCTGCTCCTATTTCTTTGGCATTGTTTGCACTGCATTATAGATTCTCTTTCCCCCTGCAGGCATCAAAATTTGATTAATTTTGAATTTCTACACAAACAGGTGTTTATATTTGTCACTCTTCTTATCATGCATAAATGTGGAACTTTTTTTCCTTTTATGGTAATAAAATATGATTGAGAGCTGGCAAAGGTATTTTTGCAATTTTCCAGTCAGTAATTTGTTGTGTTTTTACATGTAGATACCTCTCCCCTTATGTTATAGTGGCACATACGAAATACCCTTTCAGTGACATTTTCTCACATAGGCTTTTGAAATCTGTTTTGGTGTTTTTTTCTGGTGATGAGTCAAGAAATTCTTCTCACTTTCAAATCAAGTTTAAACATCTTGGTTCTTCTTGGATGTATGCAAGATTTTGGCTACATCTACTGCCTCCCATTATTCATTCTTACGTCATTCTTATTCTTTTTGCTTCTCTTCCAGTTCTGAGATTAGAGGGACAAAGAGAAAAATGATCAAAAAAGCTTCTGGTTAAGAGTGATACCTGCATAATTCATGAGGAAACAGTTCCTGCAATAAAATTCAGTGGTCAGACCTTTGATCTTCGGAAGATCCCCACTGTTCTCAGGGAGATTCTGCCCAAGCGGCTGAACTGCAGACCTGAAGAGTTTGTTATTGTTACTCATTACATTTGAATAGTTTTTCTAAATTCAGATAAATATCTGAAGTTTCATCTGTTAATCTAAACTAAATAAAGTTTCAAATCTAGTGGGATTTGATCATTATTGCTAATTAACTTTTTTTAATGATCACATCTAAAAGGGCATGATGGAGCTGTTTTGCCAAACAACTTTTTGTTTCCTCAGGTTGCTGTGACCCTGTGCATCACATCTGGGTGATAAAAATATTCTGTTTGGTGGAGCTCTATTATGGTTTTTGAAATATGTTATTCAGTTGGAACGACTAATTCCTGAAATTAAAGCAACTTTTTAGGAGTATCATATATAAATTCTTGGTGTTTATATTGTTAAATAGATTTGCTTTATGAAAATAGCAATCAAGTTATGATGTAAAAATTCTCCTTCAGTTATGAGACAGAGTCTCACTGGTAATTATTTTCCATACAGTACAAAGGATACAAGTTCTTCTCCCTGTTAACAGATGGCAAAGATAGAAGGTAATTGAAATGGTGTGCAAGCTACAGCACACATAAAAGTAATAGTAAACAAGCCGTATTTTATGAGAGCATCATTAGAGTGATTTAAAGGTAAAGGAGCCTTTGAGAAACTAATGATTAGTAATTGTCAAGTATTTTTACTGACTAACTACCTTCAAACATGTTCTAAAGACTTAGGAATATATTATGTGATCTATAACCTCCAGAAAGATTAAATATTTTGACACATATAAATAAAAAAGACAGAAGTGAATTACCTGCAGCTTTGTGTTATAGGGAACAGAAATAGATGTGCAGGTTCATATTTTGTTGGATTTTGGGAGCTGCTAGGAGATTTGATCTGACATATTCTGACCGGGAAACATGATATCTGAATATCATATAGTTTAGACCTCTAGCCACCGTGGTGTTCACATTTATGCAAGAAACCTGCTGTTGGTTTCTGAATTACTCTTCTTCAAGATCTGTCTCCTGTTATTTAATGCAAAATTGCATTCCTTCTCATCTTTGTCCAGCTCCATAATACTTCAGTAACATGGATTCTGGTTAAAAACTTGGAAAAAAAATACTACTCTGCAGCATAGAGCTCACAAGGTGCAATTAGACTAGCTCCATTAGCTTTTGTAGCAGCTGAGGATCTACCCCAAGCTATTTATTACCTTCATCGGGCTATAAATTACTTTGGACCCATATGTTTACACAATTGACAAGGGGTTTGCATAGAAGTAAAAATACTCTGCCTGCAGCTACCATCTCACCTCAAACATGAACATGTAAAGTCACAGATACTCTTAACAAGAATGTTTGCACCAGGTCTTCCAGGCTCATGCTGTTGTTTTGGATGTTAAATAGGGTAAAGCACAGCAACAATTCAATGTATCCTTTACAGTGATCATCCATTTTCCCAGATATTATAATCTCTCTGTGCTGAGGAAGTTCCCCACTGACCAGAGCACACAGCGGAGTGAAGGACACAGCGTTACTCAGGACTCCCAAGACAAGAGAAAGATGCTGTGAAAATATCATCTCAGCCTTGCAAAAACGTTCTAATTATTCTTATCCACAGAAAGTGAACCACTAATAAGAACTGTTTACTTTCTTGCTTAACAGGCATAGATCTTCTCAGACATATGCAACTCTGGAACATTTGGAGGACTTCAGGAAACCTCTAGGAATGAGGGAGGCTGTTCATGAGAGAAGGAATTTCATTGAGATGCAAGAGAACCACAGGAGAAGAGAGAATTACCCACAATTTTCTAGACATTAAAGGAAAAAAGTGTCAAGAAGAGAAGAAAAGAGGTATAATTGCAGAGTGAGGCTTTCCTATACAAACACACAAGCAGATGCACCAGTAGCTCAGGTGGAAAGCACATTCAATCAACACAACTTCTTGGCTTCTATTTCTTTCTCCTTCCTCCCTCCCAGCATCTGCCTCCAGGATGAGTAATCCCAAATTACAGACTGCATGGAGTGTGACTGACTAAAAACACTGCTTGGGCACTTGTACCTCCTTCTTAACTGGCTTTGAAAAATGACAAGGTTGAACCTTTTGATCCTGATCCTTATAACCAAACATGGTGCCAAAACATTCCTTTCTCTAAGATTGCTTGATATTCACCTAAAGACTCAAAGAAATGAGTCAGGAAAGCAAGACCCTGAACTGTTCTCTGAGGCCAGGTAGCACTGACATGAGATCTGTACGTTGTGCCTGAGTCTCCCCCATGCTCCATTCATTTTTCCTGTTGTGCTAGATCATGAATAATTTTTAATTACTCATTTTTCAGTTCAGAGGTCATGAAATCACATGTGAGGATGCCAACACATGTCATGCCCACCGGTGTGAAGCGTGATGCTTGCTGTAAATTCTCATTGAGCTGAACAAATGCACCAGACCACGTGTCAGGGAACACTTATGCTTTTGTTATGTAGTCATCTTAACTCTGGCAACCAGGCCACTGCTTAGACTCAAAAAATGTTGGCTAACAAGCCCTCAAATTTTGCAGTACACTTCAATAAGCTCTCAACTCCTTCAACAAACTTCTCAAAGGCGAGGGCTCACGAGCCACAACACACTTCCACAAGCTCCCCAATCCCACCACAAACTGCATCATAGAGTACAGGGTAGAATATGATAACAGTGCTTTGCCCAGTCAGAGCAAGGGAGGAGAGAAATAAAGGCTGAAAAGAGAGAAAGAGGACAAAGAATATCACCAGTCCTCAAGTCCTGTGTTGGTCCTGCTGCGTGGGTGGTCCGGAGGTGGGGAAGTAAATCAAAGAAAGTGAAAGAGAAAGAGAGGAAAAAGAGCCAGGGGGACACATTGATACACTTCCTTTTATAATTAACCTGATGTGTGCCTCTTATGTAAACTATATTTTGTGTGATGGTGGTGGACAGTACTGTTCCACCTCTGCAAAACTTTCTCTTCTAATCAGTTTTCCTGTTGCACTAGTAAGAATCTTTGGGACAAAATATGCTTATGCCTGGGCCTCTACAACAGTGAAAAGGTATGTAATAGGAACCTACAAAACTATGAGTGAAATAGCGTAGATGGGGATTTCTTTGTCCTCCTCTGACAGTACAGAAATAGGGGCCATTAAATTATGTGAGACGTACCCAGATTCAGAGCAAACAAAAATAAAGAATTAAACCAGTGTAATTCCTCGACAAAATTAGTTTCTGGAGTGTCAAATGTTCGCATTGGCTCATGAGGACACTGGGCATAGATCTGTAAAAGGGTTACCAAACATGCACATTCAGCTTTGTTGTGGATAGACAATTACATGTACATGTCTTTTAACATTTCCTTTATGCTTCTGATTACATCTGTGTCCTTGCTGATTTTCCCCCCTAAAAAAAGGCATCAGCCCATTCCTGGGAGCAGTAGAAAAAGGTGGAATAGCCAAATGATTATGGCAGATGAGGATTGGCAAATAAAAAGAGGAGCTGGAATGGGAGATGGGAGAGAAAGATTAAATGGTCATGGATATAGAAAGACTGAAGGACATCAAGAAGATCACAATAGCTCACCCTCTACCTTGAAGCTTCAAGGAATTAGAGGCTGCTCCCTGGAATTGTTTCATCTGGGCTTATCACAAGATGAGGGAAAGAAAGGATTCTAACTGCCTCTAGGATCTCCACATTTCCCAGCTCCCTTCTTCTGTTGGAAGGGATGAGTTCTAACCAGGAAACGGTTAAAGAGAAGCTCCCATAGCTTGGCAAGTCCTCAGACATAGTGGGTATAAATAAAAAGGTCAGAGGAGAAGTGGAAATTTTACTGTCATTTTACAAATATTTAGGCACTTGTTCTGTCTTGCAATCCACTAGCAGACTTGATAAACCATGAAGGCAGGGAAGGCAGGAATTAGCAAACTTTTCTGAATAACAGTAGAAATTTCATCATTGATATCTGCATTTTTTGTGGTGATAAATTAGTCTTTCTGCGAAAAGGAAAACGAATTAGTTCTCCTACATAAATACCTTTGCCATTAACTCTCCCAGTGTGCATCAGGAAGGGTTTTCTTCCTGCAAGACAGCTTCCAGTTCAAGTCTTGCACTGAAAAATGACAGAAATATAGGTCCCAACAGTTTTGACAACGCCATTAGATAACTCCATTCTCATGTGCCAAAACACCACAAGAATTTTGGATTTTGGAGTTTTACAGTTTGCAGCAAGAGAACATTTTTAGTAAGTTTATTCATTTTTCACTGTACCAACAACAGCTGATCTCCCTCTGCCAAATTGGGTGGCAAGTGCCAGTGTGGCAATGGTCACATATCAGTGAATGAACAATGAATTCTCACAGAAGTGGGCTGGGTCCATAAGTCAGAGGAGCCTTGCACAGTGGTGCAGTTTGCAATTCCTGTTGTCATAATTAAGTCAGTAGTTGTTGATTGGCTTCCCACACTAAAACATGAAGGGAAGAGATCCTAAAGAAAACCCCTTCTGAATCAGCACCTCTGCTTGTGCTGTTCCCTTGCTGTTCCTCTCTTTTCATTCTCTTGGTGCAGCTGCAGCTGGGAAAGAAAATGTAAATGTAACTGCTGCTGCTGCAAAAATTGCAGCCAAAAACTATTGATTAGTGCAGCAATTGCAAAGTTGCAGCTGTCCAGATAAATGTATCTATCTATGCACAAATCTAAGCTCTACAGAAACGACAGATGGTTTTCCTCTCATTAGGGCTGCCATATTTCAGACCATGATTTTTCAGGAGGAAATAGTCAGCCGAGACTGAGCAGCTATATGCCAAGAACTCCTGGAAAAATAATAGAAGTGCTCCTGAATGGTAAAACTTCTATGTGGTAAAGACAATGCATCGTGGAGAACCTAGACACATGGTAGCCTTATCTCAAGTGGTGGCATAACAATGCTAGAAAAACGCTGGCTACCCAGAAACAGATGCATCCTGGGCTGAAAGAGAAGAATGATGGGGGTTTTAGAAATTGTCCCCAGGTGCAAGACATAATGACTTCTATTTGGTTTTCGATAAATACAATAGCATTCATTTAATTGAGCATAAAACCTGGAAACAACATAAAAGAGTTTGAGATATTATTCACAGTATTTAATGCTTAATATGGAAGAAGTACCACTGTGGGAAGTGATTATTAAGTAGGATTTATCCCATCTGATATTACCCATCTAAAAATTACCTATCTAGTCACAGCAGGTCCCTTTCTACTCAATATTCAAGGCAAAGAAAATTTCCTTAAGATTGTGGTCCACTCTATTGTAAAACAAGTGTCTGAAACAGGAGGAAGAAATTTGTCCACTTTTTTTTAAGCAGTGGATTATACTTGGCAGTTCATACAACAGAATAATTCTAGTCGTTGTCACTTAAAAGTTTCTAGAAAAATTTTCTGGTTTTGACTGCTATGGTGTTCAGCTCAATAATCAAAGTACATAGACTTTGCCAAACATGGCTTTCAATATCAGCTGGCTTTCTGGCAGCAAAGACAAGAATTACCACTCATACAATACGCTAACCCTGATTACCTTTTGAATAATACCTAGATCTCAAGAGCAGAATAGTAAAAGGAAAACATTTTTGAATAGGGGATTGCAACTAACTGCATATGGAAAAATATTCTCCATCACTGAAGTTGCAGCTCCTCATGAGACTATCTTAGTGAAACAAGAGGTGACTGTAATTACACCATCTGTTGGACTAAGAAAGGGTTTCAGCTATCTCACACATATGGCAATGGGCAAGGAATCTAATTTTTTCAAATTATCTGATTTTCCTTTATGTGTCTAAATGTGATGCTATTTTCAGTGGTTATGATAACATCAGATAAGATTTCTCCCTATAACAGTTTGCTTATCTTACCCATAATACTTTTAATTAGTCCCTTCCCTTCCCTTCCCTTCCCTTCCCTTCCCTTCCCTTCCNTCTTTTTTTTTTTCCTAATCTGAATGACTAGAATTGGCTGACGAGTTGAAATTCCAGTACAATAGTTTTTCAAGGTCTAGTGTTGGCTTGAAATAGTTGTTCTGCAGCAGTCTGAACAGCTGCATTTTCATTCAGTAGTATATTCCCACCAAACCAGAACAATAGTTTAAATTACGCTAGCTACTTCCCTGCTAAGCAACCTTGCTAAGTAGCTGCCCTGCTTGCTCAAAAATATAGAAGAGATGTAGTCATTTCTCGTGGTTAAATTTTTCATCTTCTTTAACCTAGAAAAAGCTCCCAGATTTCCCTCAGGACAGCTTCCATGTGCAGTTATGCTTCGCCATCACATGATTTTAGAAAGAATTAGAATTTGTAACAAGGTCAATAAATTTGAATAACATGTTTAAATTCAGATTTTTAAAAAATTATGTGTAGTTCGAGAGTAGTCCATGTATATTTGTTGTTATCCAAAAGTATCAGTGAATCAGTGTTCTCTAGAATTTTTCAGCAAATAATTATTTCTTGTTGCATAACCTAATCTGAATGCAAGGGATCTTGTATTTAAATTTCTAGGTCAGGAGGAAAAAAGATTGGTTTATTTTGAAGTAAGCATTAGGTGTTTTTGATATACTTAGGTTCCCATATGTTTTTCATTTGGTATCCTGTGGCTATTTTCCTCTATGTTTTAAGTGCTTAGAAGTGAAGCTGCACTTTACAGATATTGTGTGATGATTGGGTGGAGGGGGTGCAATTAAAAATTTACTGTGTGTCTGGAGAACATCTCCTTTGTCCAAAATTTCCCATGAAGTTGAACACCACTGTGCCTTTTACTTACATTTAGAAACCTCACTGGACACCTAGCTTTAGGACAAGCAATGGAATTTTGAATTCAATTATAACACATGGATGATGTTGCATAAAACTACTCAAAGACAACCATAGCAATGAATTCTCTAAATGTGAATTTCTCCAAATGGTTTTCTTTCTGAAAGTTTTTATGGCTAATTTGTCAGAGAATGGATATTTAAATTAACTGCTTTGCACTACTTCCAAGTTTTATGGATAATTATTAATTATACTTCTAATATGTCTGACTTGTTGTGTAGGGGAAACTTCTCCAAGGTAGCACTTTAAATCACACCTACTTTAATACACACTTACAAATGATCTGAAAACAAGGCTCTAACAATTTTTTTTCTCAACTGCAAATTTAGAAGCCACAGTCCAAAAGTTTGACACAGACCTGTGCCATCAAAACATCTTTATAAACTCATTTTTTAGAGGAAAATGTTGTATTTTGAGTGGTACATCATCAAATATAACCTTGTATTTCTGAAGTGGCCTAAGACGTATTTTAATGAAAATCTTAGAATAGATGTATAAGGACACTTATGTGAATCCAAATTGTGCTAATGGCATCACACAATGGCACCTATCTCTGCATACTATGTGTTTAATTTCATCTAAACTGCAGTACAGTATGGAAGAATTGAAGATCCCACACTGATCATGCTTCAGCCACCTAGGAACTAAGAGATCTATGAAAGCATATATTTTTCTAAGGCACTGGGTCATAACAACATTACTGTTTGAGAGACTTTGTTGAGAGTTTATATTCAGTTTGGCTCTGGATGTGACCTTGGTTTTCTCTTCAGCTCTTTAATATTCAGTTGCCATTATGTCCAAATTTTCCTTCTCTGACTGGCTAGTCACAAGGTTTATTTCCACTAGTACCTAATGCTGTGAATCAGCATCTCAAATTACCAGTAAGGCAGAACCATGCTATAATGGCTCTCTTCTCCTATGGATCTTTCCCTGTTGTTATTATTATTACTACTGGTATTTATTTAAGGCTACATCAGTTTACCATATGTGTCATACCAAGCAGCAGAGTGTAAACTGATTGGAAAGATTAGATTTCGTTCATTACAAGCAGGGATATTACTCTGCAGACACACTAGAAATTGTGTTTTCTAGCCAATTTTTGTTCCAAACTCATTTTAGTGAACATTAAAGCATATGGCAATTTGAGATATGTATGTGCCTTTCTTGCTTTTAAAAAAATTCTCCAGGGAGAAAGAGCAAATGCACCACCTCATTTTGAAAACTATAGGGGCAAATCTCAGTGACAGCTTCAAAAAGAAATTATATTTTCAAGTTCCCTTTAGTTGTGGGTGCAGCTATTAGCTTTGTCAGTATATACTGCCTCATATCAAGTATGCCAGAAAGCTGAGTTTTATAAAAATGCAATACTTCTACTAAAAGTATAAAACTTCTTGAAAACTGCAAGATTTGCACCTAAGTTATCTCACAAGACTTGAAAACTGGCAAGATACAGATTAGATGGGTGGTGTGCAAGATGGGTAGGAAACTGGCTGACAGGTCATGGTGATCAATGTTCAGCATCTTCATAAATGATCCGGAGGATGGAATTGACAACACTGTCACCATGTTTGCTGGTGGCACCAAACTGGGTGGTGAGGTGGAAAGAGCAGAGGGACACTCATCTTAGAGAGAAACCTGGACAGGCTCGAAGAGTGGGCTCCGAGACGATTAACACACAAAGTACAAAGTCCTGCATTGGGCACAAAACAAGCAAGTAGCTAATTACAGACTAGGAGCAGCCTTGCTGAAAGGGACCTGGGGGTCCTGGTGAACAGCAAGCTGATCATGGGTTGGCAGTGTGATGCTGCAGCAGTGAAGGCAAATCACATCCTGGGCTACATCTACAGGGCATTACCAGCTGAGATAGAGATTTGATTAACTCTCTCTGCTCAGAGCTTGTCAGGCTGGACCTGGAGTCTTGTGTCCAGTTATGGTCCCCAAAACTCAAGAATAATGTGGACAGAATGGAAAGGGTCCAAAAGAGAGCCAAGAAGATGATGAAAGAACCTGCCCTATGGGGAAAGATTGAAGGAGTTTGATCTTTAATCCCCGGTCAAGAGAAGGCCCCAGGGGACCTCATCAAAATATTCCAGTTTTTAAAAGGTAGCTACAGGGAGGATGGAGGCTCTCTTCACAAGGAACCACAGGGAAAAGACAAGGAACACAGGGTACAAATTGCATGGGATAGAGGATTCATCTTGATATAAGAAAAATTTCATTTACTCTGTGAACAAACAATCATTGGAAGAACGTAGAGTCCCCATCACTGGAGCTTTCAAGATGCAATTAACATTGTATGCTTTCCTCCAAGGATAATTACTTCCCAGTATTTGGAGGATCTGCAATTTTTAGAAGTCATCTCTTTTTGATCATTACTTCACACCGTTTCCTATGGGTATGAAGGTATATTCAGAGGTACAATGTGCAAGGTCTGCTATATAATCTCTGTACATTTTGATAAGGGGTGTTACCTAAAGCCATGTTCTGAATTTATGCAGAAATACAAAATCATCCAATTCTGAGTAAACCTATTATTTTTCATAATGAAGAGCAGAGTCATAGACATATAACAGTCACACTGAAAACTCCCACGTTTTTCACACGTGGAAAGTTTCCAGAAAGACAACTGAAAATGCAAAAAGGACCATGTACTGGAAAGTGTCTTAGAATAGATAAAAATATCAAGTAGATCAAGTGTATCCTAAACTTCTCAAAATTTAAAAAACCCCTACATATTAATTTATCAAAAAATGTATCAGACATGATAGACTGGCTAGTGCTGTTAGAAATTTTACTTTTATATCCCACGCAGAAGAGATCTTAGATATTTTCATAGGAGTAACTGACAATACATTGTTTATCTTAAAAAGAATCTTTTTCCCATGCTTAATGTGAATACGAGGGGTCTCATAATTTTGTAGACTATCCTCAGACAGCATTGGAAATACTCTAAGACACTTAACATATGGAAAGAGAAAATACCTTTGCTGATAAACATCCAAGTGGCTTTAAGAGTACATTTAGATACTGTGTTTTCTGTCCAGAAGTGAAGACAAAGAAAAGTTACTCATTAGCTTGACTTACAAATATGGATAAGTGCTTAAACTTGTACTGTACTGTGTGTAAATATTAACCAAAGGCCAGATCACGCAGCCAACTTCAAATCTTTCCTATTGGTACTGTAATTATTATTAATCTTCTGGTTTTGTTCTTTAAGAAAATAAGATCTGTGCAGCTGGTTTTCCACAGTTAATGACTATGGAACTAGGTCTGTGGATATTTCAAGGTTTTAAGGAAATACTTTCAGGTTGAAAAATCTCAAAAATAATTTTTCACTATGTTCATTACTCTTTTGAAGTAAAAAAAATTAAAGTCCAATAACAATTTTTTTCTTTCATTTTTAAAATTTATTGTTGCTCTTTTACTCTATTTACCATGAGGGTCCCTCATTAAGGCTATTCACAGAGTACAGTGTTAGTAAGCTGGGCTAATGAAATCCTAATGAAGTGATTGTAAGTTATTTGTTTAGACTGACTGTGACCAGGATCAGCAAAATTTGCACCTAAGTTATCTCACAAGACTCATTCAGGAAATCCGTGGCACAGTTCAGGAGAGACTGTGAAAGCTGCTAACCTCGCAGAATTGTCCCTTGAGTGTAGCCCTGCCAGGGTATACAGCCAGAGGGGTCAAGCTATATCACTTCTTAGTAATTAACTTTTGAATAGAGCTTTGGAAGTACAAAGTGCTTCTCAAGTGCTATAATTATTATTTCCCTATATAGCAGCATAATTTAGTTGCAAAGCATGAAGTAAGGAAGGAATATTGATCAAACATTTAGCACTTGGTTATAGAAATTATTGCTGGAGACTATAAAATAAATTGGATTTCAGGTGAAGCCTGCTGGTTTATTGTGCATTTTTCAAAGTTTGTCTCTAGACTGAGAAATCTATATATCACCTCCAGCAAAGAGACAAACCATGTTTAATAAAGCTCAGTGATTGTTACAAATGAACATGTTGCTCAGCAACCAGATATCTAAACCAGGTGAGTGGACTTGTGATGGTAACTTTTGCTTTAAATTTTCTATATTATTTTCCAAGTGCTTCTATTGTGACTTTCTTCTTCACTTTGGTGTGTTATCCCTTCTTTTCCACCTGTTTTGAACATGTTCTACCGTATTGCTCTATTTTTATGCATGATGCAAGATTGCCTGACAAAAATTATGTGGTCACTGAATTCTCACAATCGTGATATTTCCTAATTACCCTCATTGCTGTGGTGACGGTAGGTAAGGACACCCAAAGATTTTGAAGGGAACTCTTGGAGGCCGGTGTGTTAGGAGGGTTGTCCAAAATTTCCTTAGGTAAACTGCCCATGATTGTCCAAATGAACCTGCACGGGATGCTAGTGAGAAGATGGAGCTTCAGGCAGCTGAGGCAGCCTGCCACCTTTTTTGGCTTCTAAGAACTCTGGATTACAGAATTGCTATATAAGGTATATTATTCCCTCCCATCTTCTTCACCATTGCTTTATATTGTCTGGTTTGCCTTAGTAATAATTTGGATCACTGCGTGGCTGCATCTCCTGGGGGTTGTCATAGACTTTACATATCTTCATATTCTGTTTTATGATCCACATACCAAAAAAAAAAAAAAAAAATTAAAAGTGCAATGAAGTGTTTCTTTTTAATAAGATGCTAATCAAATCCTGTAATATTTGGAGCTTCTAATGATCCTTGTGCTTTCTAAGACAGCTACTCTTTCAGAAGCATCACTTATTCTGACAATCTGTGATATGTTCTTCTACAAGCTTTTCAAGCTGGAAGACTGGTTTAAGAAAAAATGCCATTGAGAACATTACTAAAATATATTTATGTTGATAAAAGTATAATGTTTTAAATATTTAAAAGAATATCTGAAACAAAAGGGTTAATAAAATACCATTCTCTGGTGTAAATATTTAGATATACCATTTATATATACCAAACTATAGTTTGCTTCTGAAAACATTGCTGATCTACACACAAGGTACAGATATTCTATTGATTCCAGAGATATATTGTTAGGGTCTGGAATACTGAAGAATAAATCTAAACTACATGTAAATCTGTGTATGTAAAGCAATATTTGGAAATACAAGGGGATAAGCTGCAGGTGAACAAGGTTTAATTCAATAACAGAATAGTCACTCCCAAACACATCATCATCGACTTGCAAAATATTGTTTGATTGTTGCCAGGCTTCACATGTACCTATATAAAAGAAATATATATATATATGTATACATATGTCTCTCTCTCTCTCCTCCTTACTGCCCTCCCCCCCAAAAATAATGGGAGGCTCCTGAAGAGACTCAGTCCTTTGATTTGAGGACCTGCCCTGTAGAGAATGCCAACAAGATTAAGCAGGTAACTTAAACGGTGTTGTGATGTTTATCAGTTTATTCTTTGTTTTATACGTAGAAATCAAAGTGTTTATAAATAAGAATTCTGGCTAGAAAATGCTCCCCATCCTTCACCCCGTCATGACCCAAACCTCTCTTCCCCATTTCAGAGGCAAACAGAAGATTTTATTCTAAGGAAAGAAGTCACTCAAAACTTATTGTTATTGCTATGCAAATCATACTAATATCAATAACATTTTGGTGAATATTCAAATGAACACCTAAATGATCATGCTGTGTCTTACCTATTCAGAAGAAAATGTCTCACGCTATGTTTCCAAACAGCCCAACAGGGCTGGGGGTGGAATCCAGAAACCACTGCTGTCCCAGTTTAGATGTCCAAGCCTTTGAGGCATATAAACTGTTACCAGGAATTCTAAAAAATATGCTGAACACAACTTTCTCTGAGGAGGGGAAACATGGCAATTAAACAGCACTTCACAAAGGAGATTGCAATTGTTGAGGCTGCAAGGAGGCAAGAGAAGTCTTGGCAATACTCTCACTGCAATCATTGCATTTGATGTGGGAGAAGGTAGCAGTGGCAAAGTGAATAGCAAGTTAACAGTGTAAGAGGAATAGTAAACTAATACATGTCATATTCCATAGCAATAAAGACTGACGTTCTTGAAGCTTCCCCTCCTGGGACTTGTTGCTGTGAACATGCACACCCACTGTAGATTCATAGATTTCATGTGATTTTAATATGATTATACCTTACATTACATTTATATGCAGATTTCTACTCTTCTTTCATGGTTCATTGTAGCTGAACTTCAGGGCTTAATAGTACATTTGCAGACACTTTCAAATGCCTACGTGATTCCCTCTAAAGTTGAAACAGCTAGGCTTTTCTCTCCAGAAAGAACATAACCTTTCCTATTTCCAGTTTTATTGTGACTATAAAGTTAATTTCATTTAATGAAATTTTACAGCTAGAGTTATTCACCATGATTACTGCCATGTGGCTTTACTTCCAGCATTTTACCCTGCCTTGCTCCTATCTCTTTAATAGAGAGCTCCTGTTTTGCTAGGCTGCAAATACAGTCTAATGATGAGAGAGGAAGAGACCTTTGGAAAGGTTTCGCCTCCTGCATGCAGACTGCAGCTCTCACAGTGTTTACTGCTTTTACAAGTGACAGTAATCTTTCTCACATTTGCTGTGCCAATAATGAAGCCTTTATTAACACCCCACCCTCTTTATAGACTTCATAGAAGCAGATGCTCCATCTGCTTAAATATATGAAAAGTTGCTCATAAAGTAACATTTATAAACATGCTCATGAGTACAACTGGAAAGAATACTGCGGATGCAACATTGTCACACATTACTATAATAAAGCAGTAGTCCTTACTTCTATATTATTATTTTCCTTGGTGAAAGCTGGATTCATAAGAAGAGAACAACTAAATTTGGGTGCCTAAGGAAGGTGTGAGCATTTGTAACTTCTGTCACAGCAGTCTGTTTTACACCACGCTCAAGCCCTGATTGAATCTGTGATACGTTTAAGAGGTTTTCTCATAGTCCCTCACTGTTATTTGGCTATGTGGGCTAAACTCTGAGCTACTTGAGGAGTAATGCACTATGAAGTTGCATATTCAAGGAAAATGGACTTTTGTGTGTGTCTTTTTTTGTGGGATAGGAGTGTCAGCTAGACTCCGTTGAAAGAAGGTTGCAAAAAGTCCTCTATAAGACAAGATTAATGGCTGCAGAATGGCATTTCTAACCACACCTTTATGATTTTGTATGACAGCAGTAACACTTTATGAGGTATGAGACCTGCTTGTATATACAGATCCATTCTTGGATGTCTGACTTGTCCCATGGTTTCCTTTAAACCTCTACAGACCTAAGAGATATTTGTCATGCTCTTAACCCTGGACATTTGTAATGGTCTGCTGTGTTTAACCTGGCAGCCAGCTAAACACCACGCAGCTGTTTGCTCACTCTCCCCCAGTGGGATGCAAGAGACAATCAGAAAAAGAATTAAAACTCATTGGTTAAGATAAATACAATTTAATAGGACAGAAAAAGAAGGGAAAATAATGACAACGATGAACATACAAAAGAAGTGGTGCATAATAAAATTGCTTGCAACCCTCTGACTGATGCAAAGCCAGCCCCAAGCAGCAGACCTGGCCAACTGCTCACAGTTTTNCAACGATGAACATACAAAAAAAGTGGTGCATAATAAAATTGCTTGCAACCCTCTGACTGATGCAAAGCCAGCCCCAAGCAGCAGACCTGGCCAACTGCTCACAGTTTTATTTTTCAGCCTGACACCATATTATATGGAATATCCCTCTCGTCAGTTTGGTTTAGCTGTCCTGGCTGTGTTTTCTCTCAGCTTCTTGTGACCCCCAGCCTTCTCAGTGGCAGGGCAGTATGAGAAGTCCTTGACTTAGTGTAAGCACTGCTTAACAACAAATAAAACATCAGTATGTTATCAACATTAGTCTTATATGAAATCCAAACCACAGCACCGTACAGCTACTAGGAAGAAAACTATTCTAGGCAAAACCAGGGATATGGTCCCTGAGACTTCACAAAGCTCTTCTGTGTATGTCGTACTGCTGTTAAACCACTTGACTTTCATAGATTTGTATAGAGCCTTTTCAGTTGGAAAAGAACTTTGAGATCATTGAGCACAACCGTTAACCAAGCACTGCCAAGTTCACTGCTAAACCATGTGCCTAAGCACCACATCTTTTAAATACCTCCAGGGATGATGACTCAACCACTTCCCTGGGCAGCCTGTTTCAATTTGGACCTTCACTCCAAATTGGTCTGAATGTCTCTCGAAGGACAGCTCACAGAGCATTAGAAGCACAATCTATTTCAGCACTGCTCTCTGGATAATCACATGTATAAGAAAAAGGCAAAAAAAAAGTAGTTAGATCTCCTCCTAGAACACAGAAAAATTAGGAAGTAAAAGTGATAAGGACGCAAGTGTTGTATTTTGGGTTTTTTTCTCAGAAAGTAAGAAAATAAACTGGAATTATTAGCCATTTTTTATAATTTTCTCTCATCTCAAATCAGAAAGTGTTCTTGAACTGGATTTTTCATGTCTAGTCATACACAAGCCCTTCATGTTAGTTCAGTTGCAGAAGGCTGTAGCAGAATATCACATTTGCTGTTTTCCTGATCCTGGCAAGACATCTGCATCTTCATGGATGTTCTGGCTTTAACAATAGAAATGAATCTTTTGTTCACAGGCTCAAAAAACGACTGTGGTTAGGAAGGGCCTCTGAGGATTGTGTAATCCTGCCCCTGTTCAAAGCAATATCAGCTAGAGCTGGTAGCTGAGGGCCATGTCCAGTCAGATTTTGAATATGTCAGAGAATGCAGACTCCATAAACTCTCCAATCAATTCCTGTTCTTTACCCCTTTTATGGCTAAACCCCCCTGTATTTCAATTTGTGCCCACTGTCTCTTTTCCTCTCCATTGTCACCAGTGAGAACAGTCTGACTGCATCTCCTTCACTGCCCTCTGCCACATATTTTTAAATATCCCCTTGAGTCTTCTCTTCTCCAGGTTGAACGGGGCCCTCACTCTTCCTACCTCAGATGCTCCAGTCCCTTAATCGCATTTGTGGCTCTTTTCTGGACCTGCTCCAGAATTTCCATGTCATTCTCGCGCTGGGGAGCCCAGGACCTGACCAGGTACTCCAGGTGTGTCCCACCAGTATCACAGAGAGGAAAGATCACCTCCCTTGACCTCATCTGCAGTTTTAAGAAGCCTTAACATTGATCTATTAAAATTAAAAATATTTTTTATTTTAGACTTCAAAAATAAATATTTATTTCAACCAGACTCAAAATTATTTTCTTTCCTATTAGGAGGGAAGGATTATAGTTAGGGCAGATAGAAGTAAGAAAATCTACACTGAATAGACAAGGTTACATTAGTGCTATGAAT
This sequence comes from Oreocharis arfaki, assembly GCA_013398015.1. Classification (NCBI taxonomy): domain Eukaryota; kingdom Metazoa; phylum Chordata; class Aves; order Passeriformes; family Paramythiidae; genus Oreocharis; species Oreocharis arfaki. The sequence continues at coordinate 1,073,854 of VZRR01012213.1, forward strand.
GCACTGCTAGTATTGCTTTATTTTTACTTAAAAGCTGTAGAGCTATAGAGATATTTATTCATTCCATCCCATACAAATCCTGAGGCTAAATATGTTGGCTTTAGCAACATTTCTATGGTTAGTTAAACCTTAAAGATTCAAGCATTTCAATGGTGCTATTCACCTATCTTCTTCAGCTAGCTTCAATGTACCACTTCAATTTTATCCTTAAGATGGCTAAAGAGTTGGAATAAAAAAAAAAAATCTATGAGATGCAAATATAGGTACACAAAATCAATGGATATCTTTAGAAAGGGCAGAAAACACACATCATATGTAAGTATCTCAGTATTATAGTTCTCTTTCAATTTTAATGGGCATTATAAATGAAGTATTCCTGCCAAGACTAAATTTTTTCCTCTTTAACTGATAATTAGGAAATATTAAGACTTTATTTAATTTTCTTAGTCTCAGGTACTCAATTTCTGACATTGCTTTTCATCCTTTTGTCAAAGAAAAATATATGGGTTCTGATCCTCTGTAAGTACACATGGCTTCTCCTGGGCTAGTCTGGTCTCTTATTTCCGCTTGTTCAAAATAAGATGTTTTAGGAGTGACTGTGGGATCTCTGGGATATACCTGCAATCAGAACTTGGTCTATCGACTTGAGAAGCAGATTTGTCCTTGCTTATGAAAATCATCTGATATTTTATCCAAGTGGAAAATACAGATTTTAATTCTGTCAAGTTTTAGAAGCTAGAAGCTGTATATCCAGTTCAGCAGACCACTTAAGCACATATTTAAGCAGATATCTTTGGTTCATCATTTGATTACATATATGTGCTAAAGTGGTGGATTGAATTATTCTGGAAATTCTAGAAATGGTCCCTGTCTCCACTTAATTACATCATGTTTCTGTTAGTAGGAGTTGCCTAAGAAAGTACAACAGAAAGGTTTTCCTCACTGTTTTGCCCAGATGCACAAAACACTCACATGCAAGAGTGATTTCTGTACGTGTATGGTACACGCATTTATCTTTGGAAAGTGTGAATAAATTTGAAACAAAATTGTCATTTGAGAACAATAAATAATAAAGCATCATATTAAATTAGGTCTAGCAATAGAAATAGTACTAATCAATATAACCTTATGGCAGGAAAACTTGATTTCATTAATTTGATATCAATTTTGATCAGATTACAGGATTGATAAAAGATAATGGAGTTGCTATTATTTACTTAGACTTCTATCATACTACTGTTCATACTAAATATTGCTAAATAATTGTAGCATAAATCATGTACATTTCATGTACATGAAACCATTTTGAAAATTACTTTTTCGAAGTTGAAGAACTCAGAAGTCTGGAAACCCCCATTCACAAGGCTCTCAGTCCTTTTGCAACAGTGGGACAGGGTCAGATGTCAGGTACAAGTTATGTCTAGGACTTGCCCTTATAAACACAGATTGCTTGCTGTGACAGTAGGCTGAGGGGGGAGAATAGTTTCATGTCCTGTCCACTTCTGCATCCATCTGGTGCAGAGCTGTAGAAGAAAGTCACTGCAGAGCAATCACTTGAGATACAAGACCTGCAAAGGTGTATGGAAGTGAAATGAGTCTCTGAGGCAAAACGGGGTACACCATCATGTGTATATCAGAATGAACACTTAAATTTGGCAAGTGTGGGTTTCTTCTCTTGCCTGCTCTCTCATCTCTTAGTATCTTCTTGGAAGTAATCCATAACATCTCAATTGTAACACCAGCTGACCTAGGAGCACATAAGGAGCAATCAGAGAGGTGTTTTCACTTCCACCTGGACAGAAAGTATTTTTTCTGTAAAAGTTCCAGAAAAGAGACTTTGGGTGGAAAAAGCTCACCTTTAACCAGCTTGTGAAAGAGCATACGTGGAAGGGTGGCTAAACTGGGCTAGCACTGGGGATATGCCAGAAATCTTGCCATATCCCCGTAAAGCTTCGTCCTCTGGATCACATTTTGATTTGAAAGGGAGCCAAATCAGGTTCCTATACCCCTCTTCTTCTTTTCCTTCCTGGGCAATCTTGGCTGGCATTGTGGGTGCCTGTGCCCTGTAACACGAGTGTGATGTTTAGTGTGTCCAGCTGACACAATTGCTACTGTGAATCTTTCTGACAGGAAAGACATGCCCAGTCCTCTGGTCATCTCTGCAAGCATCCGTCTCGCTGTCTGCATGCACCTGAGTCAGTCTGTGCTTTGGCCACGAGTCCAGCACACCTTGACTCTTCATGCACAGTTGTCACTTCTCTGAGCTATCCAGAAATCCTGGATAAGCGGTAAAGTCATTTTTTCTGTACATATTATATTTCCAGATGGTAGCAGACAACATATTTGGCACAAAATTACTGTACCTTGAGCTCAGGGGACTGGAACAGGTCTTTGAGCTTAGTACTTTGGGAGTTAGGAGGAAATCCATTTCTACCAGCTAAAATTTTCTCATTTTTTCTTTTACAATGAGATTGTCCACCAATGCCTGGTGAATTTCACTGCTGCACTTCACAGTTTGGTGCCTTTGAAACAGAAAATGTTGAGAAGCCAGAGGTTGTGTTGCCAAAGCAATCAGCTAAAACTTTCAGCAAAGCCAAAAGACAGGCATAATTCTAAAACAGAATGGATTTTCAGCACTATGAATATGGAATATGAATATGGACCTCTTTAGGATGTCTTAATGTGATTTGAGTTGGAAAAAATTACTCGAATATGGATGATATTCAGATGACTGAAATTTGATTTTCTGAAGATTTATTTTATATAGAATGAACGTATTTTGAATTCACCTGGTTTGGGTATTCCCTAGACTGAACCCTCTGCTACCCCCGAACTACTCTTTCTAGACTTTCTGGAAGCTTTTTATCACTATGTGTTGGAAACAGAAAAAAATAGCAATTAAGTACATTGCTGTTAAGTTATTACTTAAAAAATTAGAGTTGGTTTAATCGTGATCAGTTAGAAGAATGTGCAGCATTTTCAAGTTGATGTATCATTAAGATGTTCAAGAGAATTACTGAGTGAAAAAAATTAAGCAAATTATGATTTTAAATCATCATCGGTCAAAACCATAATTATTTTCTGCATCTCCCCAATGCACACACTCACATATGTGTGTCTTTGTGAGGTCATATTGCATGATTCATAAATGTATTTCTGTTAGCATTTGTCCCTGCTGTGACCCAAATCCTTGAAAATGGTCATACTTGGGCAATGAGTTCAATTTCCCAAACATTTGACTGATTCCTTGTGCCATTCCCATTTCTTTAATATATTTTGTAATTTGCAACACTTGAAAAAGATGCCAAAGTCAATGAGAAGAAAGCATGAACTAGCTGGCATAATTCTAGCAGGTTATCAAACAGCATTATCAGTCAAAAAATAATTCAATCAGACATTAGGACTAAAGAATTTTTGTTTAATTACATGGATCTTTTGCATGCAATCGTACTCTAATCTCATGAAAATTTGTCTTTTGGGCGATGGATACTTAACTATTGAGGATTATTTTTCAGAGGACTGGATGGTGATAAAAGTAAAAAAAAAAATTTGGTTTAATGATATCTTGTATTATTAGTAGGCATAATATTCCTCTTCTAAAACAGTCGAAGTCACAACACTAAAAATAATTTAGCACTATTTACTCTGAAACTGTACCCTCAGATTATTACATGATATTATGTTCTAAAATGGTGCTAGACTTTAATGGTAATGAAGCAGAGGTTCCAGATTTGCAAAATGAAGCTATACTTTAGCCCAAATATACTTGCAAAGGATATAACTCTTCCTGTATAAATAAAATTATTAAACTTCAAATCATTAAAAGTAATGCATTTTTATTCTCATTTGGATCTTACTGTTGGCAACAAAATATATTTTCCATCTTGTCGCTTATAAAAACAAGTAGTTTGTAAAAGGACTGCATCACAGTTTTTGTGAATTTTGTCAATATTCTTGACCTCACATTATGAAAACATGTTCAAGCTTGGAGAAAAATAGAAAAACTCTTATCCTAGGAGATGTCTTAAAGAAATCAGAGATTTCAAAAAGTGAAACTCTTTGAGGATCACTCTAATGCGTATGCTTTTCTTCTCTCAATTTAACAAAGAAATACGGCAGGGAACATTATATTTCTGTGCTGGTGTAGACATTCCTCAAACAAGTCAAGTGTCTGAATATAAAATAAGTTAATCTTATTAAATAAAGTTAAATCCTTCAACTGTTTGATGTAGCTTGCTGTGAAGCAGTTTATCATAAATGTGAAATAGGCTATTTCTTTAAATACAAAGAGAGACATATTTGACATATAGGAAAGAGTAAGATCTGTATATAAAATCTAAATATAAAGCTCACTATGAAGTGAGGATTTGCTAACAGGTAGTAAGTACATAGTTATTCCTGTTCTAATTATATTCTATGCTATTCAAAGAAGAAATTTGACATCAGTTGTTTATGTCTGAACCGGACTAAAGAGAACTTGATTAGTCTTAGAAGTGTTCATATTTTCCATGGTCAAAATCAGTTTTTGAAGCTTATGGTTTAGTCACTGAAAGGAAGGAGTTGGCAAAGGAGAATCTCAGCTTTTCTTGTGAAGGTGTGAATGTATGATCTTTCTCCTCAAGAAAGCAGCATGGGAAAAATTAATGAACTGTCTCAGATAGCATAGTGTGGCTGAAACATTGTTTTTCCTAACTGCTGATTCCCTTTAAACTCCCTAACCGTCTCTTTTGCAATGAAAGAAAAATAAGTCTCCAGATCCCTGAGTAAGGAGAAGACCCAACAGGTTATATTTCTGGAGGGCTGGGACACTCAGCTGTGCACAGGGAGTGTGACAAAATTCCTGACTGCCCCTTTTTCACAAACCTTCTTATAGCTTTGAGGAAAATTAAATTTGTCTAAGTGACCTTCAACTATGTGTTAGTACAAGCTCTATTTCTGCACAGGAAAGCAAGACAGGCATCTCAAGGAATTTTGCAGGTTACTGCTGCATATATTAATTTATGTAGTATTTAAACTCATATGAAATGGATCAAGAACTGTGTTCTGACCCTGAAGTCCGCTGTTATGTCACAGCTCCATCTCTGCCGTTACAAGTGCTTGTCCTCTGACATAAGGTCCTAATTTTATGTAATCTGACATAGTTCCTAATCTATTTAATTCCAAAAGTTATTGGTCTACATTAACCTCCAAACCATGTCTAGGTTTTTCCTGGGCAAGTTCTAGTCAACACAGCTCAAAATTGTGCCTAGGATTACACTAACAGTATAAACAATCTTCAGACAGTGCTCAGGCCTAATGAGTTAGCCCTGTTTAGTTTTATCAGTAGAGAAAAACATGAAAGGAGTCATTTATAATGGAAGTTTCCTTTGATAATCCTTTGTCTATTCTGGAACTGATTCCAGTAGGTGAATCGTTGCAAAGGCTGGTTGAGAGTTGGACAAGCTGCAGAACAGCTATTGCAGAAAATCCTTTTATTGCCTTGTTATCAAACTGTTTCAAAGAGGAGCACAGTTTACCCAAAGTGCCAGAAAGAAAAATCTCTTATTCATTAGTCATCATTAGATGACTTATCCACATAAATTCTTGTCTATAAACTCATTATCATTCATCAGTCAACAGCTTTAGCTGTCCCCAATAGTCCTATACTAAGTGTCTCAGCTGGAGGCTTGGGAGAAAATTCTCCTCCTCCTTAACATGCCACAGTAAGTGAAGTAACCAGAGTTAAAATACAGTGGCACTGAACCTGTAGCAGAATGGTTTTTTCCACTCAAAAAATATATCTGCGGTTCCAAATTCTTTATGCATAGCTACTGCTGTGATTCATATAGACAGGACTCCACTGTGTCTGAAGGATTATAGCATATCTGAAGAATATCCGAGACTTTTCAAAGTCTCTCATTATAATTGTGCTGTCCTACATATTTGATCGATAATCTGTTAAAGCACAAAGCCAGCCACCTGCCCTTGTTGGAAAGTGCTTTCTTGGGGATGGTATAAAGGAGGTGTAAAGCAGCACACCAAATTTCTGCTGCAATACCCTCTGTTACACACAAAGGAATACCAGGGAATATAGCTGCCACTATTTGCCCTGGTTAAGCATGCACTTTCTGAATATATTATTGTGAAGCTACCTTTTGAACTTTTCTTCCAAGGATTCTTCGGAGAATAAGTTTTCAAAAAATCAGTTCTCTATCTTTCTCCCTGCTGTTTGTCCAGATCTGGACCACAAGCTTATATGCAGCTAGAAATTTTTTGGAAAACTCCAGACAACACTGTTTGATGAATGCAACCTCTTTAAAACCTGTACTCAATAAATCCCACCACAAATATCAGGTTATTTTTTTCATCCTCTGAACAAGTATTCCCCTAGGCCTTAAAAATACTGCAGAAATATTTTACATGATTCATGTGTCACACTGGGTTTGTGTAGGATTAATTTGTAGGAGGTGAAATTGCAGCCCTTCTCTGAGCTAGAGGTCATTTCATATGAAAACTTATAGCACCATGCCCAGATATGAGGGTTGCACGATTTTTATGTTTAATGAACACACTAGATTCCAAAATAGAGCTTGATGGAAAGAAAGATTTTGCGCTGATTTCAAAAGTGATAGCGGTTCTATGTGTTAGCTCACATAAATAACTGTGCTTCCTACAAGATGGCACATCTCTGTCTAGTGCATCATCTCTTATCTGGGCACAGCATTCTGGCACCAGCATTTGGGAACAAAAGCAGTTCTAAGCTACGTCAAGCAGTTTTCTGGTGCTGATGAATCTTAGGCCAGAACCCTATGGATGCAATTCCTTTCAGCCTCTCAGGTCCACAGATATTATTCCTATAGACATGGCTTCTTTCTTATCCCAGCTTTAACTGCAGGACTGGAAACCCCAGGAAGTAAAAAAAGATCCAATTTGACAAGGTTCAAGTAATTCCTGATGCAGTGGGCAGTGTCAGGTTTATGAGAGAAAAAGCCCTGCTGATAAGCTTGGGTTTATTCTCTCAATACTTAGGCCTAACATCCCAAACTTATAACTATTCTCAGCAAGTGGAGGGCCAGGTGGGATTAACTTACAACTATTCTCAGCAAGTGGAGGGCCAGGTGGGATTAACACATAGGACCAATATATCTCGTCTCTCTCAGGCCCTTTTGCACCACTTTACAGAAGGAGTACAGCCAGCCACAGAGCCTACATTCTAGCCAGATATCAAGATCAATATTAATTTCTGATCATTTCAGACACATTTTAGGCTTTAGTCCTGGTACCTTTTCTCCTTTCTGAGGATACAAGTCTCAACAGTCATCATAAACCATCTGAAACATCTGATGTTTCAGCTTACTGAGATCCTGCTTTCCCACACATCCCTTCAAGAATCCCACCGCAGCTGTTTTGAGCTTCCTAATTGACCCAGTCTGGCAGCACAACAGGAGGAAAGACAGAAAAAAGGTTTCTGAATTACAGTCACTGTTGGTTTTAAAAGCTCTACGTGCCCATAAGTCTTTGAAAGGATGCAGCCTTGACTTGTACCCTGTGGTAGGTCTCACCTCTTCTAACAGTCTAAAGCAGAGGCTGATTTTTCTGACAATGGAAGTTTTTGCCTCGTCCTTCCCCTTCAGAGATTTCTTTCACAAATCACTAGATAGCTCACAGAGAGCATCTGCTCTCTGACATGCACAAACCTATACCTTATTTGAAAGTCTACAATCTCTTTAGCGGGGCTTATGCAGAGCCAGTCAAATGAGTACAGCACAGGCACTGGTTATTGAGGGACATTCAAAAACAAGTCAGTCTTATCTCACTCATTAAAAATTTCCTACACTCTTTTTCCTAAAAGTTATACTGGAAAAAACCAAAACAGGTCTTGTAACAGCTGTCATACTTCTGCAATACATTGTACCATCAGGGAAACAGCACACAAAATGGAGAATAAAACAAAAAGAAGACTTAACTTTATATAGTTTTTTGGCAAATTTTGTATGGACCTTGTACATTTATTTTCTTTCTTTGACCACATATAATCCACTTGGTGTTGTTGAAAGGCTTATACTGCCAGGTCTCAGCTGCTGTGTATTCTTTCTAGTTCTACTGTCTCTCAGAGCATTACAGTAGCCAGCAAATTACAACCAGCAATAATTATCCTGTTAAGAGAGCTTTCTAGTATCTATGAGTTACCCACAAAGAAAAAGGAGATGCAGGAGAGACCTGTATATCTCTTTAAAGTACTGTTAGGGAAATTATAGAGATTCAAGAACAGCCTCTCACGACTGGAAAAGTCAGAACTACTTGTAACATAGGAAAAAAGAATGTGTTCTTGTCTCTTGCTTTAAAACAGATATTTGCCATACTTGTGAAAAAAACCCTTCAATTAAATTCAAAGCAGTTATATGCTGTTTCTTTTCTAGGATGCACCAGGGAACCACCAAGTAGTCCCTCTGATTAGAAGGAGACTATGAAAATGAGAGTAGGGACTTTGTTTAGTGTCTTAAACAGGCAGGTAGGGATATTTAGGGGCTCAGATGAGGAAAATGCTGTTTTAGGTAACTACTGGCTAAGGAGTAGTTAGACCTCTTAATGGTCATCTGGTGTGTAAGGAAAGGCATACAGAATGGAGCTGTTTACTTTAAAAGTCTTTTTAAAATATTCTGAAGACCTAAGGTATTTTTGAAAATTATTTGTTCAGTCTGGTGAGCAATTATTTTTTTGGATATTGTGTGGCTTGTGATGATCAGACGCAGGGCAGAAAAAGTTCAGAAATTACATCTCTACAGTCGTGCTCATAGTTTCTCTGGGAGTGTTCCTTTTAACAAAACCATGAATGCAAGTGCTAGAGACGAAGAAGAGTCTCCAGAGAGCTTCCTTGCACAGAAGAGTTAAAAAACACTGAGTAACTTCTATAAACAGTATAAGGGATATCAAAAATCTAGATGGAGCTTATTTAAAATTGTGATAAGCCCATTGACCTACTTGAGGTTATATTTAAACAAGAACTACTGTAAAAAGCTGTCCTGGGATACATATTTGGAGCTCTTTTTTTTCATTCCCAGAGATGAAAGTAAGTATATTTTGGATCACTTAAAGCAGTATTTCATTTTTCAAATGTCTGTCTTAATTTTTAAACTCTATTCATATTTTAAGAACCTAGGTTTTTAAATATGTGATTTTTTTGATGGCAACACCAAAAGCTTTTGCAAAGAGATTAATTCCAACAGCTTATCTTTCCCTATAACATTTCAGTTCAAGTTGGTCAGTGGGTATTTTGTTTTATTTTATTTATTTATTTATTTTACAAAAAGAGTCTTCTGTCAAAATATCCCCAGCAAGCTTTCCAACTGACCAACCTAATTACAATTAGTTGCAGCCTTATACAACTTAAGCTGACATTGCTCCTAGCTCTGGAGTGGAGGTAGTGGGAGTTTCAGCTTGTTCTATTTGGATTACTGCCCTGAACTAGATATAAAGTTCCAAATTTTGCATCTGCAAGGAAAGTCAATATTATTTTTATTATCTGTTACTTGCATTAAGCATGCATTCTCACTTTTTCAGAGAAAGTGTTGTATAAATAACTTAAGAACTAATGTGATTGTCAGGATCTGATATATCTTGCAAAAGTAAACCTTCTCTAATGATATGAGTACAAATCCCAGTGGCTGGTTAGAAAAGTGATTTTAGTAAACGAAGGTTTTAGTTTTATTTTCAGATATTATGCACTTGCTGCCAATAAAAGAGGTCTGAGTTTGTTGTATGTTATCCATGTTACTCCCTCAGTTTATGCTGTGTTTTTTGTCACTTATTCCTCCAGTTTCTGCTAACCAGTATGCCTGCTATTTTCCTTTTACCTGCATTTTGTTTTGCATTCTGGTGCCTGATCTGGTACTTTGTTCTGCTTTTATAACTAATGCTTAATCAATTTATCTTCTGTACTTCACTTATAATCAGTGTGACAGGCTGACTTGGCACCCTGATTTGTTTATAAACTTGCAATCTTCTAATTAGAATCACACAGCAAAACGGTTCAAAAACAATTTGCATGGCCAGAATATGTAAACTGAGTGCAACCCCTATGGATATATTAGCAAATAAGGATGATATTTAATTCTTTTTCATATGAGACAAGTTTTTGTTACAGCTTAAGGTCTGGGCCAAACTGAGTCTTAAAAGTTCTTGTGCAGGATAAGCAAGAGGGATTGCTTGCTGCTGGGGGAAGTAGATAAAATTTATTGTTGTATTACACAGGACTTTCTTAGTTATTTGCAATTACTTCTCCTGATAAAGAAACTTTCACGTAGTGGGACTCTAGGCCTCTGTGGTCTCTGTTGTATTGGAGTACCAAATACCTTCATCCAAGGACTGAAATTAGCCAGCAGGCTTGGTGTTTGAGGTGAAAGCAGTTGTTTTCCTAAAGCTAAATCTGGAATTCAGTTTGCACTTAGGCAAGTATTTATATGCTTATATTAATAAGGGTACATATGTGTTTGGATACATGTTAGAAATACAGCAAAACAGAGATGAAGAAAAGATCTAAGCATTCAATTAACCTGGCAAACAAGCAGATAATGGCTAAAGCTTGAAGATAGACTTTCTTTATGATCTCAGTCAAGATTTTCAGAGTCTGAATTTTGCCTTTCTGTCTCACTATAATCCTCTTACAACATTATTCTTTATTGCAATAACAAAGTTTCCTTTCAATTCTAAAAATGGCTAGAAATGCTATTCCTCCATTGTTTTGTAAGCCTTGTGTTTAGGATCTTGGTTCTCCTTCTTATGTTAGAGTTACTAAATTCCATATCACACTGATTGATTACAGATTCTCAGTCCAGTCTGAAGTGCCTGTGTACATGTAATCTTCCACTGCTACAGCATTCTCTGCTGTACTATGCCTGTCAGGTTGTTGGCAACCCTCTAGTGATAATCTCTAAATCTAGATGAAGATGTCCTGGCCATGGCAGAGCAGCAGGTCTAGATGACGTTTAAACATCCCTTCCAACCCAAGTTGTTCTATGAAGTGTCTGGCATTTTGATATTTCTTCAGATGGTGACTTTTAAGAGATGGCCAAACCAGTTAATAGTTTTTGATAATGAAAGTTTGTTAGTACTCAACAGAGGGACTTAAAAAAAAATTAGGATGAAGAATCTCAAGGGAATCTGTATTGTGTCCAGCAGCTGGAACAAACAAACAAAAACCAAAGAAACCCTCAAAATCCACCCTTCCCCCTGCTCCTGATTTCTTCCTTCATTCAAACAAAGTATAATTCCATTTAATTAAAGGAATCCACTTCTTGCTACCCTTATATCAGGGCAAACCTTCTGCTATGACCTGGCCTGGGAGAAGAGGGGCGGGAGGGAATTAACTGTACAACACCCTGAGTACAGGAAGGGTGGAAAGACTGTAATGGTATCCTTTAAGGTGGCTGTAGGTTGAGGGGAGTCATCTCAGTGTGGGGCAACAAAAATAGCAGATTGTTGGACGAAGTATTTGGAGCAGCTTGTAAGTTGTCACTTATTTCAGGGTCTCAGCACATCAGGAAGGAAAAACAGCAGGGAAAGGAAGGATCTGTTACACCATCCATCCGATAAGCTTTTTCCTTCTCTGTAGCGAAAACTCCATAGAAAAAATCTAAATATCCAGTAGAGAAACATTTAAATTGGGTTTTGCTACCTTGTTACCTTTAGAAACCCTCACAAAATAAAGAGTCTAGAACTTGAGGTACACAGCTAAACCAAATACATAAAACCTCTTGAACTCATTTAAGATGATTTTGTTCCTTACACGCAAAGGAATTTAATTCCTCATTAAATTTCCTTATTTTTATAGATGTCGTTTCTACTCTCAAAAGCTGATGGTTTTTAAAATATATACCAAAGATATTTTGTGAATACTTATTTTTCTAATCAATATTTAACCTACTACTTAAAACATTCAATTTTATGTGTTACTTTCATTCTATAGTGTTTATATCTCAGACTTGATTAGGCAGGAAGTGATAAGGAAACCATAATTTCTTTAGGTAATACTATATCTATTTTATAGACAGGAAAGCTGAGAAGTTAGAAAATAGTATGTTCAAGATTTAAGAAGAATAAAGAGAGCACAACCTACTTTATTTTTCATTGCGTATCTGTTCCACAGTGGGAAACACTGGATTTGATTAACATTGAGAGCAATTATAGCTTAATTTAATAAATGAGGAAGAAGAAGATTTTCAATTACGAGGGAAGAAGCCAAATTTTTTTCAGTCATCTTGCATTCTGGGAAAGGAACGCAATGCAGAAACAAAAAATGACTGCAAAGACACACAGCCAAATCTGCAGCTAACCTAAGTAAGGTTTTAAAAGAAAAAATATCACTTGAAGTATTTCCTTCAAGAATTATACATACTTTTTTTTTGGCATGACATCTACAAAACCAGATACTGAGATTAGTATTGGAAAAAAAAAAAAAAAAAAGCATAAGAATAAGACATCATCTGAACATCTCAAGCGCTAGCATGTTTATAGATAGCAGTTAACTAGGGTGTGGTATCTGATTGAAGAAGTGTGTAAAAAAAAAATATATATATATATTTCCCTATTAGAGCATCTTCTGATTATTTTTGAAGTGCATCTTGACATTTTCCCAGTTGTCCATTTACATACAGCTTTTTTAGAAATCCAGTTCACAAAGGCATGCAAATAGTCAAGGAGTTTAGAAATTATTTCCAATATAAATAGTATTTTTCTGTGCAATGTTTAGTAAATATTGATTTTGTAGCAATGCTGTATAAAAAAGTAGTGGTCTAATTGAAAAAAAAATAGGCTTGGGTTGGCACACACAGACGAGATTGTTCTAATCTTATAACAAGTATTGTTGAAGAATGCAGAAACCTTGGCATTTTAAAGCAGTCATATATACAGCAGAATATATACTTGTACACTGTAGAGGGTGCAGCTGTTGTTAATGTGTTACTAAACTGTCCAGTCTCTGATGAATAGTGAGCTATTCTCCACCAGTCAGACTGCATGTTTACAATACTCAATACATCTGGCTGACTTTAATTGCATTAGCTTTGCTGCACCAGAGGTGGCATAACTTTCATGTGAGCTAATTAGATTTGCTCAATTTAAACAGACACATTAATGCAGCTCAGCAAGGCTCAATTAAATCTGTTTTCAAAGCAAAGGCACAATTTGAAGCATTATGGGTAATGCTATGCAAATTGCCATATTGGCAGAGAAGTTGAGTGAGTTGTTTGCAATGCCTATTGGCACAATGCAAGTTTCTCCACTTAGATTGTGAAGTCTAAAACAGCAAGACATGTGTTCTACATCCTCTTTCTTGGGGCTCTTCAAAATGGTGCATCTGCCTCTCCAAGCGAACGAAGTGATTTGTGAGTTTGTTTAGAAAATGGACGTCTTTAGATTCCATCCCAACCTTTGTGCCCACTGATTTGTGTTTTATATTCTTTCTCTTACTGAGGCAACAGCAGAACCTAATAATAATACATCTTCATAATGGGATTTCAGAACAATTGTATGTTCCTGGTGTTTCAAACTTATTACACTTACCATCACTCTTACCTTTTGCTAGTGCTCAAGCATAGTTATCAATTCATTTTTTCCAGTTATGTACTGTGACCCAAAGTGCTTAGCCTTGCAGGTTTACTTCTGAAGGGAAAGTCGCCAACAGAATGCATCAAGGATGCCATCAGCCTGTCGCTAGGACCACTTTTCATGTTGGCATCCTAGAGATTGTTTCTCCTCACAAAATCAGGAAAAGAGAGGATGCTTTATGGGAACTCAAGCGAGATAAGCCTGCCCTAACCGATGCTACATTTTCTTCTTCCAAATAAGGTGTGCATATAGCAAAATAAATAGTGTAAAATTGACCATGTGCTTTGAAGTTAGTTTTTTTTGTACCTAGCTCAACGTCTCCAAGCACTTGCATCTCCTCTAGCTGCAGCTTTCTTTATACCCAAATGAATAACATGCACTTTTCCCAAAGGGAAGATGAGCTGATTAGGCCATTATATGACCTTGTTTACAACACAACATTGCTGGAAGATATTGCAATTAAGGGGATCACAGTAAAAGTAACCCTTTTATTTTAATGCTCCTGGCTGGATGCATAAAAGGCACACCATATGCTTGTTCAAGCATTCTCAAAGGCATGTTATGGACTGCTTTAATGGTTTGTGTCATTCTGATGTGACATTTATGGAGAGGTTGATTGGTAAAAGCAGTCTCCAGAACAGGTTCTTCAGGATTTTCTAACAAATATGAAAACATTTGATCTCTAGGGTCCCTGGTGTGGCTGTTAGCGTATAGTGTATGCAATTCCTCACTATTTTGTGTGGGAGTTTGTAACCTCCTCAACCCTCTTTTTATGGCCCTATAGAAAAATCACTTTTTTTGAATGAAAAGATCATAGATTTGTTAAGATTTTCTTGACTCCTGCATGACTTTGACGGGCATTTAAAAGGACAGAGAGTATCATCTACTGGTCAGAGAACAGGGCTCATGAGCTTAAAATCAAACATTTGTGTAAATAAAAGATACAGCTTAGTGTCTAAAATTAGAGCAACATTAGAGGCAGCAGCCAATTATTGAATCCCATTGTCTCATATTTTAGATACTTATACACAGTTATGCCTTATTACTGGAGTCGTAATCACAGTAAATTTAAAATACACTGACACCAAGAGGGTCTCAAAAGAGTGAAAATCAGCAGTTTTATTAAACAATATATATAAGCTACAGCCATGATGGTGTCAGACTAACCAATATGAAGCAGATTGCTCTATGATTAGCCAAATGCACAGCACAATTATATTCCACACATCAACTATATATAGGAAAGAAAATCCATTTGCCATGCACTTTAGCAGATTCTGTGTTCTGACAGCATATCCAGCTTGGCTTTAACTTTAGCTGAAATTTCCATTCATATTCTCAGAACTCATATGTTTCATCCTCAAACTGTAGATTTTGCAGAAATAAATGTTTTAAATGGAAACACAGTATTTTTCACAGGCTTTTGGTCAGAATCTCTAGAACTCCTTCCCTCAACTTGATCCATATTCAGAAAACTGACATCTGGCAGAGGCTCTGCTCTACTCTGTTGTAGCTGTCCTCTCTGACAGCTCTCCAGTAATACATATCCAGGCAATAATGTTTTCAGAATTTTTACTGTGTCACCTCCACCTCAGGGCATTTGCCCTAAGTGATGAAGTAAGTATTGGAAAAATGTAGAATAAACCCTTTCTACAACCCAGCCAATACCCTAAACACTGATAGACTCATCTTGCTCTTGCAGTTTGTTTTTTCAATTTTTAAAAAATTTTAAATCTCTTCTATGAAAAAAATTAAATTAGATTTAATTACCATAATAATTTGTGGATTTGAATTAAACAGTGAATATTTTTTCCTCTTTCCTTTCCCAGTTTGGTGACTTATCCAGTGACTTCACCTTATAGACCGCCACTAGAATATGAAAATAACACCATACCGGGACAAAATACTGGTTTGAAAGAATCTTTTGGTGTTGTAGATTCCAATGTTCAGATTTCAGTTACAAAGGCAACTGCTGATGTGTCAATACCTTGAAAACAGAATGCATTCTCTGAAAACCTAAAAGTTAGCTTGAGGTAATTACGTAATTAAAATTTAATAAAGATGGGAAAGAGCAAGAAACTTGCGAATTAGATGTGCTCATGTAATTTGCACTGAACGTCACTCCTGAATATTTTTCTGTTCAATATTAAAGTTTTAAATAATTTAAATAATTTAAAAATATGACTTTAGTAATAATATAAGGTGTACATAATTTGTTCAATTTATTTTCTCTTTCTGTCTAAAATATCATATTTAGCATGAAAAGAATAGTCCTCCACAAAACTTCGACACACAACACATGAAGGTGAGTCTGCACAAGGTGAGTCTGCTTATGCTTTTTACAATACTCGTCCTGGAATAATTTCAGGGAGAAAACTAGATATAAAAGGAAGTTTAATTGTATTTTGTATTCTACATTCCAAACTTGACAACATTTAAACTACATACCTTTTGAACAAAAAATGACCTTTAACTAAAGTATTGCCAGCTGGAAGCATTATAATTATAATGCTTATTTATTAATATGACTTATAATGCATAAAAATACTGTTGCATTTATAGAAAAGTCAACAGGGCAACACCCTAGAGGACACACTCTAAAAGGATAAAATGAAATAATAGTAACAATTACTTTCATCCAGAAGGATTCAAAATTAGATTATGAGGGTGACATGGTATCTCCATATTTAAAGGCTCAGAGTACCTCTGTTTGATGCCATTGATTATGTGATTGACTCTTCGAGTTCCAAGAAATAATTTCCACTATAAGTTGAGTGCATGCCCTCTCTCTTTTAAGGGGAAAAAGAAGGATTAAAACATTTGAGATAAAAAACTGTTCAAAACAGGCGAGAACTTTTGGGTCAAGGAAACTAGAATTTTTGCCTCTGTGCCTTTGGATTTTTTTTAACATGTATTTGAAATGGGATTAGCTAAAAGTTTTGTGTTGCACCAGATTTCTTTTCTATGACTCTATGAAAGAAAATGTCCTTGGAACAGTGTTTACCCAACCAAAGATACAACTTCAATATGCCTGTCTTTCACATTGTTTGGAGAGAAATTTCTGTGAAGAACCTCCATATGTTTTTTCTGTTCCCTTTCTGTTCTAGAAAATCTTCAGATATCTGTGCATTTCTCCTGATGTCATAGCACTGGTGCCTTTTTCAATTGCTCAACAATATTTCTTCATAGCATAGAAATGAGTATTATATATAATGATACCATTTCTTTTTTGATCTTAAATCAGAGCACATTGGCCTGCTCTTCTGATATCAGCTCCTCGTTTCATGTTATTATAGAGAAGGTCAAGAACTTACATGCTACTCTGATATTTACACATGGAAAAGATGGGTAAAGAGAGGTTTTTCAGTATGACAGGCAAAAGTACAAATAGATCCAATGACTTGATTAAATAAGACACAAGTTCCAAGCAGCAAGTACAACTACACATTGAAACAGACTTCTCAAGGGAGATTACAATGCAGTTTTCAAAATAAGATGAACAATGTTTCAAGTTCTGGCACTAATACAGTTTCAGAGGATGCTTGCCACTTGTGGTGTAGAAGGTCAGACAAGATGATCATATCAATCACTTCTGATCTTCAGGTCTATTCATACGCCAACCCTCCAACTTGCCATGGTCCAAGTATGGTGCATCATACTCAGAAGTGTCTCAGAGAGAAGCCTTTATGGCAACTAGGCAGCTTCTCATTAATCAAATATGAAATGCAGTGGAGATTCTTTTCACATTCTGTAGACAATCCTACATTTTTATGTAATGCTTTATTCAAACACAAATTTAAAACCACTATTGTCTGGGAGAAGAATACATTAAAGCTAGGAATTGATGGAACCAGAGCCTTCAAAATTGAAATAATTATTTTAGGAGCTGTGTCTTTGTGAAGCCATTTAAAAATGCATGTGTTTTGATGTTAGTCCATTACTATTCTTGGCTACACTGTTTATAGCAGGAAATTCAAACTCTTCAAATGCAAGTATAGCATCATATTTATGGTTATCATGTTGATACATGTATTATCTCTTTTTTTTTATCTAGAGAAATAAATGAAATAATCTTTTTCCTCTGAAATCAAGGATTCCATTGGTATCTAATTGTTTTCTACTTTACAGGCCACATCGTTTTATTCTCTATCAAATTGGGTTTATTACAATGTTTTAGGAAAAACAAGCTTATATATATTTAAAAAGCGTAAGATTGCATTTTAAATTCAATTTTCACACTGTAATATATGAAATTTTACTGAACAGATACTAATGAGTTTGTTGGTACAGACTATTTTTCTGAGTGGTATAAGCTATCCAGAACTAGAAAAATTTAGTATTTTGCTTTTTTTTGTCTTGTACTGCTGTTGCAGTCAGGACAGTCTAACGTTTATGTCTAATGGGAAGGTATTTGGATTGGTGGCCATGAAACATGAAACCAAAAGAAGACAGACTGAATGGTAATAACAATTAAAATATTTATTTATTTATTTATGACCTGGTTGAAGAACCCTGAGCCTAAAAACCTGCCTGTTTTCATAAGAAATTTTCCTCTCTGAAAAAGAATTAAAAGCATGAGACAGTGGGCTTTTCTAAGTAATTTTCTTTTTTATCTGTATGTGTAGATGGGATAGCTGGCACCTTTGGAGAGGTGAGTTAAAAACACTTTCTCACACGCTGTGCCTCCCTTTTCAAAGTATTTTTTATGAGGTATTTTGCTTGCAGAAGCGCATCTTGAGTTGGTGTTTATTTGCATTGGCCTTTTCTGGATATAGTGCCACAAGCCTGCTCCTAAAATCTGTTGGGATCAATACGACATATGCTACACATCTTCTTAAGAAGCGTAGAAATTCTGTGAAAGCTAATTTAAGAAACCATGAATATGGGAAATTTTACCTACTACACTGTCTGAAAAAATGTATAAGTTTACATATAGATGTAACATTTTATAAAGTGAATGTGATTCAGGAACTCACATATGCTATGATAGTGCGTGTAATTATTGAAAGCAGCTGATTTTGCTAACTGAAAGCAGTTAACTGGGTGCAGATGTGCTCCATCTGCATGTACATAAACAAATTCTGTTTGGACGAGTGGAGGAGTTTAAACCCAATTATCAAAAACAGTTCAATTTTCAAAATTTCACAGAAAAAAAGAATCCATCATGGTAGAAAGAAGCATTCCCTAAAGAATCATTGTTGTGACGATTCACATTACTTGCTTTTAGAGACAACAGTTGTGCAAATGCCAGATACAATGAATCTCGAATGTTAGGTGTACACTTGAGAGTTCCTAAAGACTGTGCTAACACTTTAAGACAATTTGCTATGTATATGAGTATATAATGAAAGCCTCATTTGCACAGACTCCTTCTCTGATAAATAGATTAAACCAATTATGTATTACACTTTCGGAGACATTTTTGTTTAACATTAATTATTATTTTGACATAAAATAGCATATGTCTCCTGGCCTCTATACAACCTAACTATTTTAGAAAAGAACATAATTTTAAAAGTAATATAGTTCCAGTAAATTGAATGCCACTAAATTATTGCAATAATGTATAGTATGAAAACTTATATTTTTGCAAAACAGTTGCATAAAAGTATGTTTCACCCTAGAAGTTTTACTGTTCATTTTTCAAGCAGAGCTATTTCAAGTATTTAAATGAAAAATGGCCACATTTTTAATGTCAGGTGATGTAGACTTTATGCTAGAGGCTACTTATTCTTGTGAGTGGTTCCACAAAAATGAAAAGGTCCACCCTCAGGAGTGAGTTCATAAAGATCAGGACCACCTCCAACAATGCAATTTCTTGAAAATTTCAAATTGAATATTTCAGTTGGCAAGGTGACAAGCTGCTGAGTAATTTCTCACTTATGCTGTGACCTTATAGCACAAGAGACATGCCAGATTCTCTGAATGCTGCAGATCCACTCTAAATACCATCAATTAATTGGTTAAGACATAAGTTTAAAGAAGAACTCAGATAATTCCCTAAATACTTTGCAAATGAAGAGAGAGATATTTGAGGTTGCCTAGGCTGAAATGAACAGAACTCATCGTTTGTATGTTCCAGAATGGAGGCCTGTTTGCTTGAGGAAAGTCTTTCCAAAGCACAGCTGCTGCATTTTTTTTCATATGTGTTTAATGAGAAATACCTTAAATCAATAGCCCATCTGATTTTAGAAGGACAAGCTCCGTGGATTAGATTTACATGTTTTTTACAAATTCAAACTATGGTATTTCAAGTGGTAAAAGGCAAAAAATCATGGATAGATAACTTTATGTGGAACAGAATCCAGTTGCACAAACAAAAGTTATGTCATTCTCAATAATAGTATCAAACAGATAATTTGTGACGTTGCAGCGATACCAGTCCATTATATATTACTATTTATAGCTACAAAATATTTTCCAAAACAGCCAACATGAATTATTCATAAAGTCCTTCTGGACTTTCACGCTAGTACGAGCAGGAGGTGCCCAGAAGCTGGAGAGGGATCACAGGTCAGCAGGAGAGCACCTGACGAACAGCAAAAAGGAATTCCAGCCCCTCCAGCCAGTGAATTGGCTTCATTTGGGGTCCAACTTAAACAGCTCTATGCAAGCGCACGCAGGACTAATAACAGGAGTTAGAGATGTGCACGTGTCTGCAGGGCTACAATCTTACTGGAATCATAGATACATGGTGGGATGGCTCCTATGACTGGAGTACTGTAATGGAATGATCCAGGCCCTTTTAGAAGGACGGGCGGAGGAGATGAGGGCAGCAGAACACAGCGCAATACTTGCTGAACTTTTTTCTGAGCGAACAGGAGATAATCTCCTGGCACATCTTTTTCCTTTCCAGTTCTGGAATTACGCTGGCCAAAAAAATTCTGGGTTCTCTGTGTTGTGTTGGCACATCCAGTGAATCAGCCATGTGTTATATTGCATGAATAAAGCTAAAATTCTGCAACTCTTAGCCTCATGAATGATCCTTGCTAGCATAAACCTCATAGATTAAAGGCATACATGTAAACAAAATATACATTCCTTACATGCCTGTCTGGGTTATATGACTGTGCCTCCTTGCTTTTCAAGTGGCCTTTGTCTACCATCAAGGAAAACCTAGTGTAACTGGAATTGCACAAAACTCTGTGATAAGGCCCTGTGTTCACTGATTGATGACTTTGCCAAGCTACCAGATATGCTCAGTACCTTTGTTGAACTCTATATTTGAAAAAAATATAATTATTAGGTATTAGTGTGTAACCTGGTGTTTAAACAAGTTTTGTTTGTTGCAGCCCTTAGATGAGAAGCTGCAGTACTTCAGAACTGGGAAGATCTCATGAACTTTGGAGGACAATTTGCTTCCATGCGTTTCTTCTCTTTTTCCTCACACATAAAAAAATATGTATTGTTCATATTTGCTTGAATTACGATCCCTTAAAATTATCTTTTCATAGCTAGAGTGGGTAGTTTTTAGTCTGGCAGTCAATTTTCTGTAGTTTTCTTTGATAGAGAACATGTCCCTTTTCTTTGTAGCCTGCACAGACAAGAACACTGCATCTCCAAGAACAAATGAACATGCTCCATCTGAGGGCTGCAGAAACAGAATACGGCATTATTTGAAGTTTCCTTCTGCAGGAGTAAGAGGTCATAGAATCTGACTAATGAGATGCATTCCTTTGTATAGTAGGGAACAGAGACCATCATTCCTGACTCCATTCCAAGATCTCCTCTGACTAACAAAGAGGTGTGGGACTACAGTGCAGCAGGGCCAACAGCTCATCCCTGCAGCTCCCTCTGACATTATCAGTGATAGTAGGGATAGTACCATGTTCCACCATGCTGGGTAACACCTAGAGAATGAGACTGCGGTATGACAGCATGGAATCAGTATTTTTCCTATTGGTAGGGGAAGCCATGATGCCCTTTAGCTGATGAGGATCCTCAGTGAGGACAAACAGGGTGTAATTCCTACACCAGTGTGCTAAAGTGTTGTCTTGGTGCTGGCATTTGTGTGCTTTGCATGTAAGGCAGGACTAAAACAAGACTGCGATTTTAGTGGGGGCTAACAGGAAAAGTTACCAGCAGAACGCATTGATGGGTACATTTTCAGTACCCATATTTTAAATACATAAACACAGCACCCTTTTCTTTTTGTCCCTCCATTGCTCAAGCCTCATTCAGATTACAGTGCAGAATGAACTGTTAATAAATCAGGTCATGCATTGCAAGAGGCTTTCATGGGACCTCTGTCTCTTCTGCAGCAGAATTTGTGAGCTGGGTCGCTTATCAGATTGTGTCACAGAGTTTTTCCCTGTTCCTTCATCGCACACCCTTGCCTAGCATTGTGATTTTTGAAAACGTGTACTTAACTATGAACTGTAACTGTAGGTTAATATCTACCTCAGTTGTTTCTGAAATCTATACTTTCTTGTCAGGTCTTAGTTTAAATTGATCATTAAGTTCAAAAATGGACAAATGTGACTGTGTGTGCAGAGACAAGCAAGAACATGTCTTAGAAAATTAGGCTAAAATGGTTTCTTGGTTATTATGATTCACTGCTGCTTTTTAAAAATCAGATTGTGCTTCTGCCTTTAAAATAAATAAAGAGAAGCTTACGTTAACTGAAATTACTTTGTTTATGGCTACCCAAAAGGGATATTTGATGGTCAGAAGAGCTTAGGTCAAGGTTTGCAAATCAGATCAATATGAACCCTGCTTGTATAAAAAGTGTAAAAATTTACTCTTAAATTAAAGTCAACATTTTTGCCTCTATTCCCTTTATTCCAGTTTCCAATTAATAAAATGAGAACAACAGTATCATCTTTAGCCTCCTTAGAGACATGTGATAAAGAAATATACATTTAAAGGAAGATGAACAAACAGGGTCCAATATCCATTTCTTGCCCACAAACATCCAAAACGTTCAAATCTCCACTTTATAGAAAAACTGACTTCTTCTCTGGGAACTGGAAAAAAAGTTAAAATCCCAAACAAACCACATTTTTCATTCTTCTAAAAGCATAAAGAGAAACAAAAATGCTTTTTTTTTACTTATAGCCAAAGTTCTCCACAGAAAAATCTCTAAAATACACTGGATCTTGGGATCCTGAGAATGACAGCCCATATTCCAATTGTTTCTAATATGAAAGACCCATTCAGATAGTGACAACCAGTGCTTGGAATCTGGGAATTAGGTGGGCTGGGATTTGGTTCTGAAACTCTGAAGTGCTCTGCTCCATGGCAGGGGGACTATATGAGAGGAGTCCAAGTTTAGGCTTTTAAAGAGGATCAAAATGCATTTAAATTCTTTGGGCTGGACATTATGTTTCAAACATAATGAATGTGACACAGCTCAATGTTTGAACAGTTTCTGCCACTTGGATGGTAAGTTTTGAACTTTGTTTCCTCATCTCCAAAATGCCTTTCCACTCCTTCAAAGCTGATGGCCAGTCTCCCTGGCAAAGTGTGTGTTCTGTGTGATGCAGAGCTTGGAAGGTGGGGTAATGTCAAATCCACAGGTGGGGAGTTTGAGCTCCAACAGCAGGCAAGCAATCAGTGGGTTTCTATCAGAAAGCTGTCTTCTGGGTTGTTTCATAAAAATAAAGTAACTCATTTCTCCGAAAAATTAAAGTTTCTATAATTTAGTTGGGTTTTTTTTTTTTTTCCCCCCATGAAAACCGGTGTCATCACAGAATTCCAATTGATTCCCTTCACATTTTGGTATCTAAATACAGAAGGAGTTTGATGTTATGGAGCTCTGACATGAAACTGAAAATGGGAAAAACTAACAGACTAACAAAATTGACGAAAAGCCTACTAACCCTGCTGCTTTACCTATGAAGCTGCAAAGAGTCACCGGGACACATCACCGCTCCTGGAGTTGGGTGAGGTATTTCTATGATGACCTCCCACTCTATGCTGTGCCTAGATCAGGATTTAAGACACACACCCCCATCCAAACTGTATTTAAACTTCTGCAGTGCCGGGTTGGGGTCATAGCTTTCAAAATCCTTGTTTCCCAATATGTGGATCCTGCGAGCCTCAGGAACAAACTTTATATCCTCACCTTTCTGTCCTTAGAACAGGCTCGCCTAAGGCTCATTCTACACACAAAGGGATTTGTAATGAATTTTCCTTGCTGCACTGCTTCTTATGAGTGAGTGACATTTCCCACCTACCCTTTATAGCACCCTGTTCTCAGCTTCAGATTTACGTGCCTGTCACTTTGCAAGTTGTGAAATGACCAACAGGTTCCCTCTTCACCTGTCAAACACCCTCTTTTCCTAGGCAACACAGTCTGCAGGTAGCTGCAAATTTGGTCTAAAAAAAAGATAATTAACATTTAAAAGAAAAATAATTAATATTTAATCAGTTTCTGAGAACTCCACTCAACAAAAGCTTACTGTTAACTTCAAGTAGAGTAGCCTCCTCCCTTCTTTGCATAACCAGCAGCCTTGGGGTCCTCTAAGTAGTCCATTCTCAATCATTTGAAAAGCAAATGTGGCAGGTAGGATGTAATGATATGTGGGCAGCCCTTGTCCAAAGTTTCTTGCTTAACAGGAATGCCCAAAGTGAGTTTCCTTTGAGCCTCTATCCTCTGCAATCACCCTCAATCTCAACTGCAAAGCCACACAAATGAGTGAAGTTAGGTACTTCAAAATGAAGCCCAGGTTTGAGCAATGTTGAGAGAGGGCACGAAGCTCTCTCATTCCCATTTGGAGCAGGAAGCTGATGGAGGTCTTGATAAAATCCAAAGACGTCCATTCAGCCCAGGTTTGAAACCACTCCTGATCAACCACGTGTAGCTGGTTGTTACAAAGTTGAGTAATTACAGCAGTTTCCACGAAAAGCAGAGCAATGAAAGGAGGACGCTTTCATCCAAGCACACATACAGCAATCAGAAATGTCACCAAGAATGAGGGACACAAAATCAATCACCAGCTGTCGTCCTCCGTGGCTAGTGCCTTCCTATCTGGAGTAGTTTTCTTCTGCAAAAAACACCATAAAATTCGTTAGGAGGCTTTTATTACAGACACCACACACCAGTAAAGAATATTTGCATTTCATGGTCAACCTTGTCCATTATTACACCCTGGACAAGACTTCATCCTGTAGCTATTTTCTAAGAAAACTCACTGAAGTGAGTCCCAGGAAGGATGCGGGTGGAAAAACATCTTGATAGATATGGGGCTGATTTATGTTCAGAACATAAAGCGGCTTACAAGAAGTCTGGAGAGGAACTTCACAAGGAGATGTAATGACAAGACAAGGAGAAATGGTCTTAAACTGAAGGAGCTTTAGATTAGGTATTAGGAGAAACTCTTAACTATAAGGGTGGTGAGGCACTGGGACAGGTTGCTCGGAGAGGTTGTGGATTACCCATCCCTGGAGATGTTCAGGGCCACGTTGGATGGGGGTCTGAGTAACCTGGTCTAGTGGAAGGTGCTCCTGCCCATGCAGTTGTAATTGGAATTAGATGATCTTTAAGGTCCATTCCAAACCAAACTATTCTACAATTCTAGCATTCTACACATGTAGATTAAGAACTAAGCATGTGAATTTTGTTCAGACTAAAGAAGTTTGGAGCATTCACAAAGAGCTGTGGGTAACTCTAAGGTCTTGACAAAAATCTTAAAAGTTTAAGATCTTAAAAATCATAAAAATTGTCAAAGAAATTATTTTGAGACTCAGATAGCGCTAAGCAAGCAGTAGATGAGTGGATACTTCCAATAATGGATTTATGAACTGTACATCACCACACTCAAACAGTACCATAAAACTGACTCAAAAGTGAAGGCAGGGTTCCTGCAGAAAGCAATTGTGTATTATGAGGAAAGATGCCTGTGTTTTCATTCAGTTTTACAAATACAGAGAGAGTGAATTTAACTAAACTGACAGTTGCTGTGTGTTTGAATTTATAATCTACACAGTATTTTCACACAACTTTTTTTTAAAGTATTATCTATTAACAGCCCACTTCTGCCACATTTCGAAGAGTACCTAGCAGCAAAGAGGATTTGTATCACTGGGTTCCAGCAGATAATTCACTTTTCCAAAACATTTTGGAGTTGCATGCATTTGCATAAGATTTTAGAAACAGATAAACTGATATTTGCATTCAACCAGAGGCTTGGAGGAAGTTAGTCATGGAAGCATTCTCCTTTTTCTTGTTCTGAAAAGTGAATATAATTTTCAACAGTTTTAAAAAATAGAAATGTGTGGATGCTCTTACATGCAAAATAAATGTGAAAAGGGTTTAATTTTTAGCAGAGTGTTCTTCATATAAGCAGTATAATGTACACCCCAGTAATTATTTTATTATACTTACATTTAAAGCTGTAAGTACAATGCTAATGGAAAAAAAATTCATTTATAAGTTAATATAGCATAACACTTTTTTCAGTACTATTATTGTAGGAGAAGAGGAAATTGTGGTAAGAAAATAAGGTGCCTGGGGCATGGCATTCAAATATTGTATGAAGCAGAAAACAAATTATCTGACTGGAGAAGATGGCAGCACAGAGTAGTGGGAGCACAGATATCTGTGAGTTCCTTCCTATAAGCAGTACTTTGGCTTGAATAAATGTCTTGTACTGTCAAATCTCACTACTATGAGTGTTTTATATTCCCTATCCTAGCCTATGCAACTTATCGAGGTTAATGGCCGATACAGACACTATTCCTTATGCAATAAATGACTTTATTTTCATCTTTAGGTTCTCTGAGGAGTAACACAAGCATAATGGGTATTTTCAGCATATATGAAATATAGTTCTATTAGAGGACTTAACTAAATTATGAGCTTTGAAGTAGAAAAGCTGCCAGTTCTGTAGGATGATGCCTTCTATATTTTTGAATGTAACATAACTATAAGGCTGCAGGTTTCTTTCTAAAAGGTTAAACCAAAAATTCACAGCTGTATACCCCAATAAAATACTAAGGTGAAAAACAAATTACATAAAGATTTCATGTGAGAAAACAGGTGCTCCTGGAAAAAGCTGGGCATTTCAGGATAAGCAAACTTTGAAAGGAAAAAAACTATTTCAAAATCTCCTTAAAACAACTTTATTCATCCACATATTAACATGAAGAAATGTTATGACAACCATACAGGAAGATAACGACAGGACTTTTGAAGTAACCTTTATACTAGTAGGTTATTATAGCCAGTGTTTCTATATTCATATGCAAATGCCAGCTGAACTACTTTGCAATTCAGTAACTTCTTGTGGCCTAATTTCTAAACAGCAAATGGGTTACATAATATAACAGCAGGAAATAGAATTTCTCCGTGCTTTCATTTTTATTAATTTTTGTGTCAAATACTAAATACCCTTTTTTACATCATTTAGTAGTGACCATCATGTAAAGTTTTGCATCTAGACCCTATAAAAAAACAAGCACACTCTATATTCAGACACAATGAAATTTTACAGAGTGGTTATTGACATTGCTTCTGTTTAGCCTGCTGTTATTACAACAGCTAGTGGTAGCAGTGCATGGGTAAGCAGCACCAACCAAATGCATCTAGTGGATACTGGTGGGTGTCAGGAAGAGGCAGTTGGAAGACAGTACTAGCTGTCCCATCTACAACAAAAACTGCATATAGTATTTTCCACAACTGATTTCTTCGAAATACTTAATAGATTTCTTTTTTTCATTATTGTTTTGTTTTGTTTAGGGATTTTTTTTTTGTTTGTTTTACTTGAGTGTGTCTATTGATCCGTGTCCCATTCTAACCAAAACAAACATAATTTCTGGCCAAATAAGGGTCCACACTGTTTTCTGAACTACACTCCTTGTCCTGTAAGAGACACTAAAATTTGCACTTTGCAGCTTTATGCATAATGAAGGAAACATCTGGAAAGAATGAAAACAATATACTTATCCATTTATCAAATTTCTATTATATTGCCATCAAGCCTCTGGAAAAGGCCCTGGTGCCAAAAGAAATAATTAGGCAAAAATGACATCTGTGATAACACCAAATACTTTAACCGTAGCTTGAATCTAACTCAAACTGCACAGGTTTCTAGCCATAAGAAAGGTACACATGAATTATTTATTCAGCACCAATTCCTGCAGCATTATCTAAGCTTTGGAAGTTGTTAACCTGCGTAACTCTGCAGGGCACTTGCATGGGCGCTGTTAAACATTCCTTCCAGCAGTCCACAAGCAATATCCTTTTATGACAGATCTTGGGGAGAAACAATCCTTCCCCCTGCAGCAGCAGCAGGGTGCAACAAACCCCTCAATATGCAGCATCTGGCATTCTGGTGCCTGTGGAAGTGACTCTGAGCCCCCTCAGCACAAGACCCTGAAGGCAACTTCCATCAAAGATACTTTAGTCACTGTGGCAACAATTCACAAGCTGGTTGACGAGAAAATAAAAAAAAGAAAAAATTAAAATTTTAGTACTGCATTCATACTGCAAGCTACATAACTAAATATTTTTTGCATCAATATGAATTATGTATTTAAAGAAGCATTTAAGAAAGTATAAATATGGATGTTTAGATTAACTTACACAGCAATGACAGTATTAATGTGACACATATCCTTTTGATTAAATGGGTCAAAACTGTCTCATGGCTGTACTTAGTAGTCCTAATTATTATCATAATTCCAACTAGAGTCCCTGAAAATTGTGTGGACTTTTCCATTACTTGTATGTAGCAAACATTTTATTTTTCTATTAAACTGTCAATTTTAACTTCTCAGTGAGAGACTGTTTATCCTGGGGCTCAGTGAGGCTGTGCTGAATAAACGTGTCAATGAAATGCGATATCCACTTGAAACAGTGAGATGGAATATAAATAACAATTTAAAAGTTTGATGAAATTATGATACACCTATCCTGTAAAAACAAACTAGCTAACTAACTAACTAATTAACTAACAAAGCAGTCCTGGGTCCTTTCTTGTGCTGTTCAGCCACAACCTCATCCTTATTCTTTACACAATCCCACCATGGGCAGAAGGCTACCTGACAGTCTTCTGAACAATTGTTTTAAGTGAATAGTAAGAAGAAAATATTATGTTTTTACTCATCAATATTCTCTCAATGTTGAGTTACTCAGCTAGACCTTGCTAGATAAGAAGAAAACATTGGATATTATAGATGGAAAGAGGAGCACCCTTGATCCTAGGATAATTCTAATTGATGCAGACCAGGAAGCTGAAGGCTAGAGAAAAGTTTTTCTGTGTTCTTTAATTTTGTTCTGTAACTTAACTGTGGGAATCTATATCTCAAACAGCCTTGAAAGAAATTATGCCAAGTGTGTTTACTTTATTCTTACTATAAAACACATCTAAGTAGTCTTAAAACATATTTATTTAACACTATCTTCTTTTTACTACCACTCTGACTGGGAGCCAAAACAGAATAGGTTTGCTTTATTTTAGTCTTCACTAGATATTTACATAGCCAGCCTATTTCAGAAATTTTTTCACATTGAGTTGTAAAGAAAAACAGTTAGTTTGCCCTGATATTATTTATGGTACAGAAATAGGAGGTGAGATTCCAGCAAAATATTTAAACTCTCTGGATGTGATTAATTTAATGCTACTTTTCCCACAATACATTTTCATATCTTCTTTTTAAATATTGGTTATTTATTGCTTAGTAATTTAGGCATTATGAAGGTATGGAAGGAGAGTGTTGACACTTTCCAGCTACTGGTTTCCAATTTAATTTACTTTAATAACCTGCTCAGTTATTTGGCTAGTCTTCAGAAGAAATAAATTAGTCTCATGCTCTCAGCTGCTTCCTGAAAGTGCCCATCTATGTGCTGACTACAAAGGGAGCCCTGGGAGACCAGCTGCCAACTTAGTTGTCTGAATCTACACGATGCAATTGAGCTCCTCTTGAAGTCAAAGGAAAGACTGATTAAAATTTGCCTGACAATATGTTTGTTTACAAATGCTAACTTGTCCCACAGGTGATATAAAAATTATTGACATAGCTACAATAGCCATATAATGCTTCCCAAAGGCAATCAGGAATTCTGGAGATTGCAGGCATGCATGTAACAAAAAGCCAGTAGGTATGATTTTGTTTATTAGTTTTCTGCATAGGAGTGAACTATAAAAGTCATAGAAAAATAAGAACTGCAGGAGCCTCAAGAGCATCACCTGGACTTTCCTCCTGCCCCAGGTCAGAGTCCCATTGTGACAGATGCTATTCCTATCATGGACTACTGACAAAGTGCCTGAGCTGTCCTTAGAAGGAGTCAAAGATTAAGACTCCACAACTTCCCCAGCCAAATTATTCCAGTCACTCATTATCCATACTAGTTGAAAACTTTTTTTGCTTCCTAACTTGAATCCCTCCTGATGCAGTTAGTGTCCACTACGACCTGTCATACCTACTACGATATGTAGGGAATAGATTATTTCTTTACTTTTTGCAAAAGCCTTTTGCTTGCTTCCCTTTAATGTGATGATTTTTCAGGAAAGGCAGGAGAAAAAGGTTTGGTAAACACCATCAGACATCTCAGTATCATATGGCAACATCCTTCCAAAAGAGGGAGTAACAGATGAGCATCTCTGCCCTTCTTTCCATGACTAAAAGGCTGGAATGAGTTTTCAGAATATCTTTTGTCTCTTATCATTCTCCTCTGCCTTAAATTTTGCTATGTCTAATTTCTGTTACTATCTGTTCCATCCTTTTAGTAATCTGACTTGATTTCCATTTTCTTTACACCTAACAGGACAATTGTTGAGGATACAGACTAGATAAAAAAACCTTTGTCTGTTGATGTTGTGTATTGGCCCAATATCAAAATGCTGTAAGAGAAACACCTTATATCTCAGCCCGGTGAGTGAACTTGATTCTGAAGGCTCTGGATCCCTCAGTACTGCTTGGCTGGCATTCTTCATCCACATAGCCCCAAAAATGAGGAAGAATGATAACCTTGCTTGTTTTAACACAAATATTGACTGAAATCTCTATTCATATTTTTAAATCATGACAGAAAGTGAGATGGAGATTTTGAGCTCCGTTTTAGAGGTGAATTTTGAATACTGTTTTTCCTCTTAATACAGATGCTATTGTTACCTTTTAAAACAGAGTTCTTTTACAGAAGTCTTGAGGAAGAAATTGAAACTGCCAGGGTTTTGCTTCAAAAGACATTCCACATTTGGCAGAAGTTTGTACCAGATTGTTTGCAGAAGTTGTACAAAGCCAGCATCTGATTTGGTCATTGTTAATTAGTTTATTAAAAACAGTTTCTAACTTGCAATGCTGCTCAATTCTTGCAGGAAATTAAGGATGTCATGCTTTCAATACTGCATTGAACAATATATTCAGTCACCCCGGTTATTCACAGAACAAACATCATCTTGGATTGTGATGTCCTTGCAGCTGTGGCAAACTCACCACAGAGAGGAATAGCGATATAGTACAGGAGAGGAGAGACTCTTAGGCAGCAAGATTTCTTGAATGTTTTAAAAGAATAAGGAATATGGAGTTCATATAAGATAAAAAAAACCCAAAAAAACAACAACAAAAAAAGGTTCATATAAACAGTTACCTTGCTCAAGCCAAAAGTCTGCTGCAATCATGGCTTGTCTCAGATCATCTTTAGTTTGTTTCCATGGAGGGTGGTATTTTCAGACTCTCCTGAAGCGGCCTAGAGGCTGCAATCTCCTCACCCAAAAAGCAATGTATCTCCCCACCCCTTTTCTTCCTTATATGTCTCCCCTTCCCACATTGTCCTGCCTTCCCTGCCCCTGGTCCTGGCCACTCCCTCGGGTTCTCCCTGTTGGCCCCTGTACCCCAACTCCGCCCATGTGCCACCCCTGTGCCCTGAGACCGCTGCCCTGTGTGCTCTCTCTGTCCCCCACCCCTATAGAAAATCCCAGACCCTTCAGCCATTCCTGGTCTTTGCCTCTGGTCTTTGCCTCAGGTCCCCATGTGAATAAAGATCTCCTGAGGTCCCCATGCAGAGACCATCTTCTCGCCTCCTTTGCTGCTGCTGTGTTACAGGAGCAGACAAAACCTGAGCTGGCCTTTGGCTCCCCCAGCCAGGGACAGCACAGAGACCAGCCTGCAGAGGCGGGGCTGGGGCACCAAGGCGCTGACCCAGGCTTGGGCAGAGATGCTCTCCGGTCATCCTGCATGTGGCCTGCCATGCCACCCCAGGCAGCCACAACAAACTGCAACACTCTCCCTTGTGACAGACCAGACCACTGGAAGCGTCAGCTTACTGCAGCCTTCTCCTCAAACATCACTCCACCAAAGGTGCAAAGCAGGTTTATACAGGCCCTGGCAGAATATTTGCCGCAACCAGAATGCTCCTAAGTCTTGGCAGCTGGCAAAACCGTATTTCTGAAGACAGCTCTTCCATGCAGATTTTGAATTACAAATATAATTATTTTCAGTTTATCAGCTTGAAGTCAGCCCTAAACATTAACAGCACTATCTAATGCTTGTTCTACATTCAGAGATATATGAATAGATACCTGAGTCAGTCATTTATCATTACTGAAAGGCGTATTGATGCTTTGGAGGAAATCTTGGATGGACTATATGAATAGAAATGTTAAAGATGCATGTTAAAAATGTTAATTGTAGCACTGCGGTAGGACACCCAAATGCTAGCCAAGTTGTCATGAATCACAGGGATAAACATAAATGATGTCACAACAGAGGGGGAAGTGTGAGCTGTGAAACCCAGAGTTGGTGGCTACCCGGAGGGGAAACAAAGCAGCAGAAAGATTTACAGAGCACTGTTTTAATAGCACTTGATACATTGTAGGGAAGTATGGATATTTATGTTCTATGTATAAAGTTTTCATTGCAATTTCATTTGAATTAAATATCCTTTTATTCAGCCTTTCTAAGTTTGTTACATAGTGCTATTAGTTGGCATGCCTATGCCAGGATTTATCTGCGCACTTCATTATTTGAGAACTGAATATATTGAGTACTGACTCCAGCCTTGGGCAGGAGCAGCTTCTGGGACCTACCAGGTTGAGATTTGTGGGAGTTCATGTGCTCTTCTTTACGAATTGTGCAGGAAAGATGAATTAAACTGTGCACTTTGAAATACACAGAGCAATCTTGATCATCTGATCTGTGTGACAAGCCGTTCTGGTTACCTGATAATTTATGTTGTGAACCAAGACCTTCAGATAAATAGGATTTTACTGTAAATAAATAAGAGATAGCTGTCATGGAGCAGTCTTGACTACTTATCTTGCTAAAAGCCATCAGTCCCATGTTGAATTCATTTCAAGCAATAAGCTATTTCCATCCCAGCTTTTATCTTCCCATTGGGCCACCTTTTATTATAAGTTCTTATTACAAGCTGGCAATGTGTCACATGAGAATGAAAACTGATGAGATCAAGATGAGAATAAGATGGGTACCTCAATTAAAGTTTGATTTTAATAGCACTCTTTAGGTAACTTTTCAAAAGCACTATCTTAGCCTTTATTAAAATTGGCAGAGTCTATCGAAAAAGCAGGTTATTCACCTCTTCCTGTTCACCACCTGGGCACAATAAAGATGTGTGTAGGATGGCAGAGATGAACAAATGTAATGTATAGGCATGTTCAGAGAGACCGTAGTTATTCAGGTTTCCATAAAGTCAGCTTAACCAGTTAAGAAAGTTTCCTGATCACACTTCTGAGTCTTTACTGAGTGAGCAGCTAAGGCTGTAGTTTGAGTAAAAATAATGGACTAACCACCAGCTGAGGGATACAGTTTTCATTTCACAGGATAGGATACACACAGGTTCTTTATTAATTTCTTTTCTATGGTTTCTCCAAGCTTTATTAAATTCTCAGGTTTTTTGTTTTTTTTTTTTTCCAAATACCTTATTGTAAGAACATATGGAAGTAAAAGGTAAAGAGAATTGACTTTTTAAAGTTAGGTTAACATCTAGGTTAATTTTTTTTTTTTGGTACATACATTTTTTGCTCTGTGTAAGTTTAAGACTGAGCATTTATAGGCAGATTTTAAAAATTATGCAGGCAGCTTTTTTTTTTTTTTAATTAAAGGATAAATTTCTTTGCTTCTCTCTCCTATATGTGACTATTTTAAATTTTATAATATTAATGCTTCCTATCTTTCCATTTCTGTTGTGACATTAAAGTCACAATGACTGGAAAGTGAACAGATTTTACAGTACTGGAAGACATAAAAGTAGATAAATAAGAGACAATAATAAGATTGTGTCTATTTCACTGCCAATCATATTTTTATTTATAAATAAGCCATATGTCACTGAAAATAGATATAGTTCCCACATTTTCTTTATAAACCTGCTATCAGTTCTCCTGTAACCAAAACCACATGTTTAATTTCTAGGTATCTCTTATCTTTGGCACTTGTAGACCTTTTTCCAATATCTATGTAAAATAACAATATTACTGCTTATCTTAATAAAAGAAATTTGAATTATGAAATAAAAAATAAAAGTAGAACTGAGCCTTTAAATTAAAGCCTTCAGACACTCCAAGTTCTGAAATGATCATGTTGTCAAAATGGTAGTGGTACAAGGCTTAAAATACCCAAACTAAATGAATTAATGTTTTTAAAAAGCTTAGTTGAAGCCTCAAATGAAGTGATGTTTCCTGATGTTTCATTTAGAAATGTCCTGTTATCTACCCCACAGCTATGCAGGCACAAAGCTGTGTTTCTGATGATAAATCCAGTTGGAATTTTGTTGGTTTGGTTTTGGTTTCTTCTAAATATATTAAAATAAAATCTCTGTTTCTTGCTAATTTAGAAAATAGTGTTCTCTGCTGGAAATATTCAAATAGGATTCCCAGCTGTTTGATTTGAAACAGATTCTTCATATGCAACATCTAACTTAATAGTTTTTTGTTGGTTTTTTAATAAAGTAAGATTAAATGATTACAACTCAAATAGCAACACATATTTTTCATGTTAACTATTTGTCATTTGATTGACAGTCCTACCATAAAGATGTCAGATTTAATGGTGACTTAGTTTAAAACCACAAATTTTCACAGTAATGTATTGTCTATATTAGCAAATAATTTAATTGCAAATGCATCAACCAGTAAGACTTTACACTTTCATTCTAAAAAGTGATGAGAAGTGTCTTATGGTGACAACTAAATCAGTAAAAGTATTAAAAGAGAAGGAATTTTATCATATATTTACCTCTCTTCTGTACATCAAATATCTATAGAATATGTTACATACACATGGTTATTTTTCCTGGCCACCATGGTTATTTGTACTCCGGCCACCCTGAAA
Source organism: Oreocharis arfaki (assembly GCA_013398015.1). Taxonomy (NCBI): domain Eukaryota; kingdom Metazoa; phylum Chordata; class Aves; order Passeriformes; family Paramythiidae; genus Oreocharis; species Oreocharis arfaki. Next base: position 1,108,672 of record VZRR01012213.1, read on the forward strand.
TAATGTGCAAGGATTAATACAGTATCATAAGGAGGATAAATATCACCATCAACTAAAAAAACCTGAAAGCTCCATTAAGAGTAGAAAAGGACAGAAATTTGAGTAGAAAGGATTGCTAATCTAGCAAAAAAAAAAAAAAAAAAAAAAAAAAAGAAAAAANTCTTTTCAAACTCAAAAAAAAAAAAAGAAAAGAAAAAGCATATGTAGCAAAATTAATGTTGTTTTCACCTTTTTGAAAAGCATATTTTCAATTGTATCTCTTAAATCAGTCAGAAATTATTTGATGACATTTTCACATTAAGGTGAAAATACATATGCTTTCTGGACTCATGCTCATTTTTTCAATGAAGTCACTTACAGCAAAGAAAAGAGACTCAAAATATTCACCCTTTCTTGGTATTAGGGTTATGAAATGTTTTAATGTTAGTGTGGAAATTATTCTGAAGTTCAGCACTGTGTCATGCTTTGACTCTGTTGAAATAAAATGTTTTGTTCCAAAACCAATCATAGCATCCATTTTTTTTAAGCCATTCAGATTTATGGATTTTCGAAAATTAAATAAAAATCATTTAGAAGAAGAAATACAATTGAGCTTTCTTTTATTCAGCTATACAATGTGTGCCTTCCCAAATACCTGAGGTTTTTTTCGCTGTCTACACCCCGTTCTATGTTTTGAAGTTACATTTTGTTGAACACCTGAGGAATCAAGACAAGCAACAAGAATCTCTCAGCACGGTGCAGTGTCCCACACGCACAAACTTCCTGTAACAACGTTTTGTTGCAGTTCAGCCACAGCAAAGCACAACTTTGCTTTCACCGTGTTGAACTCGTGCAGGGGAAGAGGCTTCCTTGCTGAGCTATTGGCACCGAACAGACAATCGTACCTAAACCTGCTCATATGTACTTTCCCAGCACTGGGAAGCTCCTGCTTGGTCTTCATAGGCTTTCTTTCCGCATTCCTCAAACATGTCCAGAGTGGCTTAGTTCATTCATGCTAGCTTGACCGTTGGAAGAAAATATATTGTTTTTCTTTATTACACTGCGGATCAGCTTCAAATGAGCTCATAGGCATTCTTAGCATTACTTGTGAGCTTAGCGAGATAATGGTTTTAAAACCTTCAACAAACCAGTATCCAGAAGATAATACACTTCATAAAACCACTGACTTCGTCTTACCACAGTTTAAATCCCTCTGGCATTTAGAGAAATTGGTGTCATTTTTTTCCAATAAAATAACATTTGTAAGGTGTTAAAAGTTCATTTTAAAGTACTGTTGATGTAGTTCACAGGAATTTGGCTTAATAGCTTTTGTAATCCCTGGGTGAAAAAGCAGACCATTTGCTTTAGCAGACTATCTGTTTGGTTGGGTTTTTTTCCAAATAGAAAGCTGTGGAAGAGATTTAGTTTACTGACAAAGCAAAAAAGTAAAGTAATTTCATTAACTATGTTAATTTGGATTTCCCTAGAAAAAAACCCTAAACTATAGTTTATTACATTTTCAATTACAATTAATCTATTTTTGAAATTCTAATTAAATGCCTGAGTGACAAAAATATTGTGTAGTTTTGTGGGTTTTTTTAAGAGAAGAGTGTAATATACATTTTATGTTTTACAAATTTGAAGTTGCTTATCACATTCTATCTCAGAATTACATTCCTGATACTGGGCTTGAAATGCAGGATTTATTGCTTTCTTTTGAGAACATAATGTTTTTAATGTAATGTTTTGCTTTCAGGGTCCTTTCTGAGAGAGATGAAAAGAGGAGGGGAAAATAGTCTACTTAGACATTTTAGCTTAATTTACTCATAGTGCATCAAAACCATGTAAACTTCCTACTACTCAGATTAGAGTTCGGCCTTTTGAACTTTTACAGGCTTTCTACAAATTGCCAGTTGTAAGGGATCCTTCAAGAGAAAATCTCTCATTCAGGAAACCAGGCTCAGGGATGTAGGGTATGCAAAATACTTGCTTCGAAGGAAAAGGCACTGGGAAATTGCCTCACTACATGTAAGTTCCATGATGGTGCTGTTAATAATGGTGCTTATGATGAAATAAAATGTGATTCTTTCACCTCAATCTGATGTTAAGGAAGATTTTTGGCAGAGACACTTTAGATGCAAAGAGGATAACTACACACCGTAATCAGAATTTAAGTAATTTCCACTCTAAGACATGGGGAATTCCAAAGAGAAAGGATTATTCACACTTACATGTCTTTTGTATGTAAGCTTTGAAGAGAGATTTTTGTAAGAAAAGACCAAAACATAAAGAGTGGACTAAGGGTGGAAGAAAAAGCCTTCCGATCCATGCATGTCAGGCTAGAAATTCAAGCGCTTGATCTCGAAAGAACATACCCTTAGGAGTTTTGTTATATACAGTAATGTCAACCATTGCATGAAACAAAATACTGATTCATAATTCTGTAATAAAATTTTTTCCAATGTTGTGAATATAGAAAATACAAAATAAATGCATTCATTGAAACACATCTTGCTAACATATCTAACAAATAATAAAAAAAAAAGTAAACATTGAATCTCTGGAGAAGAGTTAAAATAGTCACGGCATCTTTTCAGACAGATGCATCAGTGAGTATGGCTTCCTCATATTGAGATGGATTCCAGAAATATAAAAGTTTCATTGGCATGTTCAAATTGATACATTATGCATTACTCCTTCCCTCATCAGCCTGCTGCTGAGCCAAGACAGAGACGCTTTGCATCTCTGAATTTCCATGTGACCTTTCTCTCTGATTTATTTTAAGACAGTAAGGTCCTGAGCTTGGAGAAGTCAGAAGATGCGTTCTTCAGGCCTAGTACTATGGACAAGCAGTGTCTCCCAGGTTCTCTGGTACTATCATATTAGAATTTGTGACAACAAAGATTCATTTATTGAGGTATCTTAGCAATTCTTTGCAACAAAAGAAACAAAGGATAGCCATCTCTGACGTAAAAAATATTTCCTTATTTTTCTTGTGACAATACCATACTTTATGGCCATCTAATGAAAATAAGATCTGCTCTCAGGCTTTTGAAAGTTCTCTTGAGCAAACAGAGAGAAATGAGTATTTCCTTTCTTGATGCAATGATGTTTGATAGCCTACTTCTTTCTACATCCTTTATGGCTACAAAACCATGTCCTTGTGGATACAAAAAGAAGAGGAAATCTTATTTGAATATAGTTTAAAGTGTATTTTACCTATGTCAAATCGTGTCCTCCTGTGACAGAGCCAAAACTACTTCAAAATCTATCACATTCTGACAATGTATGCTCTATAGCATTGAAAAGAATGTGCAAACTGGGCTTTTTTAAAAGCATAAGATATGCAGCTCTCCATCTTCCATTAAGAGAACACAGAAAGATATTTTATAGATTTTAGTCAGTTGAACCAGGCTCTGCACACTTTTCTGTCCCTGTACAAAGCAGCATCTTATGGCTCCCATACTCTCCTGGCTCTTCTCCTGGCCACTAGGGAAATCCCACCTGTGCTACCAGTACAATCATGATCAGACTTTGGGGGTGTGATTTTCTTCATGGGTTATAAGGTCACTTGCCAATATCCGCGCATCTCTACCCAGCTTTACTCTCCGCAACATTTGAGAAACTTTGAAATGTAATCTGTTCAGAGAGATGTATTCAGTAAGATCGGTAATATTAGCAATACTGCTTAGGCAGTGCAATTTTGGGGAAGGATTTCTGTTTGTGTGTAGCAAAAGTTCTAAATCTGAGACAGGGTGACAGCGTATATGTGTATTCTTGGAGTATGGCTTCTGTTAATCATGTGGGAAATGACACATTTTTAAATGTTACAGTTTACTTCCCAAGAGAACCATTGGCAGCCTTTGTGTATTCCCGCAGGCTTTCCTGCTCAGAATGCAAACCAATTTCAGTTTGCAATACTTATTCATATTTTAATTGATCTCATGAATTCCAGTTTGCAAAAGAATGCATCTCAGGTCTATATTTGGCAGAATATAAGTTTTATTTCTGTCTTTTGAGAGTGGTCACAAAAATCAGTGTCACAATTGCAGGCTGTAACGTGTATATTTAACTTTCCAAAAATTTGCCACCTTTATGCAGTAAATGAGTAAGAAACCGGAAGAGAGTTTAAGGCTACTTGGGTGTACAAGGAAGAGCCCCTATTAAAAAGGAAATGGTAGGTAACTTATTCAACTGACTGAGGATTGATTCCTATAATGAGGATGAAGGCCTAGTATGTGATAGTATCATTGATCCTGGAGATTTAGGATTAGTCTGCAAACATACAAATATAAATATTTAATTATTTTGGCCTTCTGAATTTGTGCATTGATTTTATATTGTTTTTTTTCCATTATCCTCCAACTTTTTCCTTAAGAATCCGTTTGTTGATTCACTGCCTTGCTCAGTCAGAAGGAAGGAAATATTAAGAAAGTGAAGTCAAGTTGATAATAACTATTCACTTCTCCCTGGGAATACAGGATCTGCCAAACTTTACCTTTTTCCAATTTTGTAGATTGCTTTGGCAGTCCTTTTTTGTTTATGTTGTACACAGGCACCACTTTATTGCAGCAAACAAAAACAATCCAGTGCCCCTTGATGCAAGCTGAGGTACATATCCTAAGTGCACTTTCTTTAGTGCTTCATCGGCATTTGTTCTTGTCACCAGTGGAATAATATGACAGAAACAAATGACTGTGTGCTTCCTGCTTGCTACACACACATACATACAAAATGGTCTGCACATAGCTTAGAGAACTCTTGCTTGTTTTGTTTTTGAAGGTGCTTTGTGGAAAATCGAATGCCGGTGAGAGACAGCACTCCTTTAACTATTTTCTGATTCTGATTTAATGCAGACCTGATAGACCACCTGGGAAAAGGAAATCAATCTTTCTATTTATCTTTTTTTTTTCCTTTAACATATTTATGAATTTTTAGCCTTTTCATACAACAAAAAGTGACAGATACAAATAGAATTCATATAATGTGAAATAGATAAATCCATGTCATAGATATAAGTAAGGAGCAGTGGCATAAAAAATAATCCTCAGAAATATGAAGAAAGGAAGACTGTACAGTGGAAAAAAAGAAGTGTGGCAGTGATTAACATCGTAATTGTATTCACTGTATAGGTCGCATTTTACCAGCAAAAAAATTGAAATAGAGCAAGCTAATATTTCTAATTTACTTTTAAATACTTTTTATAAAACAAACAGTCACGTAATTAATACCTGAGGGAATACATCATCATAAATACTCTTTTCAGATAATTCCAGAGTACTGATAATACAGAGGCTACGTAATTTTATAAACTGCTTTCAAAAGAACAGCAAAAAAACTTATATTTCATAATAATTTATCTCTTTGCTTCCTAAAATTCTTAGTTTTTTTTCAGTAAATTTTTATGGAATTGAATTAGGAATTAAATCAATTAGATTTAAGAGCAACCAAACATGATTATGGTAGCCTAGGAAAGTGGCAAACTCGCAAGCTCAAAATAAATTTCATTCGAAGATCATTAAAAATGTAGTGGAGACTACTTATCTTTTGAGTGGAAATACAAAATTTCCCCTGGAAGTTATGTTCTTCATAAGCATTTCTGATAGATTGCTTGTCATGTATAAAAAGTCTACATTTTGCATTGCAACAGTGTGAAACCTTAGTTTGAAGAAGAGATGAGACTGTGAATTTGAAACCCAGAAGCAATTTTTTCACTGCTGAAAAACCATACATATATCCAGAAAATACTGCAGAAGTCTAATGGAGACTTCCTAGATGCTAATTTGTTAATATGGAAAAAATTAAGCCTACTTATTATGTGCTATGTATCCTGACATAATCATAATGAACCCTGGAAATCAGACTGTGATGGAAAATGCTAAGTACATGTAGCTAGAACATTAGGAAATTGTTTACTTTGGGAAAACAACTGTATTCTGGGCTAGGCTTTGTTTTGTTTTTTTGACAGAAAGCCTCAGGCAGCTGACAGACTAAAACAAAATAGTAGCTGTGATCACTACCTTCAACCAGCCTTCTCCCCTGTGAGACGTTTCACAATAAGGAGAGGCTATCTGTTTTTGTAACTGCTTGCTAGCATTTTGAGGACAGAACAGAGGGACATAATGCCTTCTAGATTTCCTTGCTGCCAGAAGATTTTGTAAAATGTTCCCATTCCCCTCACAGAGATGAAGAAGGAAAAGTAGCCATTCTCTTTTTATTCACTGTGTGAGATGTCAGAATGACCTGTGCTATTCTTGTCAGGTCCCTGTGAGTGTGTGTACAACGAGCAGTGCCCTCATGCCAGCAGTTTTGTAATCCCACAGACCAGAATTGTAAAATGCAGAATGGTTTGGGTTGGACAGGACATGAAAGTCCCCTAGTTACAATGCCCCTCCCATGGGCAGGAACGCCTTCCACTAGTCCAGGTTTCTCAGAGCCTCAGCCAACCTGGCCTTGAATGCTTCCAGAGGTGGGGCATCCACCACTTCTCTAGGAAACCTGTTCTTGTGCCTTACCACCCTCACAGTAAAAAAAATCTTCCTAATATCTAATCTAAACCTGCTCTTTTTCAGTTAGAAGCCATGTCCCTTTATGCTGTCACTACACGCCCTCGTAAAAAGTTACTTTCCACCTCTTTTGTAGTTTCCCTTCAGATTCTGGAAGGCTGCTACAAAAGTCTCCCCGGAGAATTCTCTTCTCCTGGTTGAACAAAACCAACTCTGATATAAAAAGCATCTCCTATCCTGGTCATTCCAGCAAAGTGTTAATACCTGAATGCCAAGGCAAGACAGCACAAAACCATTTTACACTGCTAATAAGATGTGCATATGCTTTCTAATTCACTTTTTATACAATGGACAAATAAATTATATTACATTTGCATCCCGGTCTGGATGTTCACAATCCCTCAGAATACTTCCATTATTACTCTTGCTAGATCTGAATATAGGAGGGCTCTTTGGTATAATTAAGAGGAAAAAACAGCCTCTTAATCACAGAAATGTAGACTAATTCTCAGAATTTTGTAAATTCTGGTGGCATAACAATTCATTTAATAGTTGCATAGCAATAATTTATACATAATTGTCTTACATATAGTCAGACTTTCTACCGAAAACATGCAACAGTTCTGGAGAAAATAAAAACTTGTCAATTTATTCAAGTCACATCATCTGGAAATTTATCTGTAAATATGTCTCAAACCAGGGTCCCCTATTTTCAAGATGCTTAATTCTTCTACTGAATTTTTTCTAACCTGAGCAATGAACTCTACCCAGATTTGACTGTAATGGGCAATAAGTTGATTCAGAGAGAAACTAGGCATAATTACATCCTGCATTTTTAACAGTTTTCCCCTTCATATCTTCACTCCCAAACCATTCTTTTTTGTGTGTTGATTTTCCATTCCATTGCTGTCTGGCTGCAATTTGAACATTATCTGAGATAAGAGTGAAAGGTTTTTCTTGTGATAGTTCCATGAAGCCAAACACTGACTCATTTCTTCTTTATATCAAAGTCTGAAATAGATCAAATAAAACCAGTCTGAGAAATATTTCACTCTCTCTTTTCTGCTCTCTTGGAGACATTGATGTATGTCTCTTGGGAAAAAAAAATGTCCTGCTCTCCCATCCATGGTGCTGACACATTGGTCTTGTCACTGCACAGTGACTGATAATAATAATGGTTGAAATCACTTTCAGATATACTCACAACGAAATATGGTCTAAACTGAACTTGAAACATTGTTCATGCTATAATTGCTAGAGGAAAATGGTCTTAATGGTTTCTGTTGTTACTGTTTTGTTGGGGTTTTTTTTAAATGTCTCTCTCTGAACCGTGCAATAAAGCAGGAGAAGACTATGCTAGTGACACCCATGTCAGGAAATTCATGCCTAATTCAGATTTACCTGCCATTTTTGAGATGCAAAAGTTTATTTATGTATCTGCAGACAGTTGTACCTATGGGTATAGCTAAATAATTGCATTTCAGATTGTTTCTGTAATCTTTAAGAAAATGATCCTTGATTTGATCCTTCACAGGGTCCCATGTTTGTTTTCTGAGCAAGGCCTACCAAGCTCAGAATTTTTTATTTGTGCCTTTGGTGATTTTAGCCTTGCTGGCATGCTGATTAGCGTGTATACAAAGGCCTGAGGAAAGCACTAAGATAGGTGTGACCAAAAAAGTACTGGCCAAAACAAGACTCCTTTGGGAAGGCTGGAGGTCGGTAGAGGTGTATTGTCTTTCAGATTGTTAGGATGACAATCACAAGACAGCTCTTGGCAAACAGTATTTTCAAGATACTATTAGCATGAAGGTAAACTTTTAAACAGCAGTGAAAGTGCCAAAGCCTGAATAGACACGGGACTGATTAGAAATGCCCCTTAGTCAGTCTTAATACTAATGTCAGAGAATAAGGATGATTTGGTGTTTGAAAAAGTGGACGGAGACATAGAAACTTGAGGCTCAACTCATTCCAGGCATGCCTCTCACTTCCAAACATGATTTAATGGTGCTTTTCTAACAGTAACATAAAAGTAACAGTACTCAGTCTCCATCATAAAATTGCAACTGGATATTAAGAGAACTGGAAAGCCTCTCTTTTAACAGCTGGATTGATGTGTTTGGTTTATTCAGAAAAGCGAAAGAAAGGCTGAGAAAAACTATGACTGCTGTCTGTGAATGGCTTTCTGTGCTAAACTGCAAAATCAGAAAAAAATTGCTAAAAGGAATAAGTTATACTGGTAAAAGAGCCCCTGAGCACCCTAATGAAATAGATTCATGCTGGAAATACTCTAGTCTTCAAAGCACTGAGGTTGTGGAACAATGTTTCAGAAGGAGGAGCAGTAAAATACTTCATTAGTTCTTAGATAACTTATGAAAGGCATAGAATATAATTCTTCACCATGACAAAGAACAGGATTTACAAACTTTTCAACTGTAGTAAAACTTGTTCAATTCTGTGCTCCAGGCAGAGCAACATAGAGAAGAAAGCTGATCAAAGGACATGATTATCCTGCTCTATTCTGCACTGGTGTGGCCTCACCTCGAGTACTCTGTGAAGTTTTGGGTGCCAAAATATAAGAAAGATATAAAAATATGAGAGAGTGTCCAAAGGAGGTGAAATTTGGGAAGCCGTATGAGGAGTGCCTGAGATTGCTTGATCTGTTCAGGCTGGAGGAGAGGACACTGAAGGGAGACATTGCAGTTACAACTTCCTCGTGAGGAAAAGAGGAGGGGCAGGCACTGATTTTGCTCTGGTGGCTGGTGATAGGACCCAGGGAATGTCATGAAACTGAGTCAGGGGAAATATACCTTAGATAGCAGGAAAAGGTTCTTTGCCCAGAGGGGGTGTTGGGCACTGGAACAGCCTCCCTAGAGAAACAGTCACAGCACCAAACTTGACAGAGTTCAAGAAGTGTTTGGACAATGCTCTTGGGCACATGGAGTGACTCTTGGGGGTGTTCCTGTGCAGGGTCAGGAGCTGGACTTTGATGATCCTTGTGGGTCCCTTCCAGCTCAGGATGTTCTATGTTTTTTTGATTCTTTGACCCCTTTAGTAAGACTTTGCCATCACCCTCTACAATACTGTTTTTTCAGAAAAATCAAAATTCTTCTGTTTCTAATGCTGTTAACCTGACTTATTTTATGGATACTAAACTGTGTTTAAAATAAAACAGCATATGCAGAGCTAAGATCAGCTGTTATTCCAATTGTTTATGATATGAAGAAGTAACTGTAGTTTTGGAGATACAGTTATCCAGAAGGCACAAGGAGCCATGAAGTTTAAAATTAAAAATAGCATGCCACTGATCTGTGATGAAGTTATAACAGCTTTATGGCCATTTCTCCAGCAGGCTGCCTTTGCTTTACAGGCCTGGGTGTGCCATTAAATTCACTATGAAAAGCAAGCTGGGAAAGAGCAGAGAAACTTCATGTCAATAAATATATCGGGAATTAAAAATGTTCCTTGTGAGGGAGTCAAAGGATTTGGTTAATAACAGTATTAATCATTTTCTAATTCCACCTTCTTCTTTCCCAGCTAGCATATAGATGTGGTCTTATTTTGATGAAACATTTGCTGGCAGCAGAAAATTTAAAGAAAGCAGATTAGCATTGTGTACTGCAAATACTACGTTTTTCAGTGCTTTTATACCTTAAAAATATCAGTGAGGAAAAACAAATCAATCTGAATTCCCAGGGAGTATGGTAATGCCCAGATTCAGGAGAATCGTTAAGTCAAAGCTTTTCTATTAACTCCAACATACAAAATTAAAATTTGCCCATACAAAAACTACTATATTTCTTGCTGTTGAGACATACCAGTTTTTCTAATATACCTACAGAAAGACTCAGGAAAACAAGAGGAAACAGTACATTGCGAGGTGACTAGAGGATAGGTTGCTTCTGGGCATTAACAGAAGTTGAAACCCAAACCCTTAACAATCCCAGACCTGTAGGCCTCAAGTCTATGATTGTGTTCTGTGTTCCCAGTTTCTTACTGCCTAAGCATGAGGGTTTGCCCTGGGACCTTAGAATGGCTGACAATTTTTCAGCTTGACTTTAATATTATTTTAAATCACTGAAATAATTAATTTTAAGAAATTCTTCATGCTTTGTTTTTGCTGTGAGGGATTTTACTAGACAGGTTTAGTGAAGCTTACCAAGCTTTAGTTTTTAAGAAGAAAATGGCAGCCTGCAAGCAAGGCTTTGCTGTGTATCACAAACATTTTTTGCTGGCACTTGACAAACGAGGGTGTAACTGAAGGAAGCTTGAGAAAAGGAGATTTTTGAAGACACATGGCTAATTGATAATCCAGTTTTCTCATGCTCAAGAGAGATTTTCATCAGCTAGTCACTTTTTGCACAAAGCTTGTCATATGTTTAAACAAAAGATTCCCCAAAAGATAACTCATTTATCTTATTTTATATTACTTTATTGATTTTATGCTATACCATATCAATTGTTATGATTGCAGTTTGAAAAACATCATATCCCTGTGGCTTGAAAAAAGAATTCTTGAATTTCCTCCAAGAAGATAAAGTACATTGTTGAAATTATATCTATTGAAAAAGATTTCTGAAGGCAAGAGATTATCCAAGATAGCAAGCAATTTAGCAAATTAGTGTAGAATTTCAGTAAGCATCCAGACTAAATTAGTGTGGAATTCTGTGTTATAACTGGGGTTAAAAACCTTTTATACCCTCATAATTTTGACCCTGTGAATGATCACCTACTGTCATGAGAGTAGAGTTAAGACAATGTCATGTTGTTGCGAGATATCTGTGCTAAGAAGGGAGAATAGCGGCTCCTGTTAGTGTTCTGCATTGTATTAGTTTCTATATTCCTCTGAATGAAAAGCTGTGATTTACAGGTCTATGAGTTGATATTTCACTGTGTAAAAACCAGGATGCAGCTGGTATCGCCTGTGCTGTGATAGGACTTTGGCAACAGTCCTTTTTGTCTTTTTCAGAGGTGGACACAGATGAAAATGGATAGGGGGGTCATGAAAATGAAGTTGTCTGTGACACCTGAGCGAGGTAGCTGCAAGTTGTGAAATCATCTCTTGTACTATAGAGTGAGAGAGGGGAAAGATTTACATTGAGAGACAGACAATGGCTCCCTCTTTGTCAGGAAGGATGTTAAACAGTATTGATTAAATGTACTTTTGGATCCCTCAAAATAATGCTAATTTCAAACTCCTAAAGAAACTCGAGTTCATAGTAGGCATGCAGTAAACCTGGGGTTCAAGGTGATAGTCATTCATTTTTGAACAAAATAGATATTCATATACAGACCAGAATTATAGTATGTGATGTAATACTTGTGTCTGTATTGCATTTCATTCCTGACGGCAATGAAGCAACTTTAGATACCTCTACAGTACAAAAGAAAATACTGACTATTATGCCTTCAATAGGTATGTACCAGGAACATATTTCAGATTTAAAAACCTCCAAACAAACAAAAAAAATACACCAAAAAAACACTCCTAAACTTTTTGGAGACAATGGACTAAAAACCTGGTGTTTTTCTTAAAAAAATGAGGGAGTTTTATTTTGTAGGGTGGAAGAGATGTAAATTCAAGGTTTTATCATGATTTTGAATCGTATTTAAAATAGTCACATCATGTGTCCACCGTAAGACAGGACCACAGATCAGGAGACAGCTGTGATATAAAAGGCTGCCTGGAAAGAGGTAATTTAGTCATGTAGATTAGGGGTTTGTGCTGTGCCATTACTCTCAGATGGAAATAAACCCATACAGAGCTTTTTGCCTATGGCATGCTATTGGTTGGCATCACATTTAGCAAAACACTGCAGTCTCCTTTTAAACTCGGTATGTGTGATTTTTTCATCGCCTGTTCTCAGACATGGAAACTGACAAATTTTTTAATGAAATATAAATGGTCATTTAATATGAAGTTAATATTTTAGTTGATATAGTAAGCTATGTGTTCCCACTAAGGGACAATTAGCTATTGCATTGAATATTTTGTGTCTTCCAGTGTTTGCTGTGGGTAATAACTAATAATAAAGAGGAATAAAGTACGGTGTCTCTCTCCTTCAAAGATTCTGTTTTGCTACAACAGACGTGGGGAGTATAAGAATAATTTTAATGTACCTACCAGAACAGAAACAATGATTAAATAAATGATTTCTTTGTATTGGGAGGATCAATCTTATAATGAAGCAAAACCCTCCTGCAGTACTTATTGATCTTAGGATTTTTCTGTGCCAAAAATAAAAAGAGTTTTTGTTACAAATTTCCTTCAATTGCTTTTACTTGGGTATAATTTTTCCTCAAACCCCTATATTGTTATAGGCTAATCAACAAGTAACACAGTCTATAATTAAAACCAAACCAAACCAAACCAACAAACCCAAACAAAATTATATTTTATTGTATCTATTGCCTTTTATTTAAAAAATGTAAATAAACCAATGTTTCTTAAGTACAAATTTTGCTTGGTGTGAAAAAAACTTACCATGTCTTTTTGAAAATGCAAGGGATTTTTATGGAAATCTTTTCTAATTCTGGTACTTTAGTCAGTAAGAACAATGCCTTTAGAAAAATATTTTTAGTACAGCACAGAAAGACATGACCTAAAAGGAAGTGATTACAGCTCATTGAAAGATTTCCACCAGTGGTACCTTAGACTTATATCTTTCCAGGATTATTACAGTGATGATGTTGACTTAATCATAACTAAATTTAGCTTGAGTTGTTATGTTTCAAGTAATAGAATGCAAGATATATCTTATGCAAAGCTCCTTGCATATTGATATAGATTTCAAAGCAGCCCCTGTTCTGAAAATGTGCCTTTTAGAAGTTAGCAAAAACCAGAAAGTACTTAGAAAGTACTTAGCACTCTGTTTCTTACTCTCTTTTAAATGTGCAAAGTGTTGTAGTAGATAAAAATTTCAATTTATTTACATTTTGGAGGATAGTACCTGATTACTGGAAAATAGAAAAAAATGGTACTGAAATGGTAAAAATAAAGTGATATAAGCAAAAATGGGTCTATTCAGTTGACCTCAAGACTGAGAACACATTTTTGGAACAAAGAACAATCAAGGATGGAGGTAATTGGGAAATGGTAAAGTGAGATAAATTGAAATAATTGATCATCGAAGGTGAATGGTATTTCATTAATCTTACATCTTTTCTGCTAAAATGACTAATTTCTTAGATGGAATTAATTCAGCGAGCTTCATCTGTATCAATTTAAGTAAATATCTTTTGCTATGTTTTTCCATGTGGCATTATTGTCTATGGTAGGAAGTAAAGGGACTGATAAAAGAACTAGAAATTGTATGAGAAACTGTCTAAGAAGGCTATAGTGGGTTACACCAAGGGCATATTAACAGGAATAACATCCCTCAGAAGCCGGTTCTGAGATTGTTCCTATTTCATGCATTAGCAACGTCAGAATATGAACAAATACAAGTCTGTGTGGTTTTTTGATTTGGGAGTCCTCGACAGGACCAAGATGACTGAAATGTTGTACAAGAAGGGTCAAATGTCCTTTCCAACTGAAGGGCCAGAAAATTGGCGGCATAAAGTGCAAAATCTCATAGTCCAAGCACTTCTCGTCTGAAGTACCAATTAAATAGCTAGAAACAAAGGAGGAGAAAGAGACCTCTCTGTTTTGGCTGATCGTATAACGACTGTGAACCATCAATATAAAACAACTTCGAAAAAATCTCATGGAATTCAAGGATGGAGTAGGTGAAATACTTTTAGGGTCAGAGGTGGGAATGATCATTCTACAAGACATTGGTAAAACTTTGCTGTGTTCTGATGTACCAGTAAATTGAGACACGTTCTAAAAGAGGTTAGTAAAATGATCAGAGCACTGAAACAACTGTATTATGAAGAAACATTAAAAGAGGTTGGTTTATTTAGCCCAGTTTGACCAAATTAAGGTTAATAGCTTATGTGACAATTCTTATTTGAGGCAAATAGAGGGAAACAAAACAATTATTGAAATGAAATTTAATGTTGTAGAAGAACAAATGTTTAAAAATTAGTAGAGAATTAACTTTGATTGAAAGGTGGAATATGACTCCTAAATTTCTAAAGAGCAACACCGTGAAAAGCTCGTAATGGCAAGGGGCAATTTCTCCTTTTCCTCTTACTTTTTGCTTGATAAAAAGCACATAAACTTACGGAAAAGAGCATGTAATTAAAGATATAGTTAAATATATTTGGTTCAGTAAATCGAATTTCTGACATGAAACTACAGGCATCTAATGTGTTGATATCTTCAAGGGGATCTGAAAGAAGATTAATTAGTCTTTTTGTGCTTATAAGAGTTCCGTGTTTCAGAACTTCTGAGTCTCTGTGAAACAGAAAGGTCCTTCTGACCCTGGAAGTCACTTTGCCCTTCAGCTTTTGTGGTTGTGCTTTTTGTCCTTGGTAAACACAGGAGACCAGGCCTGATAAACACGAAATAGATAGAGGAAGGTTATTGTCCTATGCACATATTTTCTTAGCTTTCTGGTGTTTACATGTCCTGTTCATATGGTCATGACTACACCAAACACTAACAAAACGTAAAATGGAAGTGAAAATAGAAGAAGAACTGGGATTATTCTACATCTCTAGGGTAGAACATGCTTTATGCTGGGAATCTTAATTAAAATATTCCTTGCTTTTGTAGACACCAAGGACATTGGATGGTGGTGGAACATGCCTTTGAATCCAAGTGATATTTTCCTACGTTACACAATGGCTGCAGATTTTTGACCTTTTTACAGGAGCTTAAATTTAGTGAACTTGGGTCTTGGAAAGCATTTTTATGGCTGGATATTCCTATCACACTCTGTGGCCTTTCTGAGGTAGCCAGAATGACTACCTGCAATGGTAAACATCTGGGGTTTAGAACTCAAGTCTCCCCTTCACCTTCTGTGACATTTTCAACTCTGTCTTAAAGATACCAACTTGCTTTTAAATTCATGAAGTTTATAATAAAAGAAGTGGAATCAAACTCTGTTAGTGTATTTTAACCTTTTACTTCTCTTTCAAAGAGCTTTCAAGAGTCTAGAGCAGGCCAGAACAAAATCTGGTGAAGATTTCTTAGCAAATTGTACCTCATGTGTTGATTGGGTATGGCGATGATGGTACAATCAGCTTAGTCAGATAGGAAAAGTCCTAACAGATTTCATTTTCTTCCGAGAAATTTCCTTTCTACAATAACTACAAGGTGGATTCCAGATTCAAGGCTAAGGTTAGATGACTTAAATATTTTTGCCTTGCCTTTAGTTGCGAAAACTCAAATCCTAAACAAGTGTCACTAGTATCACTGTTCAAAGTTATCTCAGTACAGAGGCCATCAAGTCCACTGTTTTAAGCCAGTAATGATATTAAATCTACAATCAGATATTAAATCTACAACTTAATGAGTATTAAAAATGAAAATATATATAAAAACTTTCCCGACATTTTAGAAGATTTGTCAGCAATTTATTTGTACCTGTTTTTCTGATTCCAGCCTCAGACTATAAGGTATAAAAGTATTTCTGTCTTGTATTGATCAGAAAGCCAGCAGGTGACTCTTGATTTGAATGAGCTGACTTGAAGTTCAACTTTCTCTTTCCATTCAGTGACAAAATATTGCTCTGGGTACAAAAATTAATTAGATTTTAGAAATTACTGTATAGTGCAATATCACTTCATCTTAGAGACAAGCTATTTCAAATGAATCAGAGCCTTTCTGCTTAAAAGAGGAAAATCAAGGAGAAAAACGACAATGCTAATGTGAAATCCTTTCTGATTTTGATGATGAATTTCAGCACTTTCTTCTGCAATTTATTGTGGTACGGCAACATGGAGTTCAAAAGCACAAAGGATTGAGTTGTCTCTCACCATGTTCACGTGTGATTTTGAGTGCTCAGAACAGTTTTCACAACAGAAAGAAGAGTTCAAGTACAGTAAAACATTTCCTGCTGTTAGCAGCATCCCTTTGGCACTCCCAGTCCTTCAGGTCAAGCTCCTTGTTCAGTACATCGGATTTCTGGGGCTATAACGAAGTCTGTTTTGCAAAGGGCTGAAGG
Source organism: Oreocharis arfaki (assembly GCA_013398015.1). Taxonomy (NCBI): domain Eukaryota; kingdom Metazoa; phylum Chordata; class Aves; order Passeriformes; family Paramythiidae; genus Oreocharis; species Oreocharis arfaki. Next base: position 1,125,209 of record VZRR01012213.1, read on the forward strand.
ATATACCATCTATCCAAGATGTCCATTCGTTATGGTGAGGGAATACTATGTATAGCCCCATTCAAATAAAAGTGGAGTTGCCTATGGCTGGAATTTGATGGACATCTGCAACTCTAGTTGGATGTATTTTAACTATATTAATAAAATTACTAAAAGGGTGAATGAGAACGTTAATCTCTTGGCCAGTGCTTTTTTCTTGTTTTCCAGTAAATCGACACATTTGGCTCCTTTCATTTTCACTTGAGATGAAATGATGAACATTCGATCCTAGTAATTATTGGAAAGGAGGCTTTTGCTGGGACTATTATTGTAATTGACCTACTCCTTTTCTTTTTGTTAAATATTAGTCTAATATTTTGCTTTTTCCTCTTGAAAACTTCTGATTTTAACTGTAGATGTTTGAGTCCCCTTGGCTGAAAGTTTTGCACCCACACAATGTGCCACAAAAAAAAAAAAAGAAAATCTACCCAAAATCTCGAGAAGGATGAAATAATTGTGATGGTTATTAAAAAAGGAGTGAGAGCAGTTTCAGAGCAGTGAGGGTAGGATCAGGCTCTGTGACTGACTATAGGCAACTGCCCTAAAATAACGCTTCAGGGGAATAAAATCCTATTTCTTTTGTTGTTATTGCCATTTGGCTGAAAAAGAATTCACTAATGAATTATTTTAACTGAAAGGCATATTAATTTTTCCTTTCGCCTTAAAACCAATTTAAACAATTTTTATTGAAGCAACTTTACTTTCCCACATATATACAAATATTTATTCTCCTCAACTCTCCAGAGCTTATTGATTTCTGTTGCCTTGCTTTCTTTTGCTTCTAACACAAAATCTCTTTGTCTTGCATTCTATCAAAAGAAAAAACCTTTGGAAAGTTTGACAAGCCGATGCACTACTAGCAAGTCTGCCTACAGTATTCTTCAAGGATAAAGACATTTTGTGTTGTATTTAGATATGCTGTCTTCATACCACTGCTACATTTTAAATTTTCAGTGCCTTAAGTAGCTGATGGATAGTAATTACCAGTATAATATACACTGGGGCTTGGCTATTGCATATGTAACTCTCAGGTAATGTGTTTGCTTTGAAGAGCATAGCATGTACTAACATGAAGTGGTTGAGAGGCTGTGGTTAGAAGCAAGTGTAGCTGAGTCCTGTATGGTGCTTCTATCCTTTTCCTCATGGGGTTTCCCCTCCTGTCCCCACTGCTTTTGCAAAAAAAAGAGGCTGAGAAGGTTGCATTCTACATAGTGGTCAGCAGTCACAGCTCCTGGTCTGTCAGCAGCTCTGAGACGAAGCCATAAACAGTGGTAGCTGTTGATGGAAAAAATAACCATTTTATGTGAATTAACAGCAGGCTGGGAGAGCATAAACCTAAGCCTAATCTTGGATACTTGGACCAGTACTGTTGCAGTCAAGTGCATAAGTTAAATGGTATTTCTGCTGAAAATATTATAAAGCAGAACTGTTTCAGTTTTGCAGATTATAGCCTTTTTTTTTTTTTTTCCTGAGCTTGAAATGCTTAGACCAGAAATCTTTTATGTTTTTAATCATCCTGGAATAACTTACGGAATTTTCCTCTCCACATGAAAAATTCCATCTAGACAAAAACCTGTTATAATTTGAATAATAAGCAGGTTTGGTAGAAACTGGTAGATCTGCAGTGTCTTGTTCTCACTTTTATTTCTTGCAAAAGCAGAGAAAATGAGAGAATTGATAAGAGGATTTCTGTTTTACTGGGTTCCTGCTTTCTTTTTAACTTCAAAAAAGTTATAGTTGTTTTTGATATCAATAGTGCTTTTCAGTGAAGAAAAAGATTATTGCCTAGCAGACATTAACTTGTGTCATGAGGATAATTATCTTTTCTTAAATGTGAGAAATGTTTGGATTTGTGACTAGCTAAATCTGTCAACACTTGCAGAAGAGTTCGTTGTGATTTACAGGAGGAGAACACCAAGCCTTCAGAGTTCAGTATCTCTTTATTGTGCTTACTATTCCTGTGAAAAGATGCCTTTTGAAAGCCAGCATAATCCCTACGAGTAATCTCCTTAAGAAAACTTTGGCAATGTATTCCTGCCCTGAATTCTTCTCTGGCATGAATGATACAGCCCACATAGCTGATTCTTGGTTACCGGACACCTACAGCCTTTAAACCATACAAAACAGAAGCAGGCATAATGCTTGACAAAAATAACCCGTTTTTTCAAATTAAATTATTGTTACTTTGGTTCAGCAAGGTGAAGCCTAATTAATCACTGCTTTTTGGTATACCAGGATGTCTAAAGTTTAGAAAGAACTTGAGATCTAAATCTTTAAATTTATCTGAAATTGGGCATTTATATACATTCTAGGCTGAAAGCATTCCCTTTGAAAACACCCTGGACTATTGCAGTTGTTTAGAGAGCAGTTTGGAGAAGAACAGACGTTCTCCATGACACCCATGAGTCACTTTCTTTTCATAATTGTTACGATTGGTGGTGAGAAGCAATTAAAATATTTAGCTTAGATGTCTTACTAATCGTCCCTAAGGATACCACTGTTCTCTGGTCGTTGGTCATCCTGACACAGCCCCTGCTCAAATGAGACTGATATTTTAGAAAGCAAGAGTAAATGTGTGAAAGCTCCATGCAGTTACTGTGCAGGAAGTTTTACTTCTGTACTGTACAATTCTTCCTTCCGTATATAAATGACACTGCATAGCATAACAAAATAACTCTTACACATTTTCAGTAGTATAACAGTTATGTGGAGACAAGCTGAGGATTGTAAATTCAGCTAGATGTGAATTCACGTACTTCTAAGACAAAAATGTAGGGCATATTTATTGCACTGGTGAATTGATTCTCGAGGTATAACAATTACTAAATCCATAGTGTTGGCATAGGTAACCAATTTTTCTTCCAACCTTACAGCAAAAGAATATCTACCCAAAAGCCCATTTTAAAACCAATTTAGAAATATCACAAGGAGTTTATTAGCAAGAGAAAGGTGGGATGTTTTGCTGGGAAAATTCACTGCGGTAATGAAGTGCTTGGGTTTAGAATCTGTACTTTAAATGTTTTTAAATAAATTTCTGTATGTATCCTGTTTTGAAAACTGCAATTGTTCCTGAAGTTTCACTGCCCAAGCAACTTTGCTTCTGCCTGGTATTATACTTATGAACCGCCTGACCTGTTTGATAATTTATCTCGAAAATTTTGATGTAGTACAGGCTAAGAGAAGAAGCAAATATGTTCTTTCTAGTGTGAAATGTATTAGGTTTTTGCCTCACCCAAATGGTTCTCCTTTTGAATAACAATCAGAGATGCTTCTATTTTGAGAGGTAAAACAGAAGCCATGAGGTCTCTGACTTGCAAAGTGTACAGTGTATGTTTAATGCTTTTACAAATCAGAGGAAGTCTTGTTCTTTGATAGTCAGTTGAAATTGGGTTGTATTTCACCCTTGCTCATTATAACTCAAATTACCCACCTACAGACCAGGGTCCCAATAATTGTTACCTTCTATTATGAATTGCAGAGAAAGCTTTGTTTAGTTGCACACATTTCCTAATATTTGAATATTTTAATCTTCCTACAGCAGTGCTGCTTTGAGGTGTGATGGCTTTGTGTTGTTTGGGGTTTTTATAAGGAAAATATAATTATCCAAATCTAGGATTTAAATACCCAGTAACCACAGATAAACCAGATACCTTTAGGAAGTGAACACAAACCAGCCCATCTGTATCCCGATGCTCAGTTACTGAAATAATCTCTGAAACACAACTGATTAGGAACGTACAAGTTACTGTGTTTTCTCTACCTTTACCTTTGTAGCATAGAGGAAAATAAAATCTTTTGATTAGAAGATAAAAATGGAGAACATCAATAGCAAAAATTATTTAACTCTAAGAATTATTTCCCTTACAGGGATAGAAGAGGAAAATTATTTACTATCTGAATAGATGATCAGAAGAAAATGTTTTAAATGCACAACTCAAATGCATGACTGAAATTTTAATATTTCTGCTAGAAACAGACAATTATCTTGTTTCTTTAACAAAAATCTAAACTAAATTTAAAAAAGAAGAAATTCGCTGGAATTAAAATTGTGCTATCATCTGTAAGGGCTATAGTCAACCCAGGTGTTGCCCCTTCTCTGATAATGAGTTGTGGGCTGATTTAATAGAAGCACTTTAAAGAAACTTTTTTTCATATTAAGTGGATAAATTTCGCCATAAAAGTCAAGGCCTTATTATTATGACACATGCTTCTCTTATATTTTTATGATACATATTCAGTTTGAAGGAGAAAATGACAAACAGATGTCAGGTGACCATATCCTTTATTTTCCTACCAAAGTCTCATAACTGCCCATTCTGCCCTCTAAGAGATAAAATCAGACATAGAAATATTGGCAATATGTTCAGAAACAAAAGTATCTCTTTTATTATAGAGCCCATCTAGAAAATACAAGCTATATTACTTTTAGCAATTACAGCATTTTTCGCCCCCAGCTAGATGTACTCATTTATGTCATTACAGATGATAGAGATAAATGGGCATTGTGCTAGAACCTGCCCCCAGTGCCCAATTCTTTTCTGTTTCTACTTTCCTTTTGTATCTCTCTTTCAATTGCCCTATATATTCTGTGTTCAATTCATCTTCACTTCTTTGCAAAGAGAGTACAAATAAGGTGTAACACATTAGCATATCTGATCAGGAATGCTAAATATGTAACAGCTCAGCTATAAATGACTACAGAAATAGAAATGTAGCAGAAAATCAGTGCTTTTGTTTTTGTGGAAGTTTGATTTAGGATTCAAATTTATTGCAGTGAGCCATGAATGTAAGAAATCAATAAGAACAGAATGTTAACTCCAGTAAGAAGATTAGGGTGCAGCAAAAGCAAAAGTTTTTTCTGGTTTCCCATGAAATGTCTGCCAACCCCATCATTGTATTATCCTCCCTGGATTCTGCACAGTGTCAGGAAGAGAATATATGTAGAGTACTTATAAAACAAAAGAACTTTAAAACACTGCAGAAATGAGCAAAATGGTGTCATATGAGAACGTTCTCCACTTTCTCCATCTGCCCTAAAACAATGAGATTACCATGAGTTATAATTTCCTGGAACAGGATCTGTAATCTATGTGAAGAATTCTTGTATTCCCAACAATGCAGTGCAGTTGAAAAGCTGAATTAGAAGTATTGTTTTCTGTCTTGTTGTGTCTCCACGTATCCTGATAACATTATATTTTGTGGGAAGGAAGAAGATGAAAGTATCTGAGATAGCATAAAATAAAACACTATATACTCTAATTTTAAAGACTAAAATTATTTAGAAGAAATACTTTTAAAAACTGCTAGTTTTTGGTATGTAGTAAATATACTGAATTCCTGAAGTGCTGTGTTGACCTGAAATGGGTATTTGGCTGATTTCAGCACAGTTCACCCTTCAGGAAAACAACATGAATGGCAAACTCCTTCATCTCACATCAGGCCACTCTCTTGACAGAAGAAATTTGGAAGAGAACCCAAATATCTAAATTCCTTGCTAGTCAGGTTTGTATATGCACACTGAAATCAAAGAAGGTTAGAGTTATATGTTGGGAATAACCCATACAATTTCCTTATACTTGAATATTCTGCATGGGTGTGCACCCCAGTGAGGGTGATGCCAAAGAACAGTACTCATCAGAGGCGGAAAAAATTAACAGGAGAATGACCAGAAGTATCCTTCAAGATACATAACTCATGTTCCCCACAAACTTTTGCACAATTTTTTCATCTTTTACTTTTAAATTGCTTGGGGCAATTTATTAAGTGACTGGCATATTACATAGCTTCACACACGACCCATGGAAGAGGTGCATGGATCAGAGGTGGGGCTGAACCTCGTATGACTTCAGATGGTCGGTCACTGAGCAGTATTGTGGGGTTGGGTATATCCTGTTCAGAGTTAAAATAATCACACTGACATATTAACATGGAAAAGGTATGCCATTGTCACATACAGAAATAAAGCTGTATTGTGGGAACATCCTCTTCAAAAGACAAAAAAAAAAAAAAAAAAAAAAAGAAAATGTTTTGGAAAAAACACATCTTCTGTTGTTTACCTCAACTGTATTTGGAATAACACCATATCACATCTCTGTTGCAGGATAGGTGGAGGTTTTTTGGTTCGAAAAATTACCTACTTGAAAAGAAAGGCCAGAAACATCTAGATTAAATTAAAGGTATTCAGTTTTTACATACTGTCAGTGTGCAGTCAAATGCAACCTTCACCTCAAGGACAGAATTTTCTGTTTCATTATATCAGTTACCTTCTATCTTTTAGTGAATCTCACCACTGTTTTTCTGGTTTTCTCTTTCCTGTACAAAATGTGCAGCTGCTTTCAAGAGAGTTGAATTACATATGCAACTATAGTGAATGATGATAATGGGGGTGAGATGAGTGAGTTGCTTTGATGTTTTCATGCAATCATTTATATAAGCAAATTTTACATTTAACTTGGTTCCCCATAGTTTTAACAGTGGTGTTTGCCAAAGAGCACTTTTAAAAGTGGATAAAGCATTAAAAAATGATAAAGCTCTTTGAAAAATATTTAGCTGGATGTCTATAGAGAGGGAAGCGATTAAAAGAAAAAAAACCAGGAAAGATTAAATTTCCAATTTTGAAAAATTTCCCATATAGACTTAAAAAAACCCCCAAATCCCACAGTTATGAAAGTATCACATTTTCAAATTGAAAAGTTCAGTTTTCTCTTGGAATAGCTTCATATGTTCTGTAATAAAGTATATGGAGCTCTTAACGAATATAGGATATTTCCAATTTATAAAAAGATGAATGTTCATATTATATTAATAGATCTTAGGAACATATTTGGTTCATGTTGACTTCTTAGATAACACTTGAAATCTATACTTGAAGCAATTAAGTGTTTAAAATATTGATTCTTTTTTTCTGAGAAAGTGATTTCCTACCAGTGCCAATCTTCTGCAACATGTGACAATAACTTGCACTGCTTCCCAAACCCAGACACTAAGTGGTATCCCTTGAAAGACAGAGTTAATTGCTGGTAGGACAAGACAATGGGAACTTTTCTAACACAAAACTTGACAGCAAACAGAAGGTCTTCTGTTTTGCAGTCTCTTTCATAATCGTTTTTCTACCTTTGCCTTTCTGTTTAGTAGGTGAGTGCTAACCAAACCATGTAAACTTGCCTTTGAGTTCATCTGAATTGTCTTCTAAAATTCACTGCACTGCAGGACTTACCAATATTTTGCAACACTGTCTGCATTGCAGGACTGAAAATTTTTTTAAGGAAAGATAGTACTGTAGAATTTTGCACTGAATAAGGAGCAGAGCAGAGATACATTAGCCCTAGAGCATTCCAGGGAATTACCTGCAATTCAGAAATGTCTAAATCTGGTTTTCCTATTTCTAGTCCAGTAGGGAATAATTTTCCCTAGCTTATTTATCAGGAAAATATTTTATTTTCTTCCCTTTATTGAATTTTAACTGTGACAACTGCCAAAACAGAACAACAAATTTCTGTTCTTTTAGTCTTTGCTGGCTGGACTTCAAAAGTTGGGGTTTTTTCCTTTCATGTTTTTCTCTTAAAAAAAAAAAAAAATTATGCCTCTTTCTGATTAATTACAGAATTACGAATGTAATGAATAGGAATCCCAGTCAATTACTCTATGTTCTTGTTGTGTATGCAGAGATACCAAGCAGCAGAAGCAACAACTCTGTCTCAGATCTTATATGACTTCTTAATTACTCTACCTTCCATTTTATGATTCCTCATAAAGTCCATGTGATGGAAAGCAGAAATACAACATATAAATCAATGTGCTCCTGCCCTAGGTACCTGTGCTCAGCATGAGCCAAGTCCTGTTTTTATTGCTGCTTCTTCCACACGGGCATTGCAGATAGAGAGCATGGGAAATTACTCCTTTTTAAACTCCAGCAGAACGAATCTCCATTCTCCCCAGTAAATGATGCAGCCCGATGACACAGAACTGCTGCTACACATCTTAGCCTCTTTCTCCAGAAGTGCTTTTGTTTTTAATTCCAGCAGCGATCAGATGGAAAATACTCACACGCTTTTTTCATGCCAAACTCTGGAACCCAAATCTGACTCCTGGCAGCTCCCACTCAGCCCCTACCATGCCCAGGTTCCTGGACGCACTGAGGGGCAGTGTTTTGGCACAAGAACAGGGAGAGGGAAAGTCAGAGCATGCAGATGGATGCAGATGCCCAGGGCTGCGGTGAGTCCAGAAGCCAGTTCGTCCATTTCGTGGGTGAGTGGGCAGCACCTCCCATGACAGGCACTCTGAATAGAAGGAAAGGCAGTGTGCTTTTGACCCAAACAGCACTTCCTTAACAACAAGGCAGACCTGAATTTGTGGATAGACATGTTTAGGATTCCCTGATATTCTCTAGCAACCCAGTGGACTAAGATGCAAAGTATTAGCTTTACGTGGGCTGCTCCATAGAAGGAGTAAAAGATGCAACTCTTATGTTGGTCCCATAGGCAAGGTAATCACAATGTTTAGGGGGCTGTGTTGTCCCTTGCAGGGTAAGGAATGCCAAGCCAGGCATATTTTCACCAGCCTTTGGTATCTAAATTCAGTAAAAGGAAGAAGTAAACATAGTTACGAAACATTCGACTGCAATATGAACATAAAATTGCGTAATTCCACAATTGCATAATCTCAATTCTCATTCTCTGTAGGTCCATTAAAACTCAATGGTGGGCTGCAGCAGGATTTTCTTTCCAGAACACAGACTCAGGACAGCAGCCAAAACAGGAGTCTCGAGTCCCATTTGAGGGGTTTGTATCTTGTAATAATTAATAGCAATGTCAGAGTCAATTTCTTTCTCAGTATGCTCTTTTAACCTCTTAATTTTGTGATATGATAAAAGACTTTGGGACACTTTTGTTCAAACACTGAAATGTTCTCATACCTGGGTTTATCTAGTTTAGAGTTCTTGGGAATGTGCACATATGTCGCATACAGTATTTTACTAGAACCAATGATTTTAATAATTATTAATCTATATTATTTAATTAGTTAAGAGTTTTAAGTGCTTCTAAGTTTTATGAAGATTTTTAGATAATTTGCAGAGCAGTTAAATCATCAATCACTAACACAAGGAAAAACTAATTTTGTTAAACCAGCTTATACCAGAGTGTTTTTTTTGTGTTGGGAGGTAAAGCTAGTAACCTTCTTGTAATGTCAGAGAGGTAATTATTGCTTGTCAGTTGTGTCAGCACATACTGCTTTTTAATGTTCTTTTTTTTCCTCCTAAACCTTTTTTTAATCTTATTTATCAGATATATTTGCAAAGTAACATGGCAGCTAAAGGACCATTTCAACCTTGAGCTGCATAAAGCAGAGATATTTATGCCTCTCATAGAGCAGGAAGATAATAGACCCCATCTGTATAGTGACAATGAAGGTGGAATATTGCAGTGAGAGTTTTAGACACCTTATTTCTTGAAAAATGTAGACAAACTGGATGGAATTCAGAGAAAAACAATGGATAATAATCATGAAGATGGAGAGATTGCTACGTAAGGAAAGATTAAAAGAGACTCAGCACTCAGCTGTAACAAAAAAACCCTTCATTTTTTGAAGATACATTCTCCAAACCTTATATATAAATATAAACCTGCATATGTATAACTGCCATAACATTCACAGCATTTTCCATTTCCTGTACCAATGGTAAATAAAATGTGTTTTTCTGCAGACTGAAAGTCAGATAACAGGCAATTCAGGAATTACTGTGGGCATCAGAGTGAACTTCAGCAGGAGGACAAGCCTTCTGTCCTCCATCACGCCATGTTAGTTAACCTACAAAAAGCTATGACACTGGTTCAAGTCATTCTCCAAATAACCTAGAATGTCGTGTAAGCTTCACTCTTGCAAGCTATGATACAAATGTAGGCATAGCATTAATATTTCACTTATTAATTGAGTATCCCAGTTCCCAGTAACTGTTTAGAGCTCAAAAATGGATAAAAGACATCATACTGCCTCCTCGAATAAGCACTCTGCTTCTGCCTCAGCATCAAGCTTAAATCATCCTGGAAGCCAATTCTGAGATCAAACCCTAGCAAAGGTTTATGCTTTTGCACAACAGCTGAGGTGAATGCTAAATTTGCTTTATCTCTTTCAAGGAGCTCGTCCAGTCTTGCTGCCTTTGCAGCCACTGACAAGTTGACAATGGCTCTGAATGGACTCAGGCTGCTCCGGCAGGACAGTTATGTGGGAATATAGCAAGGTCTGAATTTCAAGCAAAATATATCCAAAACGAACAACAAGTGTATACAGTTTAACACTTCATTAGGTGTGTTTTTCCCCAATCTATTTAAGCATATTTCCAACTTTTTCTGACATATGAGACAAATTGAAAAATGCAGTGCTATCTTGCTTGCATGAGAGTCCACATCTATGGTCACATGTAAATGAGCCCGGGTTTTAGGAAAAAGGATAGTCTGTTTAAGGTATTTGAGTTTGAAATGATTACTAGTTTTGGGTCTTAACATCTGAGAGGCCTGGAGTCCATAACAGATAGAAGTCCCTCATCTGCAGATTTATACTCTGTGATATAAATCAGAATAGCTCATTGAATTTCATGAAAGGACACTGATTTTACATTTGGTTTCTACTGAACTTGAGTACTTAAAATGACAAATGTGTTGGGGAAGTGACTCATGAGAATTATCGAGTGGGAATGAAGCTGTTTACTGCGCCTTTAAAACAGAAATGATGGTGACACATGCCACAGATTCTGTGTTGCAGATAAGCAAGTAGGGGAGACTAAAATGAGACAGCAAATCACTTACATCCTAGACTAGGCACTGAATGCAGTGTTCCAGTGGTGAAAGTGGAACTGTGTCAAAGTCACTGTCTTGTGCTCTGTGCTGTAGCTAAGTTTTCACTTTAAATACAGAAATCTGATTAAATCTGTACTGTCAAAACAGTAGCTGAGGGTGGGTATTTGAAATGAAAAATACACACTGTTGGTTGCAGGTTTGTTTGTTTCTTGAAGATTGGAAAAAATGCTGTGAAGGAAATAGAGCGCTGAAATTTTAGATTTCCACTGGGAACTCTATTACTTGGCAGTTGATATGTTTCTCATCTCCTAGAAATAATTATGTATTCAGGCCCCTCAGTTAAATTGGCACATTAAGATTTCTGACTTAGTGTCATAACTGTAAAGCAGAAATCCTGCAAGCCAGTGGCAGGTGTGCCCTTTGGGTTCCATCCTGTGGGGGGGTTCAAAGACACGGGGGAGACACTCATTGCTGTGCTGGTGTCAGAAGGTGTGTCACTCTCCTGTTGTGGTCTCAGAGGCAGTGTTTCTTGCAGGGGCTCTTGGAGAAGAGCTGGCACTTGTGCACTGAGTAGGACAGCTTGAACAGTGGCCTCTGGGCAGGCTGAGAAGCTGTCTCACTGATGTCAGCATGTGTAGCTGGCACTCAGTTGGAGACAGAGTTAATCTCATCAAACATGGAGCAGGAAGATAATGCAGAGACGAGTGCTCCCCATTGGACTGAGGGAGTGGGAAACAATGAAGCTTTTCCATTATATATTCATTCCCCAGCAGATGCAGTGAAAGCAGAGGAAGAGGTTTACACTGAATGGCTTTTGGCAGAAGAGCTCTTTCATGTCCTGAAACATCAAGCGGGTAGAGAAGAACCACCCTGCAGAGCAGTAGCTTTGAGGGCTCTGTGGCAGGTGCAGCCAAATCCCAGTATCAACAGCCTGCTGCCTCCTCCTCCTCCCCTGGCCTCACACAGCTGCAGAGGCAGACCCTCCTTCTGGAAGCTGCCACCACAGTGAGAAACATGTCTGCAATGCCAAGCTGGGAGATGCAAGGCATATAAGCATGTCCAATGCACTTTGTATCAGCCAGCCGTATTTTTGTGCTGTCAGTTAAGGAAAAGGAACTCAGCTTGAGGAAGGGGTAGGAGTATTGAAGAGCAAGGCAGTTAGGGGCATGAGGTAGGAAGAAGTTTGTTTCACTGCAGAAAACATAACTGAAATGCTGCATGCATTACTAATCATTCATATCACATAAATATGTTATTGAGAAGAAAAAGAGCCAAGAAGGTCTGTGGTAAGATGAAAAAGGAATAATGAATCTGTCTCATACAGGGCAACTGAAAGTCTTAGTCTTCTTTAGCCCGAAGGCTGAGAAGAGATATGGTATCTTTTTATAAGTGCATCACTGGAGAAAACATAAAGGTAGGAGAAGGGCTAAGAATCTCTAAATTGGCTGGGAACTTAAACCTAACCAACAAAGCAGTAAGGTTCCTGCTGTGGGAATAATAGGGTAAAAAAACCCTTTGCCTTGTCAGAAATGAGGGCCAATAAATATACAATGTCATGCCTACTTTTTTAGAGCTCTGTTCTTGAAAACAAAGGAGGCTGTGTAGCTTTCAGTTCATTGCAAAGGATCACTGAGAAAAGGTGCGTGTTGTAGAACACCATTTTATGTTCTGTGAGACATCAAATAACCTGAAACTTCTGAAAAACCTCTGGACCTGGCACAGCTAATGACATTGCAACCTTACATAGGTGACAGATACCTCTGATAATAACCACAGAAGTTTTGCCTATATGAAGAGCATAGAATTAGGGCTGTCCTATTCTGTAACTGGGGGAAAGGGGTGTATTACAATTGTTTACCTCTTTCTTTGATTATGCAAGTGCTTGCTGGTTGCAGAGATTAACATAGGAAGCCAGCTGTGCCAGAGTGCAGATTTCCAAGCTGAATAGTAAACTGAGTGCACTGCAGCTTAGGGATCACAAAATACTATTTCCCTGCTCTCTGCGTTTGCAGCAATAGTTTGGATTGAGGAATTGTGCTCTGATGAAGATGCTATGTTCATTCCAAGATTTGGCTACTTATGAAATATATCATCACAATAGATAGGAGACATTTGTTTTCTTTTTAATTAATGTAGGCATTTTTTTCTTTTTAATTAACGTAAGGAGTATAATCGATGGAAGCTGAGTCAGGAGAGCAAGTTGGGCTTCAGCTGTTTACTAGTGGACTCTGGGCCTTATGTTTAAATGAGCTGTTTTGTTGCTAACATCACTTAGAGCTCTGAGGGTCAAGAGCAGTTTCAGTGTAGTTGGAAGTAAATTGAGGTTTATGATACCTTACACCAGCTGAACATAGGCCCGTGCTATTTTGCCATTCAAAGCAGGCCAAAGCATTCACACTCACAAGTTTAGACTTTTCTATATAAAACTTCCATTAACGCTTGCTCATCATACAAATCCTGCTAATGCCTCTCGATCCACCTGTGTGTTTTTGATGAAGGCTGGGCTATGCTGCCAGATCAGGATGTAGCTGTTTTGTGTCCTCAAAGCACATAAAATCCTCTAGTCTTTACTCCTTTCAGTTTAATAAGGACTGAATCTTGGTGAACTGAAGGATTTTAATACATTTCTTCTCTTTCCAATTTCCTTCCATTCATGCACTCTGATCATTATACTGGGATCTCAGACTAGGGTTCAGCAAAAACCATACTCAAATGTATGGTTCATGCATATTTTACTATGCTTTTAGATTTAAAGTTAAATGTTTCCCTTATCTTAATAAAGGAGATTCCATGCTTTATTTCTTCATTTTATATACTTCCTCAATATCAATTTTGATGTTTTCTTCATCTCTTCAGGATGACAAATTTTCCTTCAGATACACTTCATATTCAGGACATTATAATTCCATTTATTTTCAGGAGTTGCAGAACCTCTTTTCAATCTGGTGGTGACCCAGATACTACATTTCCATTGTCCTCTTCAGTCTTTCTTTGTAAGTGTCCTGACACATCCCAGCACATTTGACAGCAATTTTCTGGCATATGCTTAGGTAGTCAGTCTCACTAAAAAGCTCTTCTTGTTGACCACAGAATTTCTAATAAAATTCCGCCGTGTAGGGGAAGTTTTAAAACCAGTAGAAAGAGAGGAAAGAGTGTGGCTTTCTTTCTCACGCGTTATAGAGGTTCCATGGAGAGACAACTAGACATCTGTGGGACAAACACTTAACATCTGCTTTTACCTGATGAAATGGTAACTCATGGCTCTGCTAAAGCCACTAGTGCCTCTCATCCCAGGTGCTGCAGCTGTAACCTACAATTATTTCCCTTCCTTTGCTTGCCACAGTAACACAGGTGCACTTTGGCAAAGATCCTCAATCATCACTGGAGGAGAAAGGAGGGTATCTTCTCACAGATTTTCCCTGGGTTGTCAGAAGTATGCCACAGTAGTGGGAAGTAAAACTGATCTATCTTACCAACACTTTATTAGTATAATTCCTACGGCATCTTGATGCAGAGGAAATAATGTTCTTTATACGTTAATAGAGTTGAAAATATTAAGAGCTCAGCATTCATCATTTAAAGTGTCACTTGACGTTCTAAATACAGGAGAATGTTGTGGTTATTGCAAAGTAGTGGGGTGTTGGCTAAAGAATTTTAATGGTGCCTATTATAACAGAGAAAAAGCAGTGAGCCATTTTTATCATGCATAAAAGCAAGTGGAGTGCCTGATAGTTTCCACATTAGACCCAAGTGTTGGGAAAAAAAATGATCTAGTAAAAATGCTCATGCTGAAATATACAAAGTCCAAAATTTTCTATCTTATATTCAGTTGCTATAACTTCTTTTAATGAGAATCTCTGAAACATGAGAATATGTCAGGAGACTTTTATCTTGCACTTAATAAGACAGCTGAAGAAAGCTCCCCCCCAGAAATTCTGGAATTAATCTTAACTCTCAAACAAGTCACTCTTTACATTTTTCAGTACACTGTTTGCAATAAATCAGACATTTTCATTTTAAAACTGTAATCAGCTAAATCGTGAATGAATTCATTTATAAAAAAGGCAAAAGTATAAAAAATTATCTGCCTCCTAACTCACCAGCTTAATATATTCAATAAGCCAGAAGTCCTTGTGCGAATCCAGAAAGCAGAAAAGAAGATATTTCTGTTAGCATTTTCCACAGGACACATTCTTCTGTGGAAGTACCTGCAAGGTGATTACCTCCTGTAGTTTCATGTCTCATTTACCGAGGCCTTGGAAATAATTTAGGAGAAAGATGTTTTCTGCCACTCCATTAATATATATAATGAATTTTGTTGTCTTAGCACAGTCCTTATATTTGCCCGTATGTAAAAGGCTTAAAGCCCTCTACCAAGCTTTTGGTTTTTGCTGAAGTGTGGTTTAAGCAGGGAGTAAAGAACTGGAGGCGAGAAGATGTACAGAGTAATTTGAAGGACAAAGATGGCAAGTTCAGTTTAATATCTACTGTGAATCCCTGACATTTGCATCAGGTCTTCAGATGACCTGGTTTTTTTTGTATCTCTATAAGTAGCTTGTTATGGTTTAACAGCAAGTTACATCTTCTGAGAATCTGCATAATATGCACATCTGGGATTCCTTAAGTGAAACAAAGAAATGTGATTTTCTGTGGGCATCAGGAACCTTTATACAATTTTTCATTGAGACTGACTGTGCCCTGTTCCTTGATTGCTTATAGAGAGTGGCAGCTATTGTAAATGACGTGAGTCGGGTCCAAATTATGTTGGACACCTCTATGTCTTTTAGTTGGTTAACTTACAAGATAATCAGACAGCTCTATTTAGAAAAAATCAAGAAAGATTGTTAGGGGAAGGCTGTCTCAAAGCTGGGGGGTTGCAAACATTTTGAGTTTAGAAGAGAAACTAGAAATAGGTTTGAGAACAGACCTCTGAAACTCACTCTCCAAAGGGTTGAGGAAATTCTGATGGGGACTGATAACCCCTACTCCTACCTATTTTAAATACAACTATTCCAGGTACAGAAGAGATTCTGCTTTTACAACTGTGTAAAATATGGCAGTTTCAGACACTATTGAACCTGCAGCCAATTTTAATTGTAGTGTCTTCTCTGATGTACGTATTGACAGCTGCAGAGTACTTACAGAAATGACAACATTCAAGAACTCTTGAATGACGTGAAGTGCAGGGTAATCAAAATGACTGACCTGACATTAGATCCAAATCAAGATATATCAGCTTTTCTTAACTGGTTTCATCCATCTTAAATTGATGTGTTTTAATATCAGATACTTCAGTAATAAGTATAATTTTAGAACCGGGCTCCGTTTAAGTGACTAAGGAGGTTCTTAAAGAAATATGCATTTTTAAGAAAGTTGTGATTGCGTTGAACTCAGAAGTAAGGCCAAAGTTACAACTCAAAATAAAAAAAAAAAAAAAAAAAAAAAAAAAGCAAAACCCAGAAAAAAGATACAGTAGAAAGAGAAAGAAAGGGGTGGTGTTTAACAAAAAGTGTAGATACAATTCCTGTATGAAAACCTTGTTTTTTCCTTGCTTTCTCTGCTGAGTTGAACCATGGAAATATATAACTATGAATATCATCCTTCTGCCAGTACTCAAACACATACTTAGGTGATCTTGTGATTAGTTTCTTTAAGCCAAGTGTGTCAAACATGAAACTAGGAGTTGGCTTTCGCGTTCATGAAACATTAATTGATTGGGGTTAAAATCATAGTTAATGAAGTTGTTAATTGGTTCCTGAAGTTAATAAGAGTTTGTGGTTCATGTTTTAAGTGTTGAGTGTCGTTTTAGCGTGTTAAACAAAGTTTTAAGGTCTATTCTTTATTGAAAACTCCTATAATAATTTAAACAAATCCTCCAAGTTCAGCTGTGCTCCAGGGAGAAAAGCCCCTCACCCATGGCCAAAAGACTATTTTTAGCAACCAGCCCTTGGCTTGTCACCTAGCTCCATGGAAACCGTGAATTTCAATGAGGCAGTTTCCCGCCCAAAACCCTGATGACATCACCCCAAAAATGCACTCTAGAAACCAATGAGCCATTGGACAGAAGACCTTACATCACCTACGGACTCTACTCCAAAGTCCTCCTCCACTTTGGAGGCGGACTGAGGGCGGACTGGGGGCAGTGATGGGAGGAGCAAGGGGGATATAAAACCTCGTGCACAGTTGAAGGAGCTCACTTCTTGCCTCGGACTAGCTGTTGGTGAAGCCTGGCGCTGTGTTCCCCAGGCCTGCATCTCTATGCAGAGACTTTGCTTGAAAGAATTTGCTTTAGATTAGCTGAAGCAAGACCCAGCGCTGCAGAACTCTGCCCTGGGCAGATAGCCTGTCAGGCTCCAAGGGTCTCTAATCGCTGTGTTCCCAGCTCTTATTGTTTGTTGAAAAATTTGAGTTCTTTTATTTTTCCCAATTATTTCCCTTGTTAATAAATTACCCTTTTTGTGGTTAAAACCAAGAGTGTCTCCTTTTTTGACAAAGTGGAAGCAAGAAAATTTACAAGCAAAATGCAAAACTTTCAAAAGGTTGGGAGATCTGCTCAACTCACTTCTTGTTTTCTAGGGGGCAATAGGTGTGGCTAAAATAGAGAGGAATGGCTAAGGATGCAGTCATTCTAAGATATGGTAACATCTCTCTAGGATTATTGATGTTATTTATTGAGCAATTAAAAAACTGAATGAAAATACAATAATTCTAATTTCATGAAGTAAAGCAATTTCATTTAGCTACTGGAGCAAGGAGTGAAAGAATTACCCCATGTAACAGGAATACCTGTAGGTATATCATAGAGCTTGTAGATTACAAAATTAAATCTTTACTCTAAATCAGACAAAATAGAAACTCGAGCAAATTGTTTCTGATATTTACTATAGTATACAGATAGATCTGGAGAGCAGGAAGCAAAATGTGTCTCATATTTTTTCACAAAAAAAGGATAAACCAGTACATTTGACACTGGTTTTCAGAATACCTTATAATTCTCATCATCTTTCCCTAATTAGCGCTGTTTTTCAGCCAATTCCACTGTTTATTGCAATTGGCAAACAGCCAGTTGTAATTGAACAGCCCTGAATTTTATTAATACCATAGTCACCACTTTATTTGCATGTCCCCAGGTTTCTCCATATCCATATGCTCCCTTTCCCCTACTCATAACTAGCTTATCTCTTCAGACAAAATGAGCAAAACATCAATAGTAAATTAATTAAGTTATTTATTTTTACTATTATTTACACGAGATGTGAAAAGACTCCAAATTTCATTAAGGAGAATAAGCAATTACAGGATATTCCGCTTGGATACCTTCAACAGACTTAAAGAAATCCACAAAGAATTATTATTTTGATTACTCTAATGATTTCAAATCTACTGAAACAAATGCATATTCATGATTTTCTAACTAATTCCATGATGAACAATCTAATATAAAAATCTGATTATCGGACTCTTTCTTTTCACTGTCAATCATGCAGCCCTTGAAATAGCACAGTCATGAAATGAACTCCTTCCGCTGGAGCTGCCTTTGTACAGCTTTGATTGTAATTCAAAATGTGATGTTTGTATTTATATTATTACTGTAGAAGGGCTGGGGCCAGGATAGGTGAATATTGTGGAAGAATATTCACAAAATAATGTGTTCTTCAAAAATAAGAAAAAAACCCCACAACCAAAATCTCTTTGATGATGTTAGGATGCCTTTTTACTGTATTCTCTAGAATTGCCTGTTTCTACTGAAAATGTCATTGAAAGCAAAGTTGTAAGTATTCACTTCAGTAGGCTCCCTCATAAAAATTCGTCGCAGTCGAGGCAGACACGACACACACAAGTTCCAGCATTGAGTGCAGGCAAAAACTCTTTATTCTAAAAAGCTAGTGTATAGCTATCTATACACTTTTGTATGTTTATCATTCATGTTACTCATCTATTGGTTGCTTTACTATTAAAATAGATTCATTGGTTATTTTAACTACACCAAACTATTATTAGTTATCTACAACATAGGCATTCTAAACATCCAGGAAAACACCAGCTGCAGCTGTGTTGCTGTTTTCTCTTTCTATTGCTTTGAATTTCTTGCTTTTGTCGACTAAGTTTCTCACGGGTAGACATGGATTGTGCTGAGATCAATGTCAGACTCACACTCTGACAGACTTGCTGACCTGCTGTTAATTCTCACAAAAATTGGTTAATGTGTTGCTCACATCACAACTTTACAACACTTTTAAATTCATTTCTTAGAAACGTTGATGTGTGACAGCAAGCTTTTCTTTATAAAATGCAACAGAACTAATCATGTATGGAAAGTTACACAAATGCTTAGGAGCCCTGCTGAGTCAGGTATGAGACATTAGTGCTACACAGGGTTAAGACAGAGCTGTGGAAGGTTCCTCCTCCCTAACTAGGAGGATGGTATAGTACAAGCCATTACAGTACATCTATTCAGTCAATATTGAGATAAATTTTACTGGTGTTTCTTTGCAAATATTGCAGAATAAGAGAGTCCCTTCTCTTACAGAATTAAGAAGTCATTACTGATAGTTTAGAGATTATGAGAAAAGTCACACAAAACTGAGGGTACAAATCACCCCATTCTGATAGTGGGACAACTGTTCTTAGCACAGAGTCTAAAAGAAAAATGCACAGAACATGACATGGTGTTAGTAGAAGGCACATTTTTCCATGGCACCATGGAAGAACAATAATTAGCAATAATCACATGCTGTACACTTAGTAAAAGTATTTCAGATAAACAAAATGGTGCTTGAAATGTTCTTCTAAGTGCAACAAAAATATAAACCTTTAAGTGGCAACAAAGATAGCTCAACCTGCTATATTTACAAGTTTATTTGTCTGCTTGTCTTTTCAGCACTGACCTCATGTATAGACCAATAATAGGAACCCAAAAATTTGTTGGCAGAGTTGATAACAGTTTCAGTTCCACAGTGCATGTGCAGTGCAAATTGAACAATGCAGATTAATATAAACCAATTCAAGTATTTACAAACAATAAGTATGTGCCAAAAGATACAATAATCTGTTTTACTTACTGGAAAAAAGTAATGAAAAAATGCTGCTTTCAGTATGTCTTTTAACAATGGCTAATGCATTATTTTCTTTCATGTCATTTCAATAATGTTTTTCTTCTTTAATTTGGGAAGCTAAAGAATGCCCACTTTTGTATGAGTAAAAAGCCAGGTGTCTGGTGTGGGAATAGATACAAAATAGAGTCTTCCTAAGTATATCTGACTTGCTTGTTTGAGTATGATTTTTCCATATGGGAGGATTCAGTTATTGGTGAAAACTGCAGTCTATTATTTATTTTGGCATCAGAAGTGGGAAATGAGGGCTGACTCTACACAAGAACTTGTCTCTCTCTTACCTCAGCTTTATCCTCAGAGAATCTACCCTCAAGGGAGAATATCTCACACCTGTCACTAAGTCCAGGGTTGAATGAAAGCTTAACAAAGACTTCGGCGAAACCCATTTGCAGTAAAAGGACTTCCAGGATAAGGTGCACTTCATATCTGTTCACTTTCTGTACATCTGGAGATCTTCCCACTGGCATAGCTCTGAGGAGTATGGGTCCCTTCTAAAGAGACAGTGCAGTGTCTGATATCACCAAGTACAGGCTTTGTGTCAGTCTTGCACTGAACAAAGGCATATCTTGCGTGCTTTACTCACAATGAGCAGCACTGTCAAGCTGTACCACCACTGGACCTGTTAGAAATGCTGTACATAACAATGGCCCAGGCCCAGGATACCAGCGGACAACTGCATCCAGCAGCAGGGGGTGAGCGGGGAAACTGCTGGGTTGCTCCCTCCTAAACTGTGCCAGAGGCCAGGTTAACAATTCAGCCGTGTGGGCTGTCTCATGCTGCCACTCAGACCTGAGCGCCATCTCTCTGACTAGTTCGCTTCTGCAGACGAAGCGGTAATTTAAAACTTAGTTAGATGGGCAGGTTGCTGAACCAATGAGAAAGCTAGTAACGCCTCTGTGATGTTCACATCTAAAAGGAAGAGGAAGCAAAGGAAGTTCTGTTTTTTTCCTGCTTCTCCTGCCGAGGGGTGGCTAGGGAGAGGCCTCTGGGCCCCGTCTTGGATCGGGCCTCTCCCACGCCTGGCATGGCAACGTGGGGCCGAGCCACTGGGGAAAGCCGTCCAGGGTCTGCAGGCAGCCGTGAGCAGCCTCAAAGAACAGCGCAGCAGGAACTGTGTGGCACAGCTTCTGGGGCCAGCGAGGCCCTCCCTGCTGCCGGCACGATTCACGCCAAACTGAAAAACCTATGCAGCCAGCAGCGTAAGGCAGGGCGAGGCTTTCTCCAGTGCAGAGCCCAAACGAGATCAACTTCTCAGCTGAAAACTTACAGATACCAACTTTCTTCCAAGTCAGAGAGAGAAAAGAAAGGCAGAGTCACGCGAAGGGGCCAACATGGCGGTGCCAAGGTCAGTGTAGGGGAAGGGAAAGAAAGCGGAGGCGCTCCCAGTGCCCAGAGCTGAAATTCTCCTTGCAAGCCATGGTGAGGACTTGGACTATAATGCAGCAATTTGTTTTCCCTGTAACTCATGAAATCAAGTAAGTGGGGGGGATGCAGAAATCCACATGCAGCTTGTGAAAAAGTGCTCAACACCAGAGCCCAGAGCTGTTGGGAAAGGCTTTTAGAGATTGAAGAAGAGAGCCTTTGCTTTCAGGGTGGATTAGCTTATCCTTAAAAGACTGAAACCCCATGACTGTTATGACCCATGATTAGCAGTGTGGGAAGACTGCAAGATTCATTGGAGGGATATTTTTCACTGCAGCAGATTTCGGGCAGACTGTTGTTTGTGAAAGTTTGAAACCACGTTAAAGAAGTTTGCAGAAAACTATCTTCCGTTGGAGGAATCCCACGGCACAGCAGAAGAAACTCTTTTCCTTAAACATGAAGAAAAACTCTTAAAAAATGAAACACTGACCAAACTCCGTGTTTGTTTAATTTGCACAGGTTGATGGATGGAGGGAGGTGACTGGAAGAGAAAGGTGTTCTGGAAGTTTGATTTAGGTTCTTCTCTTTATATTTTACTTTTAATTCTGTTAGTAATAAATTTTCTTTATTCTGTAACTGTTAAAGTGTTGACCTGTTTTGCCTTGAAGTTTTTCCATTTTCCTCAATAATCTTCATTTCACCTTATGAAAATTAAGTTTAATTTCCCCTTCTCTGCCTACCTATAGCAGAGGCGAATAAGTGAATAGTTTCTTCGTGGTGCCTGGCACGTAACCAGCCTCAAGCCACGACAAAAGGCATAGTGTTTAATAGCCCACAAGTAGATTTATCTTCCTGGTAGTTGTCTGAATGCTCTTTGAACGCATGTAAATTTGTAGCTTCCAGGATTGATGGGAGTTTTACAGCCACTTTCAGTGAGAAAAAGTCAAACCAATGCCGAATGTCTTCAAATCTCACCGTTCATCTTCTTGAAGAGTTAAAGAACTCAAGGTCTGTAGTTAGATTGTTTAGGAAGCCTTTTAATATACATGTGAAAGAAACAAACAATACCTGATAATGCTGTATCAGCCAATAACTCAATACTCGTACGTAGAGTAAGCTGAATAAAAAAAAAAAGCCCAACTGTTGCTATGAAAAGGCTATGTAAACATGTATAGAATTTTGTATATCTATATATAGATTTTTACTAATTATAGAAGACATCACTATGTTAATTTATCACATGCCATTGGCAAATTGATATATTATGGGAACTGTTGCAATTCTTACAGCATTTGATATTTTACAGACAATTATATAAACATTTAGCAGATTGGCATAGATTTTAAAGCATTTTGCTATATCATTTACCATATTTTACACTTAATTAATAGTTATATAACATTTAAAAGATGCCAGCTGCAATCTGAAATCTGTTAAATAATTACACAAATATTATCTATTAATTATTTAAGTAAAGCATGTGAAATGCCATTTCATGAATTAGTACCCTGGATTTAAAACTTTTTTTATTTGACCACTTCAACAACACGGCTTAGTAAAAGCATTCGATTTTAAAAATGTTTGACTACCTTTGTTGTGAGTGCCACATTAGTGTAATGATGAAAGAAGAACTTAAATATGTGTTCAAATATATGAGCAGTCCCAGCAAAATAAATAGTATGTCTTTGTGCTGAAGTTAGGTTGATGACAAAGTGTTTTGCTTGATCTCAGCCTGCAGATTAACAATTAAAATTGTTTACATCACAAAACTCAAAGGTCCAGTGTGTTGACACTAGTTGAAGAAGGTGTGCTTGAAGAAAACCCTTCCAGGTAGTAATATGCATCGAAAATAATCTCCTAACATCTGCCTGTCCATAGCCAGAAGAATTTCTCAACAAGAGATGGTGTCTTTGCAACAAAGTATCACTGATTTGTTTTTACTCCCTTGACTTATCTGGTAATTTGTGTAACTTGTATAAACTTTTACCTTTAACTCACAGAAGACAGGAAGGAGAATGATATCCACTTTCCATTCTTAAAAACACCATAATCTGGAAGGTAGTAATCAAGATTTAAAATGTTGGGAGTTATGTTTTACTAAAAACGTGACATCAAAAGATAGTACGAACTAAATTATACAGCAAGAAATACTATGTTACGAACTTATGCTATCCTTATTGTTTAGCAGTACTCTTTTTATCTGTGTCTCCAGTTTTCCTACTCTCCTTAGCTCAATAACACACTTGATACATAACTGGTCCTGGCAAATCAAGTCCAAATTAAGTTCAAAAATTTTCTTAGTACCTTTTCCTATCTTCTGAGCAATCAAAAGTTGCTAACTCTGTGACTCCTGGTAATGTTGTTGACAAATTTTAAACTTCACCTAGTTTAAAATACAGATTTAAGCCATATATTTGACTAGCCAGTAGTTTTATATCTAAGATCTTACTAATACATGCATGGTGCTGCATGTACATGTTCAGAAACTTGGAAAATAATTGTGTTTCATAGTTATATTTTTAAAAATGGCAGCTTCAGGAAAAAATAGGCAATAGATTTTGTGTGTAAGTGAAAACTCTGCACTAAAGTATTGGAAAATAATCCTGGATTTAGTGGTTCAGAGACATGGGGTGAGACTCAGCTTGTACTTTTTATTGGTTGTGATTCTATCCACAAAACCATGGTGTGAGTTGGTTGGTGGAAGAAATTGGGAGATTTTTGTAATAATTTTTTTAAATGGGTTATTATCCTTTTTTTAGAAAAGCCCCTCTTTATAGTAAGCTCTTATCAATCTAAACTCTGAAAAAGTCTCATTTGGAAAACATCGCACTGGATGTTTTTGAGCAGTTCACTAGATAATGATCTAACTTAATATATTGTCCTGTAGAACAACATACATGTTTTGGCAAGCAAATTATTGTCCTAAAATTCTGCTTTAAAGCAGTGCATGTCCTCTAATTGCTGCAGTGGAAACTCACTTGCCAAGTTCTTATGAAGCCAATCAGAGCTGAACTTGTAGCATTCCTCTATGCTTCGTGTAAGGGTAGGACACACACTGAGGTTATTCTGTGACAGTGAGCCGAAAACATTAAAAAGACAGAACTGTTCTCCAAAGAACCATTATTTTATTTACACAACCAAAGATTTTCTTATTTACACAACCAAAGTTAAAGGTATCCTCGGTTTCCCCTTACTTTGGAAAAATGTCCAGGAAAATTTAGGTCCCATAGTACTTTGCACCATCACATTTCATACTCACAGATTCCTATTGCTTTATACAGGATTGGTTCTAGGGTTTCATTTAGGGTGTGTTGCTTTGTCTATCCCCCTCTCTCTTTTTGTCCCAGTTCACTGACATGCCAAGATTTGTCATTGGTTAGATGAGGGAACACGGTTGGCACCATTTCTTGCATCAGGGCCATGCATTTTCTAGTCTCCGACCTTGTTCATTAGTTTCTTCCATGGTGGAATATATCAAATTCTTTCCATTCCTTGTTATAATAGAGACAATGTGCATTTTCATAACACCTTCAGTCAGTATCTTAGTGAAATATAAAGTAACGGGAAGCCATGGATGATATATGTATATATTACAATGATACAACCCAAAGATAAATTGACAATGCAATGCTATTTTCACATTAGCCATTTTCTCAGAACATTGGCTGAGCAATGGTTATAGCAGAAGCAGAATGTGTTGAGAGAGGGATAACAAAGAGGGGAGAAACACAAAGAAATTCCTTCATACTGCACATGTGAACAGATAAGGTTTGTTCAGTATAGGCAGAGGCACCATTCTCCCTCCATTCCTAGGAAGTAATTCCATAAAGCTGAATTAAAAACCATAAAATTTACTGAGGTGATTACAGGAGAGAGGCACTGGTTTTATTTAGAGTACGCTTAAGTCCCATTTACAAAGATTTTTCCACAACCAGGATGTGCAAACCTGAAATTTTTCCCATGATCCTATAATTCATGAAAGTTAAAAAGAAGGAAGTAAATATCATAAGTATAATTTTAAAATCATAAAGGATAGGAACACTGAAGTAGTAAATGTATCTTTGCAAGAAGAGAAAAGGCAAAATAGCCAAATGAGATTCCACTTAACCTTTCTTGCAATGCATGAAACAGGCATAAAAGTGAAAGGCTATTAAAAATGCACAAATAAAATTCCTTTCACAAGAATTATCTTTAACTCTGAGGACTCATGACCATTTCAGATAATTGTATGCAAGGGGTTTACTAGATTTTTAACAAGTTAGCCATAGAGAAAATGAGCATCTAAGGCTACAATGTATTTTACAATAACTAAAGATTTATTCAATTAGTTAAAGAGGCCACTAGTTATCTATATTTCAGGACAGCATCTCAATATTGAGACTTAGAATGAAATTTGGCCTACAGGCAAGCACATACATGGTAAATGCTGAAAAAACCCCCTTATTTTAGTATTTAGATGTATGGCTCTAGCACACTGACACACTGTATCTACATTTATTCTTTCTGTATAGTATGAGCGGAGCAGATGCCCTGAGTAGAATGATCATTAATGGCAAGTAGGAATAGATTTGTGTCATGAATTGTTGATAAGATAAAGTCCTGAGTAAGCAATTCCAGATCCATACAATATGGAGGTATCATTGGCTTCAGAGGATAACCATGGTGCTTCAATCAGGCTAATTAGCTGTGCAGAAAAATGCCCAGGCTAATTAACTTTGGCAGAGTGCTGTTTGAATAAGACTATGCTGCTCTGGGAGCCTAGTCTGTCTCTGTGCCAAGCAGATGTAAGGTCTGCTTAATATTTATGATTCATTAGCCTTTTCTACTATCTGGTTGCCAAGAGCTTTTATTTTCAGGGAGTTTGTTTCACTGCTGTAGGTGTGTGTACTATGGTATGCAGTATCTGGAGGCTCCCATTGCCAATGATAGGCTGATCTACTCAGCACCAGGACCTTCAAAGTGTGGTCTGACTGAGCAAACCAATTCTGACAGATCCATGGAGGACAATGCCTAAAATCAGTTTGATATCTACTTAGAGCTACACAAACCTAAGAAATTGTAAAGGGATCTGAATCTTCGTTCTCAGTCTTTTGGGGAGACAGTTAAATCTAAGAAACATTTAAATGTCCTGCCTGGATTTCAGACCTTCCCACTTGGAAGCTGAACTTCTTTCCAACTTTCAGCACTCCTTCATTCTTGGAATATATTGCTGTAGTTATGGGCCACAAATAATTCTTCAAAACAACTATTACACAATGTAACATAGTGCAATTTGATGTGAATATTCTCTTTCTTTCTCTAGCTATTATGTGGTGTAGATAATGGGTAGTTTTGTCACTGTCAGACAAGGGGTTTCCCCTCTAGAAGATCTCTCTCTGCTCTCAGAAATTCATTCCTTGAATTACTTACTTCTTGCGGGGTGAACCCTAGTAAAACTGAAATGTCAAATGAGAGATGAGATGCAAGGAGAGGTGACATTTTATCAGACACTTACATCACAGTGACTGAGTAAAACGGAATCAAGTATATTTTTCTTTTTTCCTGCAGATTGTTGGCAGTTTGCTATTAAGAAAGGCTAAAGATGAATCATAAATGTTGAACAGATCTTACAGCTACCCACAAACAATGAAGACAGCAACAGACTGGTAGGCAAGAGCTGGAAAAGTCCTATATGGGCATGCAGATCAGCCTTCTGTCAGTGTACAACTGCTTTCTACATTTCAAGGACTAGAGAGGTAAAATTTCGGGGGGAAATAATGATTTGCCTTGCATTTGTGAAAACAACAGAAGTGTTACTTCTGTTTATTTATTTGTTAGGTCGAACCTGAGGCTAACGAGACTGTTTCAGTGCACTGATCTGGTTTTGTTTAAGGCAAGTTCTACCAGGGCTGCCACTGTGGCGCTGTACCCCCTCTTACTGATTGCTTCCTGCCCTCTGCATGGGGTCTCCCTCCTTCCCTTGCCCCTAGTCCTGGCCACCCCTCGAGTTCTCCCTATTGGTTCCTGTATCCCAACACCGCCCATGTACCACCCCTGTGCCCTGAAACCATTTGCCCATGTGCTCTCCCCGCCCCCCTGGGTCCCGGGTAAACTGAGGCTCTGAGCCATGTGACTCTCTCTCCGTCTCTCGGCCTCTGGGAGCAGCCTGCCAACAGCTCCTCTCCTCTGCCTTTGGGGGCCAGCCCGTGTGCTGGCCCCAGGCTTTGGGGAGGCAGCATGGAATAAAGACCTTTGCAGTGCCATGAGGAGAGCCTTCTCACCTCCTTTGCCATCACTGAAGTTGCAGGCTGGCAGCTAGCTGGAGCAGCGGTGCGGGGAGTCCGAGATGGACTGCAGGAGGGCAGAGAATCTCTGCCTTGTCCCAAGAAGCCCCCGCTGCGCTCCCAGGGAAAGCTGCAGCAGCTAAGCAACACCTAGCACTGCAACATGCCACCAATGGAACTCCATAGAAATGTTAAGACAAAGGATTTTATTGCTTGAAAGTGAAAAAATCTAAGTATTTCAAGAATTACTGTTTTCGAGGAAACAAAATAAAGACATGTGCAGCACTGTGTCCATGATCCCGCTATCCATTTTCCCTTTATGTTGCTAAGAAGCTGTACAGTGCAGTCACATGAAGACCACACATGAGGTCTCACAGCCATGCTTATTGTTCAGAGTTGCCAAGGATTCCAGATATCCTGGTTCTCTTGATTTATAAGCAGGAACTACTCAGCCTTGGAGATTCTTGGCTATTGGAATCCACTGTACAAACCCAGGAAACAGGCCTTACCCCAAGAATGCTCTAAGTGTTTCTTAGTGATCTCTGTGACAAACGTGCAATAATTTCTGGTACATTTCCATATAAACACGGGAATTGGTAGACTGGTAACTAGAAAAAATCTTCTTATTTTTTAAATTTTCTGAATTAAAAATTAAATAATGACATTTTAATTAGATAACCTCCAAAACAATGTACTGAGGAACTCAGAACATGGATTGGAGCAAGAGGATGAGTCTTTTTTGGAAAGCAGGAATTCATAGAAGAGTTTAGATACCTCAATAGGATCACTTCGTAGATTTTCATGGCAGGAAAGACTAATGAAACCTTTTCATTTAAATAAAGGGGGAATATGAAGCAGAATTTAGGCAAAAGTCATCTGATCAAACCGAACTCCTCCAGAAGTCAGGGATGAAGCCTAAACTGGTCAGCTTGGTTCATAATAAGTGGACACAGAGGGGCAAACACAGCATACAAAAATTGAGTTTAATGACTTATTGGAAGCTTGCAGGGACTGAAGAGAGAAGCAGAACAATTATTGTACATAGGGATTCATACACGAAGCTCACCTGTTCTCCACTGCCTTCTCTATCCTGTGATGATACCAAATGCACAGACTTTCTACAAACATCCAAGTTCTTATCAAAGTGCTATGTGAGACATATCAGAATCACTGCTTTTGGAGTTGTCAGAGGAAAGAGTCTGTCACTGAACTTTAAATTTCTAATGCAGCATAACTATAGAGAGAGAAAATATGACTAAGGCCACGTCCAGAAAGGATTTTGTAGTGTATCAAAAGTATGTGGTACTGCAGCTTCACTCTCGGATGAAATATAGTGCTCTTGATAGAGCTTAAGCTGGATCACCTGACTGTTCTTTCTATCCTTAAATTCTGGCTAAAAATTACAAGGGAGAACAGCTCTGTTCTTAGAGCTACTTGAAACATTTTCTGGAATGGAATTTTGCTCATTTGGTAGTTTGAGAGGTCAGTTTGATGCACTTTTAGGAATGATAGATATACAAAATGTTAGGCTGCAATCTTTTAAAATTTTTAACCATTGTCAATAATTTTAAGGGTAAACATGTCAACAGGTTGAGCAGGGGATATGCACTTCTAGGTTTGTGTCTTTGACACATACAGAGCAAAAAATTAAAAATAAAACCAGAACCATTTAGAACAAAATTAATTATTTTAGGATCAATATGCGACTCCACTTAAAATGCTTTGCTCTCAATAGAATGCATTTAGCAATGTATTATCTCAATAAATTCTATTGGGGGTATGAGTATGCAGCTTTTGGGAATTTGTTCTCTTAAGTACAACAACTTGCTTTTTGATTAATGTGTTGAATATTTCTATTGATTCCGTGAATTACATTGCACATTTCATACTAAAATAAGAAATGAAAATACTGCTTTCTGTCTGGGTCATGGGAAAAATGATCAAGTATTGTCTCTTATTTGGTGAAAAAACCTCATACAATATATGAAAAACACAGTAATGAAATATTTCAAAGGTGGAAGATGATTAATAAGGAGAGATATTAAATGTCTTGTCAGAACGATGACATAATATCATTTACTGCCATCAACCCAAATAGTGGTGTCAACCACTGCAAGCCACTAACCATTTAAAAAGAAAAAATGTAGAGAAGAGACAGAATAACAAAAAGAAAAGGGTCTGACTCAGGCATAAACATTTATATTGAAAAGCTCTATTTTCTTGGAGGTTCCAGCAAATAAACATCAATAAAATTTTGAAAAGTGGCCTTTTCCTTTGAGTTTGCTTTTATTTGGTCTCGCTGTAAAACAGATGAGAACATATAAAGCACTTCAATGAGACTGACTACATTTATCAATGGAAGAAAAGGATGATATTAGTGAAAGTAGTGAGAATGTGAAAGTTTTTAATTCGGGAGAAAGTGTGTACTTTTTTTTTCCTTTTCAAAAGTGGCCAGGGCAGGACTGTGTAAGGCCATTCTGTGCATGAAAATCCCACTTCAAACCCGCTCAAAAATAATTCCACACCCAGACTGGAATACTTGCCCCCAACATAAGAAGGACATGAACCTGTTGGAGTGGGTCCATGGGAGGGCCACAACAATGATCAGATGGCTGGAGCACCTCTCCTGTGAAGATAAGCTGAAAGAATTTGGGTTGTTTAGCCTGGAGAAGAGAAGGCTCCAGGTCTCTCCACAGGGAGACCTTATCACTCCTTCCAGTATCCAGAGGGGAAAAGAAAGCTGGAGAGGGGCTTTTTTCAAGGATGTGTAATTATAGGACAAGGGGTAATGGCTTTAAACTGAAA